>PVIJ01000747.1:0-251313 GCA_004024925.1 Scalopus aquaticus
ACCCCAAAGTGGCCACGCCAACGCCCCCGTGCAATTGCTCTAGTGTCCCCACCCCAGGCTCCTGTCCTGGTGAGCGGGGGGGCCCAAGGGAGCCTCTGCATCACCTTCTCCTTCTCCTCTCTCTGTCTGCCCTGTCTCCTGCCTTGCCCCTGCCCTCTCGCTGTCTCTGTCCTGTTCTGGGCTTTCTGTCCGGGTCTTTCTCTCATGGTGTCCTGGTTCTGCAGGCCCAGGTGGGTACCAAAACCTCATGCTCTCCCCCCCCCCCTCCTCCTCCTCCTCTTCTTGCTCTTCCTCCTTCTCGTATTTCTGGGAGCTCCCTGGAGGGAGGCATGTGGTGATTGGGCAAGCTGGCCCGGGGTGGGCAGGGGGCAGTCTGGAGAGAGAGGGGCCAGCTGGGGAGGCAGAGGAAGAAGGGATGGATGACAGTCCCCGCTCCTGCCTGAGTCTCTGGGGCTCCAGACAGTTGATGGTGTGGGGGTAGCAGGGACGAGAGAGAGCCGGATCCCTCTACAGGCCTTGCCCCGCTCCCCACTGGTTTTGGGGAGGGGTAGGGGATGCTGGGAGGTGGGTGGGGGTATCCTCTAGCCAATTCCCCTGCTTACCATTCCCTCCAGACTGAGCGGAAAAGTGGGAAGAGGCAGACGGAGCGGGAAAAGAAGAAGAAGATTCTGGCTGAGAGGAGGAAGGTGCTGGCCATCGACCACCTGAATGAAGATCAGCTGAGGTGGGGCCAGGCCTGGGAGGCCGCTGTGCACTGGAGGGTCAGGGCACCGGGTGCCGCCATAGCCACCACCAGGGGGCGCTGCTGCCTGACTGATTCCCGAGGGCGCTGGGTTGGGCCAGTTGGGTGTCTGCTTTGCTGAGAGGGAGAGGACTGAGCAGGCACCTCACCTGCTGTGCCTCACCTAACTCCCCTGCACACAGGAAGGGGGTCGGGGAATGAACCGGGTACTCTGCTTGCCGGAGGGTCTCTCCCTCTCCTCAGCCCCAGAACTTTGTCCTGCAGCCCCTGCTGTCCTTTCCTCAGCCCTGGGCACTGCCATTTGGACTTAGCCCCTGTACTGTCCAAGCCTTTAGGGTGCGGGCTGCCCCCGACCTAATCCTTGCAGGCTGTAGGTGGGAAGGAGGCTGCTGCCCCTGGGGGATGGTGGGCATCCGGATAGAGGCAGGCACCCTGAAACCCCAGCCCCATCCTCACTGCGGCCTTTTCCAGAGAGAAGGCCAAGGAACTGTGGCAGAGCGTGTACAACCTGGAGGCAGAGAAGTTTGACCTGCAGGAGAAATTCAAGCAGCAAAAGTATGAGGTGAGCCTGCTCCTTGCGCCCCCAAGCCCCAGACTCTCTGCTTGGATGGGGTTTGCAGTCTCCTGCTAGTCAGGCACCTTTTCCTGCCCTGCTCCCCAGCACCCCCCGCCCTGCCCTGCTGCCTCCTTCCCCGCAGTTCCGGAGCTCCCCGGGACCATTGTTTTCTGGGCCCCAGCCTTGGGGTCTCCTCCCCTGGCCAGGCCAAACTGAACAGGCCCCTTGGGCCTCTCTGCATCCCTAATTACTGTCACCCTTATGATATTGCTGTTCCTCCTTCTGTCTTTTCCTCCTTTATCCTCTTCCTCCTCTTCTACCTCTGTCCTTCTCTTCTGCCCTTCCTTTTCCTCCTCCTCTTTCCCCATCTTTCTCCTTTCCCCCTCCTGCTCCTCCTCCCTCCTCTTCCTCTCTCTGCTTCTCCCTCACCCCCAGGCTACCTGGGGCCTCAGCTCAATCAGCCCCCACATTACTTTGTTTCCCACTTTCCTTACAGATCAATGTTCTCCGAAACAGGATCAATGATAACCAGAAAGTGTGAGTGTCTGGGGACCCCCCTCCTCATCCCAGCCATCCCACCTGCCCCCCTCTCCCCCTTGGCCACTGCTCACTGATGGGGAGTGGGGCGCAGCCGGAGAGGTCTCCCTGCAGCCAGGCCCGCGCCCCTGCTGCCCCCCTCCCCGGCCCAGCCCTTCCCATGGAGCCCTGCTGCCCTGTGCGCCCTCTGATGGGGCCTGCTCCTCTTGTAGCTCCAAGACCCGAGGAAAGACCAAGGTCACAGGGCGCTGGAAGTAGAGGCAGCTGCCTCCTTAAAGGCTGAGCCTCCTGCACAGAGATCTGTTCCCGGCCGTGTCCCTGTCCTGCATGTCCCCAGCTCCGGCCTCCTGGGCACCCGAGGCGCACTCCTGAGGACACTCCTCGCGGAAGCCACTGCCCGCGCCTCTCCCCACATGCCCCACCACGCCACTAATAAAGAGTCACCACACACCTGATGGCAATTCTGTCACTTCTTCACTGGGGGGGAAACTGAGGCAAGACCCAGTCTCCCAGGAAGTCAGGGTGCAAGTAGACCCTCAGGGACATGGCCCTGCTTCTGGCAAACCCGAAAGACGCTCGCCTGGGTGACTCTCTCCCACCGCTGTGGGCAGGAGAGGACTGGGATGCCTCGGGGACCGTGGGGAGGGGCACCAGAGCAGAAAGGGCTTGTCCTGTCAGCGCTGAGTTACCCGGGCCCACACTCGGTGACGCTGTCCAGGGGTGAAGCGCCCTGCGCGAGTCGCGCCTGGGGACGGGGCAGGCCTCCTCAGAAGGTCCTGTCTCCTCCTCCTGGCCAGGGCACCAAGGGGCGGGCATCTGTGAGGGAGGGACCCCTGAGGAAGGAAGTGCGGCCACTTTCACTGAGCGGTCTAAGCTGCCAAGCGGGTGGGCGGCCTGGGTGCCTCGGTTTTCCCCTTCCCTTGATCTGCATGTCCTCTCAGGCTTGAACTAGAGCCTGAGGACCCCAGGGCCTCTGGGCTGAAGAGGATGGCCGGTGGCATCGGTCCAGTCGGCAGAAGGACGGGGAAGCGGGGTGCCGGGAGAGCCGCAGCATAAGCCGAAGGAGGCCTCCGAGTCTGTCTGAGCCCTGGCTCAGGCCGGTCCCTCTGCCTGGAGCCTCCCCTTCTGCACGGTTCCCACCAAAGGGGACTGAGTGAGCGTTGTCCCCAGCAGGCTTCCCACACTCTGCCCCGCTAAGTGCGCCCCTGGACCCCACTCTGGCTGGGCTCACCAGAAGCCCGTCCCACTCGCAAACGTGTACCCCACCTCCCCTGCGCTCTGGCCAAGCCCGGACGACGCTGGTGATGGAGAGGAGATGGTGCCAGGGCAGCTGGGAGGGGGTGGGGGGAGGTGGAAGGGCTTAGCTTGGGGTCTCACTCCATTTCTCACTTATTCCTTCACGCGTTCACTCAACAGATTGCTCCTGAGCTCTAAATATAGGCTAGGCCTTGCCCAGGCACAGTAGGCTCCCTGCCCTCACGGAGCTCGCAGCCTGGGAGAGAAGATTCCAGCTCGCTGTGCCGCAGGTGAGGATGAGCCACGCCACCTGGCCTCGGGCGGGGCTTTCGGTGTCCACAGGGAGTCCGGAGAGTGGGGAGGAGCCGGTCAGGAGAGGCGCGGGCGAGGGCGCAGCCTCCGGTGCGTGCAGGCCTGGGAGCGGGAGCCAGCCTGGGCGTGAGAGGGTCGTCAGCTGCAGACTGCTGGGCCTCTGGCGGGGCAAGGAGACCCCTCCGACGTGCTTGGAGGGCAGGGAGACTGGAGGGGTCCTCTGGCCCTGGGCTGCTCACCCCTGTCTCTGAGAGACCTGAGGGCAGCTCCTGGGTCCAGCCCCAGCTGGTTCTCTCCCGTTTGCAGCAGCCGTGGTCCCAAGCCCGCTCCCATAATGGGGCACTGCAGCCCCGACCCTCACCTGCCACCCTCCAGTGAGGGGGCGTGGGGTTCAGGACTGGGACACCTGCTGTCAGGTCCCCTGGGAGCCCCATCTAGTCTCCCGGGAGCATCAAGGGGAAGGGCTGCAAAGTCTGGGTCCCCCTCCCCCGCCTCCTCCCCAGCAGGGCCTTGCGAGGATCCCTCCCCCCCCAAGATGCTGTGACTCCTTTAAGAACACAGGCTGAGGGGACAGAGGCAATCAGAGCACCCCCCACCCCCAGGTCTCCCTTATCTCTTCCTCCTAAGGTCACCTGGTGCTCTGGAATGATCTCTGGAGTGCTCCAGTCTGCAACCCCCTGCAGGGCTGGTGACTGTGCACCCAGTCCAGGCCCCCCAGCCTCACCGACCCCCACTACCCCACGATGCCCTGCACAGCCCGGGCACCCAGGTCTCTGGGCTCCTGTGTCCACCCAGGTGCTCGGGAAAATGGCCGCCAGCTCGCTGGGCCCTGGGCAGAGAGCCCGCTTGTCATCACATCTTCAATGCGCTGGAGTCGTGGGCACCGCGGCAGTTACTGCGCCCACTCTGAGGTGAAGCCAGGCGTCCCAGGGCTCACTGCCTTGGGCTCCGGCTCCCCGGCCCTGGCTCTGCACCCACATCCCCACTTCCTGCCAGCAAGCTGGTCTGCCGCTTCCAGCCCGGGGCCGCCCCAGATCTCTTGCTCCTCGGCCCGAGCGTCCTTATCCAGGGGTTGTCGGGAGGGCAGAGAAACACCGACAGCGCATCCCTGGCCCCACTCTCTGGCAGGTGACAGGTGCAAATGGCAGCCACTGTCCCCGTTACACCATGCTGCAGCCCCTCTCCAGGCCCAAGGCTGCATCCACGCTGGCCCCTCCTTGTGAGGGGTTCGGTGGAGCCCCTCGAAGCCTCCTGGCCAGACCCATGGGTCAGGGGGATGAGGCCCTGTTGGTGGCTGGCCCAGGTGGGTGCAACTCGGGATGGTAGCGGCAGAATGGCTGTCGGGGCGGCCCCACCCCTGACACAGCAGCCTAGTTTCTGAAAAGGGTGGGGCGGGCCCCACCCTGGGGTTGGAGGCTGGATTCTCTCCGGTCGGCCTCAGTAGTGCAGACACTGGAGGGAATGCATGGCGGACCCCGCAGGGCTGCCTCTCCGCAGTGTGGCGCTGTGGCCTGCCCTCCAGGAGAAAGACGGAGTTGGGGGAAATGGAGGTGATCATGGGGCAGCTGACCCCCCCTTCCACGCAACATACCCCTCACTTGAGCCCTGGGCCAGACCTTGTGCTGGCTGCTCCACATGTTTTCTCTGGCCAGCTACCAATGGCCCCAGGAGGTCTTAACCCATGTCTCAGAAAGGAAACTGAGGCTGAGCGTTAAGCAACCAGCCGAAGATCATTCAGTTAGAAAGTGGCCAGGCTGAGAATGGGACTTAGGTCTCTGCATCCGGAGTTCCCTGGTTCATGGCCCTCGCAGATTGAAGGAGTACCCCCAATCTCCCCAAAACTCAGTGCTGGGGCTAGAATCCCTGTGAGCTGGCTGGGGGTGGGTTGGGGCAAGGCAGAGGGCGTGAGAGCAAGGGCTCAGCTCCCTTGCAGGAAACACCGGCCTCCGGCGCCTCTCTGCCAAGCTTGGGCCCCTTCCACCCCAAGTAACCTGCTGGGGGAGAAGTGCCACACCAGCACCCAGTGGCCCTCCTCGGAGGCAACTCTGGGAGAAGACGCAGTGGGGTGTGGAGGGGCCCCAGATGGAGGAACACGTGAGGCTGTCTCGTCCTCAGGAGGTGCATCCCTTGTCCAGGGTGGATGGGGGAGCTGCGGTTCATGTCATTGCTCTGTGAGCGGGTCACCCCTCCACTCTGCACAGAGCATGACCCCGGGGCAGAGGCTTGGCCTGAACCCCGACAGTCAGGCTGATGCATGTCGCTGGAGCAGTGGGGCTCCTGCTGTGACCTCACCTCCACCCCCTAGACCCTCACCTCCAGTCTCTTAAAGTCCAGCCACGAGGAGCTCTCTATTTTTGTCTCCCCAAATGCCCCTTGCTCTCTGCGCTCTGCACTGCTCTCTCCTACCCTACGAACACCCTGCGTCCCCATGGCTCCCCATTCCGCAGGGCCTGGCTCAAGTCTCAGTTTCTCCAGGAATGCCCCCTCCCCACCCGGTGTGGTCTTGAGAACCCCGAGCTGGGAAAGGGCAGGTCTCCTTGACCTCACTGCCGGCTGCCCGTCAGCGTCAGCCCGACTGCGCTGTGGCGCCTGGAAAACTACCTGTGCCCTCGCTTTCCTGAAGAGCAGCCCCAGCCTGGGCCTCAGGCAGATTTGCACTGCCCAGGCCCCTCCTGCTTGGGGATTGGGGTGCGCTGAAGGTGTGGCCAGGGTGCCCAAGACCCGGTGCAAGGTCAGGGGCGGGGCTGTCCCAGGGCCTGGGCGCTTTCCACAAATGTGGAAACATTTTTCTCCTGAGTCTTCAATTGAGGGCAACTGTAATAGCAGTAGAGGTTGGGTGGGGCTGAGAACTGGGCAGGTGGGTGGGGCTGGAGCGCCATGACAGTGCCAGGGAAGGCGGCAGGGCTGGTTCCTGTGAATCACCAGCCCACAGTGAATGAGCTTTCAGTGGCTGCTTCCCACAAGGATGGGGGTGTGGGGGTAGGGGTGGGGGTGGTGAAGAGGAAGGGAGAGGTCACTTCATTCCTGCTGGGGGAGTGTTTCCTATGGACTTGACACAGAGGCTCCTCTGGCCCTGCATCTCCCATCCACAGGGGCCCAGGCGGGGTGCTGAGCCCTGTACTCTGCGGGAGACTGGACATGCTTCATCGGCCAGCTGTATGGTGATGCAGAAAAATGGCATCAGCCTCTACCTCTCAGGCCCTTGCTGTGTGCCAGGCACCATGCTAAGTAATTTAAGTGTACCCTCATTATGTAACAGGCAGAGGTAGGGCCCACACAAACAGCTCCATTTAGACATGAGGAGGCTGAGGCCCAGGGGAGTTAGGTAACTTACCCAAGGTCACACAGGGCAGGATTCTGATTTTTTTTTTTTTTTTGCCTGATATACTTTCTCCCAAATTGAATCAGACTTCTGATAGAAACAAAGGAATGCCTATTTTTAAAGAAATAGTTTCTGTGTTTAGCCAATACTTACGTATTCTCTCACTATATGACGTAAAGTACACACTCATCCATCTTTATCATAGGAAAACTTGGGTGAAATAATACTCAGATCATCTAGTGCCAGATTTCGCTGACTCACCAGACATTCTGGGATGCTGAGTGTAAGGTTTTACCCTGTTGCTTTTGCTTGGCCTAAATGGCTTAAGAATTATAATGCGCCTCTTTCCACTCAGCTGTGCCTGGGATTTCCTCATCTCTCCTCCTGTCTAGACGGGTGCTTCTTGGGGCCCAGGGCCCTAGTTTGCTCATCCCTACATCCCAGTGCCCCTCCGTACATGTTGCAAAATGCAAGACATTATTCTCATTCAGCAGAACTTGTACAGGATTTGATCATTTGAATCTCAAATTTTGACAGGGAGGGGAATAATCACGTGGGAGTTGTATTAACTGACAACTGTTTAACAGTTGTCAAAACACTATAAATCAAAACAGCAATGGAAATTTAGAAAAAGAGCAACTTTGATCTTGGAAGCTTCAGATGTTTACCTCATTCATGGGATAGCTGTCTAAGTGTGGAGTCTTCTCGGTTACCCTCGCTATAAGGGCCCACTCACTCATCGACTCTGTCATTGCGTAAAGCTAGCACAGATTTATGTAGGGCACACTCTACGCCAGGTACTGGCCAGCGATCAGGGCTATAGCTGGGCACAGACCAAAGCTGCTCCCCACCTTCACAGACCAGGGGAGAGATGTTACAGACACTAAACCATGAATGGATGGATAGGGAGACGGACGGATGGATGGATGGATGGATGGAGAGAGAGAGAGAGAGGGATGGATGGATGGATGGATGGTTGGAGAGAGAGAGATGGCTGGCTGGATGGAGATGTGGGTGTGTAGGTTGTCACGTCCAGACTTACCATGTTAAGTCCATGTTTTGAAAGCTTGTTTTGTGGTTTGAACTTGTATGAAGTCACCTGTTTTGAAGTTGGTTCTTAGGACTTCTTTATCAAACTCTTGTACCTGGAGTGGAGAGGACCATTGGGTCATTAGCACCAAGGGAGAACAGCAGTGCGTGCACCATTGCATGATGAACTTGATCTTTAAAATCCCTGAGGTTCGACCAGCAGCTTGAGAGCCTGTGGTCTGGGCAGGGCCTTTCTTTGTTGATCTTGAGACACTTGCTTCTGCTGACCAGGCTTCTCTGGATAGACAGAGCTGTCCAGCTGTCCTGGAGACTCAGGCAGAGAGGGGACACCTGCTCCTCGCAGCAGCAGCCAGTCTTTACCAGTCCCGGGGGTAACAGCTTTCTGGGTGGCCCACCCTGCCTGCCGACACCTGTGCCATCGCCACTAGCCATGCGCCCCCTCAAGGACTCTAAGCTTATCCTCAGCTTTCGGCTGGAAGGGCTGCTCCACGGAGAGGCAGCTGCAGAGAGAACAGCTCAGCAAAATTGAGATTTTATTTCTTCATCCTGCCTTCACCTGGAACAAAAGTGTGATTCATCTGTTATCACTTTGGAGTATGTTATTACTTAATTGACTTATTGAGAGACGTTATTAGGTACGGATCAGCACATTATCCTGTGTGTTATAAATGACAGTTCCTGCAGTGAACGGCGCTAAATGAATGACTGGCAAAGACAACCTCAGTCTCTGAGCATAAATTGCTGTGCACAAAACACACGTCCACACACATCCATATGTACACTTGTACACACACGTGTGTGTGTTTCAGATGGTCAGATTTCAAAGGAGAAGAAAGCAGGTGCAGGAGAGAATAACTGGGGGTGGGAGTAATTTAAGTCGAGGGCCTGAATCAGGAAGGCTGCTTGTAGAAGCCCCCAGTGAGTTAGCAAGAGGAAGGGAGGGGCACGCTGGAGCAGCGGAAGGGCGGCTCCAGGGGCCCTGGTGTGATCCCGGACTGAAAGGCACAAGCGGGGGAGAGGGGTGGGAGCTGCGTCCTGGGGGTGGCAGAGACTAGGGGGCAGAGGGGGAGGGAGGCGATCTCATTCTGAGGGGGAAGGGAAGTCACTAGAATTTTAACCAGAGAGAGGACATATTTTGGCGTTGTGAAAAGATCACTGTGGCTGTGGAAGCCACTGTTAGGTTGGAGGAGGCAAGAAACCAGGTGGGAGGCTGGTGTAGAGAGGGGGAATAGAGCACCAAGGAATCAGGGCATCTGTGCCCAGGAGCCCTCCAGCCCAGCTGCAAAGCCCCCTCCCCCGTCCCCTTCACACTACTTCCCCAGCACCAGCTCTGGGCACCAGACCTTGCCTGGGGCTTCCTTCACCTTGGGCAATGTGCTCCAGGTGCCCTTTGGGACCAGGAGTCTCAGGTCCTTGGGGCAACCATGCCCCCCAAAACCCCCAAGCCCAGCCCACTCTAACCAGGGCTGCTTCAAAAGCTACTCCTCAAGCAAATGGGGATTTGCCTCCAGAATGCAAGTCTTTGCACTGTCTCCTTCATCAGGAAAATCTTCCCACTAGAAAAAAGTCGGCGGGATAAAGGGGCTCAGTGCACCGTCTGCCTGCGCCCCGCTCCAGCGCTGCCGCGCGGAAGCAGCCACGTTCAACATCCTGCTTCTGTGCACTTGGTTCTCAGCATCAAATCTCCTCTGACCTGGGAGTGGGGGGACCTGCCACAGAAGCCGGCTGGTGGCGCGCGCCTTCCAGCCCTGCGCTTGGGCTCCTCGGGGCTGGATTTTTATCCAGTGCATTGCACTGTCTTTTCTCTCTTTCTTTTTCTTTTAAAATGGAGGTGATCATAGCAATTATCTCCTTGGATTGTTGCAAAGATGAAATGAGCTTGAATCAGTAGATGTGCTTGGAACAGCGGCCAGCACGTGGCACGAGGTACAGGATGTGAGCGCTGGCTGTTTCTGCTCCATATTGTGGAGGTAGAAGGGGTCCCCAGGGTAGCTGCCTCCCTGGCGTTTCCCTTCCCTGCCACTCCCATTCCCTCTTTTTGATTGCTCCTCAGGTTTTTCCAGCTTACGTCGCCCCTCCCTCCCTTGCCTGGGCCCTCTGTTGGGCCTGAGCTGGCTCCTTCCTTCCCACACTCCCTACCAACGTGAGGTCCGCAGTCCAGCAGCAACAGCATCACCCTGTCCCTGCATGCAGTGGGAAAGCAGGTCTCAGAATCCGCTTACTAACGCCATGCCCAGGGAACCGCACGCACCAAGCAGCCTGCGAGTTCTTGAGCGAGGTGGCCCTTGCAGTCCAGTCCCTGAGAAGACAGGGATTCCAGGACGCTGGTCCAGCTGGCAGCGGGCTGACTGCGGGCGGAAGGCCAACATTACTGATTCTGAAACTAGTGAAATGGGCCCCGCTTGGCTCTTCCATCCCACTTCCCACTTCCACAACATCCTGCTCACCGGCGTCCCCGGCTGCCTGAAGGCTCTCCAGAACCCTCCAGAAGAGCTCACTTGTACCATTTGGTCAACTGGGACAGGTCTCTCCCAGACCTGCCTGTGATTCCAGAAGCTCTCTTCAAAAGTAAGCCTGAGCAGTCTGCCTGAGCGTTGCCTCAGGCTGGTTCTCTGGGTAACAGGCTCTTCAGGGAAACAAGTTGGGGAGGGGCTTCGTCACCCCCACTCCCTCTCTCTGGGGTGGAATACACCGTATGCATCAAAACTAGAAATCGTGAGAAAAGAAGACGGTCGCAGCCCCTTTTAGCCCAGTGTCCAAAACTTACTTTGTCACTTGATACTTGTGAATGCCATAAGAGAATTGTTTTGGGAAATTCGAATCTAATTCCCTTACACACACACACACACACACACACACACACACAGACCCACGTATGTCAATTGCTAAGGCTGTTATGTGAGGCTCTCTGGGGTTAAGAGCCCCCTTCACCCATTTCCTGAGAGAGACTGAGTCTGGGGTGCTGGAGAAGGTTGGGGGTGCTGCTCCTGCGAGGCCTGTGGGGCAGGGGCTGTGTGGGTGCGGCCCATGCCCCCTCACCCAGGCTGGGGGGCCGGGTGTCCTCGCCAACTTGCTCTGAGTCTCACGTGCCATCTGTACTCCCAAACCCACCTGGTCCTGGAGCTGGTGCCCTGATCCCCTGGGACTGATGGCCTAGCCAAAGAGGGGTGACCCCACCTGAGTGGGCTGGGGGCTTCAGCTGGCCAGCACCAGTGCCTGGCCCTCCCTGAGTGTGTGCCCAGCGGGAGGAGGTTTCCAGCCGAGGCGCCTGGGCTTTTGCTGACAGTGTGCGAGATGGCAGTGGAGCTGGCAGAGCCGGTTCCGGCAGCCTGACTCACGGCTTCCGGGGCCTCTGGCCCCCCGCATGGGCCCATGGGTGTGTGCAGTGAGGATGAGGAGACTGAGGCGCAGGGGCGGGAGTCTGTCGGAATGACAGACTGTGGGTCCTCGTCCCTGCCAGAAGCCATAGCAGGCTGGGGCCAAAGTTTGGGGTGAGTGAAGGTCCTAGGGAACTTGGTGGGGGCAGGAAACTTTGTGAGCACGGCCACCTGGAAGCCACAAGGTATCAGCAGAGAGTGGAAAAACTGGAAGGGGCTCCAGACACCGCCTTGTTTTAGCAGGAAGGACGCTGGTGAGAAGCTCTCCCAGGCTGTCCAGTAGCTCTGTGACAAGCGTATTGAGACGTCACTGTTTTATGGTCACTGGCTTTCTCTCCCAGCCAGAACCAAATGACCAAAGAATAAATTTTATCTCAAAGCTGGATCCATCCACACTGGGGAATTCTATTTCCCAATACCAGTGAGCACCAGACCCCATTCCTTGCAGTGGTGATGGGCCGTCAAGGTTAGGTAGTGGGGAGGGGCCGGGAAGGCTGTTATGATGAGTTCACAAGGGACAGTCTGTGACGCCCAGAGTTATGCTCACCCCTGCTTCTGTGCTGTTGGGCCGTGCTCTGTGCTGGGCAGTGCTGGTGTTGAGGAAGGACAGGAAGTGAGTAGGCCCCTATTCTGGCCCATGAGGAAGGCCATGCCCCCCGGACACGCAGGTGTGCAAGCAGGTCCAGCCCCCAGGGCACGGGTGCAAACACCACATCGCCCAGAGGGAACGGCCTGTGAGTTAGCCCTCAGGGCATGACTAGGCTTTGGCAGGCCGAGCCAGGGGACAGGCAGCCCAGCACGGAGACAGTGGATTAAATGGGCGGTTGTGTCTGGGGAGATGCTTAGTGTGGGTGGAGCAGAGGGAGGGAGGGGGTGGGGAGGAGCAGAGGCTTGGCCCAGCCTGGGCTGGCCGTGGGTGAGACTTAAGAATTCGAGCTAGACAGCGGGAGCTGGCAGATACTTTTTTTATTGTAAGATTTTTATTTATTTTTGGGTAGAAGAACTGGGGTGTAGGCCAGAGGTGTGGCGGGGGGCGGGGGGATGAGAGGATTTACCAGACACAGAGTAGGGAGCAGAACAGGCAGATCCACTGAAATACACTGCTGAGGGGAGCAGCGGACGCCCTGTGGCTGATGATAGCTTGACAGCACTGAGATTTAAATGCTTTCGCCCCCAGGGAAGCCCCTGGCAGATACTTTAGACAGAGGAGGGTATAATGAGCTTTCCCTTCCTCGGGCCCTGGCCAAGAGCTCTGGTGGCTGGGAGGTGAGAGCAGGCTCCAGGCGGCTGGCAGCCAGCGGGGGGTGCTGGCGTGCACAGGGCTGAGGCCAGGCTTCATGTTGCTGGGCAGGAGGAGTACCGGAAATGGAAATGGGGAAGAGGTGACATGTTAGCGCTGTCTCGATTTGGTGCCCGACGGAAAAGGAAGCATTAAAGATGAGGCCAGATGATGGGGTGAATGGTGACCTCCTTAACCTAGCCTTCCTCAAAAGCAAGCAAGCCAAAATATTAATAAATGTGATTCTGGAGGGTTTTAAATGTTGTGGAGCCTTGAGCAAAGCAGGTACAGCCCGGGAGTTGCTGGGAAATCACTTTCAGGAGAGCGACAAGAAATTTGACGTTTGCGGTGAGTTCTCCCTCTGGGTCTCGGTTTCTTCTGAATAAGCAGGTATAGCTGGGCTTTCTCGCAAGCCCCAGGCCCTGTGTTCCGCCCCCCTTGCTCACTCCCGTGTCTCGCCCTCATCCTGCACCTGTCTGTCAGGCTCTGCAACTCTCCTCTCTGTACAGCCTGGTAGGTGGGTATTGAGCATTATCTTTCCTACAGGTAGCATGTTTGTAGCACCCCCTGCCCAGCCCCCACCCTCCTGCCTGCTTGCTGTGAGTTAGTGTAGCCCCCCTGCCCCCAGCCCAGCATCTTGGTCCATGGGGCTCAGACACAACAGACAGGAAGAATGAACCTCTTCTCACTCTAATCCCAAACAACCTTTGAGGCTTTGGAGGAGGGCTCACCCCATCACCAGCAGGTATTAGTGCGTGGTTGGAAACTGCTGGGAGCAGAGTCCAGGAGAGAAGGAAATCTGGTGCTGTCTTGGAGTCTTGCTTCCATTTAAAGGTCTCTTGCATCACACTGTAAGACTACCCCCCCAACACACTAGATGACCAGTCCCCAACACGCTATGCCACCCCACCCCATCCTGTTTGTGTAAGCACCCCAGGCCAGCCCCCTCATTTCCCTATAGGCTGCCATCACTTTTTCAATGCCATGTGGGTCAGCTCCCTGGGCCGGGGATCAACTCATGTTGCAGTGGCTGGCAATTGCTTGACAGAGCTGTGTCTATAACCTCTGTGCCACCAGGGAGGCCCCCAGAACAGCATCTTTAAAATGATAAAAGAGAAAGGGACATTCTCAGACAGGGTTCTATAACCAGAGAAATAGCCCTTCAAGAATGGAAGAAAATACATTTAAAGATAAATGTAAAGCAAGAGACTCACCAGCAGTGGACAGACACAGGAAGACATGCTAAGGGGTTTCTCAGACCCAGTGGAAACGATACCAGAGGGAACCTGAATCTTCAGGAAGAAATGGAAGGTACTAGAAATGGAAAATATTAAAGACTATTTCCCCTTAATTTCTTTCAAATACACATGACATTTTAAAGCCAAAATTCTAACATTTTATTGCCAGGGTGGTGGTGGTGGTGGTGGTGGTGGTGGTGTGTGTGTGTGTGTGTGTGTGTGTATGAGAGAGACAGACAGACAAAGACAGAGAAAGAGACCTTTGCCTTTAGTCTCATGGTGCTGCTGGGGTCTCTGCCCTGGAGGCACTCCCCTTCTAGCACAGAGAGAGGAGGCTGAGGGCTCCACGGGGGGGGGAGTGGGTGGGAGAAGCAGGAGGCCCTCTGTGCCGCTGGGGAAGCCGCTAGAGGCCTAGAGGCCGCAGGAGGCAGGGCTGGCCTGAGGGAGCGCTGAGCCTGGCTCTCCGCGGGAATGGCTCTGTGATTCCTGGGCAGTCACCTGCCCTCTCTGGGCCTGTTTCCTGCCCTGCACAAGCAGGGAGTTGGGCTAGACCAGAGGCTCCGTGGCTCCTCTGAGCTCCCTCCTGGGAAGCAAGGGGACTGCAGCGGAGCTCCTGCCGTCTCTTCTGCCAGGGCTTCCATCTTGCCCATGGGGGGTCCAGCCTTACGTGTTGGATTTCATGAAAGGCTCCTGTGGCTGCAAGATGTGTGCAAATCAGACACTTTGACGAGGGCCAATCGGGAGGGAGGGTCCCGGATGCTGGATGGGGGCCCTGTGTGGCCACACCCCAGTGAAGGTCCCTGCCAGCCCCTGCCAGCCCATTGCCTCCAGCCCTGCAGGGCTGCCGAGCCCCGCTGTGGTCCTGCCTTTATCAGCCATCAAGGAGCTCTGGCTTGTTGGGGTCATTTACCAGGAAGACCCCGACTCAGATAGACATAGGGACCCGGTGTGCTGTCTCTGAGCTGGCAAGAAGAGCAAGAGACAGAGAGTCCACCACGAACAGGCCTCTTTCTGACTGCGAAAGGGCCAGTTGTCTCGGAAAGGGCTTTTCTCAGTTCTCAGGAGCAGGGGAGGGTGGGGTTGAGTCTATCTTTGTCTTGAGCAGCTTTTCAGAGGACAGAAGGTTTTTCTCTCCTAGATGTTTGTTGAATTAAAAGAAAAAGTGAGCAGCGCGTGACGAGGGCTCAGGAGTTCAGGTCTCAGACTCAGGTTGAGAAGCTGAGAGGCAGCTCTGAGGATGGAGTCTCTAGAAGGCAGCTCAGGAGTCAGTCTCACCATTGGCCCCTGTCACCATTGGCCCCATTGCCACAGGGGAAGAGCAGAGCACGGGCTTCAGACCTGGTTCAAATTCCAAGTCCCTCACTTACCAGCTGTGTGACCTTGAAGAAGTTACTCGGCCTCTCTGAGCCATAGTTTCCTCATCTGTGAAATGGGAATTGTCATATCTGGTTTGTGGCATTGATATTAAGAAGAAGGGTGGTTAACATGTGGTTGTATAAGAAGTTCTCCCTCCTCTCTGTCTACACCCGTGCCCCAGAGCCCAGCAAAACAGAAATATGAGCCTCTTGCAGGAGGTGTGGAGGGCAGGATTTCAGCAGCCTGGTGGAGGGTGGCGTTTACACCCAAAGGTTTAGAACAACTTGATAAAAGTTGGAGCACTTCTTTATGAATTCATCATTCAGGAAACTTCTTCAGGGCCAACTAAGGGGGGTGGAATGTTGGTGCATGAAGACCTTTAATCTGGGGTGTCTGCTGATCCACCATCAGTGGGGCTCATCAGCTTTGACACACGTCCCCCGGGGTGCTGAAATGCCCCCGGTGACATTGGCACGCTGCTGGACAGGCTGGGAGGTTCAGTTCCAGGACCACAATACCGTTTCCCTGCCACAGCTAGGCCCCAGATCTCCTGGTGTCCCCCGTTTGGTCTCACCATCTGCTGCGGACACCACGGCCCTCCAGTTCCTCCACCTGTCCTCTTAGGGTCCAGCGCCCTCTTGGCTAGGGCTGGGTGAATCTAGACCTTCAGAGTCCTCCGGCACAGCTACACATCGGCTGCATTCACATCCCATATAAAATCTGATTTTTCTAGTTAGTTATAATGTCCCAGGAATCCTGTTACACATGGGGTCTGGGGGAAGTGAGACAACTAATCCGCACACTGTTTACAAGTGTTTGTAAAACCGAGACGCAGCATCAATGCATGCTTTTTGCATTGTAGTGTTCAGTCAAGCATCACTTTAAAATGTTCTGGTTAAGGACAGACGTCATGTATGATGGTGGTGCCACACACCCTGAGTGTGTAGCAGGTCACACCATCTAGATTTGTGTAATGACACTCTGTGACATTCTCACAACAATAAAATCGCTGAAAGGGGCAGTTCTTAGAACATCACCCCTGTCACTGAGCGGCACATAACTGTTGTCACACATTGGACTAGTATACAGCAGTGAACTTGACAAGCAATTGCAGTAAATCTCATCACTTGTTGAGCTAAAGAAGGCAGGCACATCTGTGGTGACAGATATTAACTAGGTGATGTTTTGGAATGTACACATACATGAATCGTTACGTTGTCCACCTGAAACAATATGTTATACATGTTATACATGAATTATATCTCAGTTAAATAAAACAAGATACCAGACAAAAAACACTACTGACTCCATTTATATAAGTTGCAAAACCAGGCAACATTACTAGATGGAGTCAGAGCAGTGGTTACCCTTGGGGAGTAGGGCAGTTCCAGGCAGGGCCCTGAGGACCTTTGGGTGCAGAGCTTCTGTTCTTGATCTGGGTGCTAGTCCCATAGAGGTGTCCGGTTTGTGAAGATTTCCTGACTTGTTGGCATTTAAATTGGCATTTTTCTGCCAGTATGCTCTGTTTGAATGAAAACTTAGCGATTATACACTTAAAGATTATGAATGTGTAAATTTTGGGACCCCCACACTTTTAGGTTCCAAAATGTTTTTGGAAGCCCTGGGCCTAGAGTATGCAATCGGGGTCACAGACAGGACAGCTTCTGCCCTTTGCGCTGAAGCACAGACCCCTCTCCCTGGCCGCCCTCATCATTACCAAAGTGTGGCCAGAGGTCCTAGGCATGGGCTCTGTAGAGCAGCCAGCCAAGTTAAAGGGAGGAAAAATCAAACATCATAGAGAAATTCAGCATTTTAATTTCCAGGTCTCCGATTCTCTGCTTTTAAAGCCTCGCGGTGACTACGGTCACTGGTCTCCGAGGTGGCTGCCGCCTGTGACTTTCCTCCCTACGGCTCAGGCCGTTCTCCCCTGGAGGAGCCGAGCCCCTTCTCCCCTCCCCGGAATCTGGGCTGGCTCTAGTGAATTGGACAAGCAGAAGCTCGCCGGCAGCCACTTCCAGAAGCATTCCGGCCCTTCTCAGCCTTCTCCACCAGCAGCCCTGACTCGCTCACCACCCACAGCGGCTTCGTCCAGGTCGCCATTTGGACTTTAAGAATCATGTCTTAGAAAGTTCTAGTGCATGCCCTGCCCCTTCAGGGCCCCCAGTGGCTGAACCCAGCACACCTTTTGCTTCTGCAAGCCTCCGCCTGGACGGGCTGGCACACACAGCCAGTCCTGGAGCCGTGTTCCTGCACGGCTCAGCCTTCGATTCCCACCGCGCTTGTTCCTGTATAACGGTGCAACCCCTGCGGAGGGGGGCGGGCGCTTCCCTCCCGAAGTCTCAGCTGACTGTAGTGAAAGATTAAGGTGGCACCACTGTACGAGTGGCAACAGTGGCAGCAGCAGCCAAAGTGTGTGGGCTTGCTCTCCCACTGGGTGCAGGCAGGTTTGAGTTTTAGAGGGAAAAATATTGCAGCAGTTTTTGGAGTCAGGTTTTAACCTGGCCAGCTCCACTGAGCCCCCTGTGCCCCACGCCCAGCTCCTGATGGCAAGGCCGGTGCCAGGCAAGCTGCATATGACACCAGGTTTCGGGTTTAATTCCCCAGCTGGATTTGAAAACGGACCAATCAGGTTCAAGCTCCCACTAGTGCCCATCAGGTTCAAGTTTGCACTGGCGTCAGCTGAGTCTTGACAACAGCTGGTTTGGGAAATGGACCCATCAGGGTTGAAAGGTGGGTTCCCTGAAGGGATATATAAACCAAGGTTTCAGTCGACCAGAGAGGCTTCGGAGAGACTCATTGGGAGACTCCAGTGGACCCTCCTCTGGGTCTGGCCCTTCAGTGCAGACCTTTGCAGACTGCGACACCTTTGCGTCAGCTGCATTCAGCGGCAGCGCTGCTGGCCTGGGCATCTCTACAGAGATTTCTAACTGGAGCACTGGGCATGGTCCTCTGGCTCTGCCTCGAGAGCTGTCGGCTCTGGCACCTGGCACTGCCCAACCCAGCCTGCAGGTTGTGGCCAGGCCAGACTCCCCCAGCTGTCACAGGTTTGTCGGCTCCTGGTCTCCCCGTTCCCATTGCCACCCACTCCAGGCTCTCATGGGCGGGACTGCACTGCCAGGCAGGAGCTGCTTTTGGTTTGGACAGCTGGGCACAGTGGCACCACCTGGGGTTGGCAGGCCAGCCCCTTGGGCCTTAGAAACTGTTCTTTTTCCCAGCCACCCTTTGTCACTCAACACCATTGTTGCACCCTTCATGTCCTGCGAGTGGGAGCACAGTAGTGCCACTGTGAGCCTGCACACTGTGAGACCCCCGCAAACTTTGCCCAGTTTCACCGTGTCACAGAGCTGCCATGTGGCTCAAAGGCACTAACACAGGGCAGGAGGAGAGTGGGGTGCCCCCCCGCCCCGGCAGTACTCCAGTCCCTGCCTGGCATAGGGCCAGCCAAGAGAAGATTCCGAGAAGGTGAGCAGCCTTTCATTCCTCAACAGCACCCCAAATAATTCACTGCTTGAAGAGGTTCAAAGAAACGCCAGCAATTTATTGATTTCCTCTATTTCCAAAAAAAAAAAAAAAGCAAATACATAGAGTATCACACAGGAAGCTGGGCGCAGCCAGCGCCAGGTTCTTACACAAACACCGAGCAAGGGGAGAAACGGGCTGGGCGGGTACCAAGATAACTCGCAGCATCCCCCAGTCTCCTTCCCTGCTCACGCCCTCTTTGGCCATCCCGGCCACGCCACCTCTCAGCCAGACTGCGAGGTGCACAGAGCGAGCATCAGCACCCCCCGAGTCCCAGAGAAGTGTGGGCTCTGAGCTGCTGGTCTGCTCCCTGATGGACAGGCTGCCAGTGGCCAGTGACTGGGCCTCACGCACAGGAGAGACCGAGTGGGCCACGTCCTTCCCCAGCTGGCCCCAAATTGCAGCGTCTTATTCAGGCGTCCACCCTGGAGGCGTGAGCCAGTGTGGACACGGCTCGGCCAGCGAAAGGCCGGCACCCCCTTACTCCTTCTCTTTGAAATGCATCCAAGCCTCCACCCCAGCACCCCCCAATTTCACCTCCTCTAAAGTAACAGTCTTGCCTCCAAGGCCTGGGTGGCATGAGAGCAGCCAGCCCAGGCCCCTGGGGGCTGAAAGGCTGCCCCTCCCCTAGCAGAGGGCCGGGCCCGCGGGGTCCTGGTCGGGGAAGGGCAGTGAAGGGAGGTGCTGGAGGCCAGGGCAGCCCTCGGGCAGGCGCCTCCCCGGGGCTGTCACGGGCTCGCCTGCGGGCGTCCCTTTTACCCCTACTGGACTGGACAGTCCTCTCACACTGGGGGATCCCCAAAGCCAGGCTCTGTGTTCACTCTTTCCTCCAGGAGAATGTAAGCCGCGCGCGTGCAGGGGTGAGGCCTGTTCTGCTCACTGACGTGCCCGCGGGGAGAAGCCCGCCTGGAACGCAGGGGTTCTCCACACATACTACGGATCTTTTTAAGAAATGAATCCCTCTGGGCCCCAACTGACAGAGGGATCTCTCAGAAATCTACTTCTGGGACATTGCACATGGGCCCCGAGAGCGAGGCTTGTGCCATCACGTTTGCCAGAAACTACCTGAGCAACGGCTGGGGAAGCGCTGCAGGCCGCATCCACGTCTGCCCGCCCGGCCTCAAGTGTCCCGAACCGGGAAAGACGTCTTCAGTCTGACTGCTGGGGTGAGGAGGGGGTTGAACTGGGGAGCAGAGCGGGGGAAGGGACTTGGGGGTGAGGATCGAGGGGCACGTTCTATTCTTGTCGAGGAGTATGAACAGGCAGTGAATTCCTGTGTGACAATAATACCAGTGCGGGAAGGGGGGCTGCCACCCGGGAGCCTTGGGGAGCCCGTCCTGCTCTATTTTACAGTCTGTACTGGGGCTATTTACAGCGCGCTTCTCTGACGAGGTCCTCGGGAGGCCCTGCTCCTCCTTCTCCTCTGAAATGCAGAGTTTGGGGCTTGGATATGGCTGGTGCTTCTGGAGGCCTCTTTGACCACATTCCCAGGTGGCTTCAAAGCAGTGGAGACAGGATGACTGGGGTTCAGAGGACAGTGGGCACGGCCCCTGGCTGGGGTGTGGGCTTGTTGGGGCCCTGAGCTGACAGTCCCCCTCCTGGTCTCTCCTCATCCCCTTCCTCCAAGTGTCCCGGCACCCCAAACACACCCTCCCTGAAGTCTCAGCAGACAGCCGGTGGGGGTGCGGGTGGGGGTGGCCTACTGGCTAATTTCCAAACGGTCCTCATCTCCCTGGGAGCTGAGCCCTGCCAGCCCCTGGCAGCCCCTCCACTTGGAATATGAAGACCAGCCGCTCCCCAGCACCTCTTTGAGCACCATTTTGCCTTCCTTCTCCTGCAACTAGTAGATTATACGCCCCCCTTAAGGCGGGGGCTTTCGAAGTTGAGCTGCTCTACCAGGTACAGAGCCCAAGAGAAAAGCAAGTCCTCTCTCTCTCTCTCTGCCTCTGTCTCTCTGTCTCCGTGTCTCCCTGTCTCTCTCTCTGTCTCTCCCTCTCTCGGACAGACCTCCTCAAGCAAGGCAAGCGTGACTGCGCTCGTCCATCTCCAGGGCCCCACGCCTTGCCCATCCCATGCGGTGGCACTATGGGGAAGGCGGCTTGGTCGCACGGCGTGATTTTCCCACGAGATGCACTGAACCCCAACCCCCCTGCAAAGCTGCCTTGAAATGGGGAGGTCAGCCCCAACCCCTACTATTCTCCCCTCCTGTCTCACCCCCCGGAGGTGGCAGGCAAGATGGTGCGGGACGCCGCCTGGACGGTCCACGCTGAGGGTCCCCGGCCCGGCGCGGGCATTAGAAACTCTGGTCAGCTAATCAGAAAGCACGTGGGCAAGAAACACGGGCTGCAGGGAAGCAGCTGACCCAGGGTTTGCTGTTTGTGGTCATCTTTCAGGCACTCCACACACCCAAGCACACAGTCACGCTTCCATCTCTCTCTCTCTCTCACACACACACACACACACACACACTCTCTCTCTCTCTCTCTCTCTCTCACTCACACACACAGTTTCTCAGCAAAAGAAGTATTGGCATCAGACATAAGTCCCTTTAACTCAAGAAAGGTTCCCCCCCTCCCCAACCCCCATCAACTGCCAGTTCCCCCGGAGGACAGTTTTCAGGTTTGCCCTTGGTTGCATTTGGACTCTTCCAAATGCTGCCCAGGGTGGGCAGAACAACCCCTTCAGCAAGGCTCGAGGTCTTCTCAGCCGGTCACGTCATTTCTGGAAAAGAAGGCCTCCGGTTAATATTCACAGGGTGATGCTCCCCCGCGGGGGGCCGGCCAACGTGGCTGCCCCCTCCCCACCCACATCTGCGCTGACTCAGCCTCCCCTGGATGCAGAGCCACCCCTGATGCACCCCCAGGTTGCTCCTACTGGCTGGGCGCTTGTCATTCTTGTCCTCCCACTGCCACACCCACCCTGCTCCCCTAAACGCATGCAGCTTCCAGCACAGAACCGGGTGGCCAGACAGCGCTCAAGGAGCCCCCGAGTGTGCCTTCTCTGCCTCTGTCCTTGGGCTGAGACTCATCTGTCCTCAGCCCATTTAGTCTTCACCTGGACCAAAGGTGCGGTCCTCTCCCCCGCCAAGACCCTCCTCGGGTGTTAGTGTTGGGGACTAAGGCAGATAATTGGGCTGCCAAGGAGTCCCCCTCAGCTCGAGAGAGCCTGTCCTTATAGATGGCTCCACACAGAGGCCATCTCCGGGACCTCCTCTCAGGCTGACTTCAAGTCTTGCAGTGTGCTCCTTGGTTTACTGACACCACTAAAATGCATTTCCTGGGGCCCATCCAGGGTGACGACATCAGAATTGTTGGGGGTGGGGCCAGGGGTGTGCATTTTAGCAGTGTCCAGATGATTCTAATGGAGACTCGGGCTTGTCAGTCTGTCACACACGGACATTGGTTCTGAGGTTTTGGCTCTCTGATCATTAGCTGGAAGTAAACTTGTCTACACTGGGCAGGTGCAGAGGCTGGAGTGGATTATGAGAAGGCTAAAAAGTGAACTGTGGCTGCCCAGAGCCGTAATGACATGTGGGGCCGTCCGCACTGCAGTCCCTGGGCAGGCCTCCACCTGAGTCGTGCAGTGCACAACCTCGACACTCGCACACAGCGCCCCCCAGGCCTCCGGCCTGCTGACACTCCCAGGCCACCGCACACTCCTAATGTCAAGGGGTGGGGCTGCGGGGCACCTCAGGTGCCCTCAGAGCCCTGGGTCTGCCTGAGCCAGGTTCTCTGCCAGGTCAAAGGGTGAGTCTTTGCCCTGGGAAGCACAGAGCTGGTCCCTCTCTCTGCGGCTCGCTGACGTGCTGCAGGGGCCCTGGAGGCACCCCTGCTCCGAAGGTGGCTGATCCTTACCTGCCAGTGGAACTCGCGTGGGCAGCTTCTTCTTAGAATCGGGAGGTGAAGTTCCTGAGGCTGTTGGCCCCAGCTAAATTTCCCAGCATGCTCCTATCAAAACCTTGCTGCAAGAGGAGAAGCATCAGCTGCATGAGGCGCCCTAGAACAAAACAGTGTGGGGCTCCCCGGGGGGTCAGAGACGGCCCTCCTGGACCCCCTTGGCTGGAGCTCTGGCCTTTTGAACAGGATCCACAAAAACTGGCCTAATGAAATGTGCAACCAAACCCAGGCCATTGTTACCCCCAGTTAGTGGGATGTTCCGGACTTCTGCCAGAGCACCCGAACTTCCCACCTGCACTGGCAGGACCCAATCAGGGCTTGAGGGTTCAGCTAGGGCTCTCTCTTTAAACAGAACAACCAAGAGCAGATCGGAAAGGTTATTAACCGCCCTCCCCGCTGACGATGCCTGACCTTTTGTCTTTTTATATCCTGGCAAGAGCTGTTGACAGGGGTGACGGCAGCACCCCGCGGACCGCAAGCAGGGGCTGGTGCTGGTGCCAAGGAGCAGCTCTGCTGCCAGCTGTTCACGTCCCCCTCCAACCCCACCAACCCCTCAGCTGCTGCTGGGTAGAGACGGAATCTTATTCCTGTCATTTCTCCGAGCATTAAGTGCTCTGGTGTGAACGAGGGCAGCAGCAGGTGTCCAGGGGCCTGGAGAAGAGGCCCCGGGCGGGTACCACTCCTGTGTCCTGGGTGCCTCAGCAGCTCTCCCTGGCCCAGGAACTGTGAGGGGTGGCCGACAGCGCCAGGGCCCAGATCCCGTCCTCCAGGTCTGGGGAGGGGGGTTCGCCGGCTCGCTCCTACTGGGCTTGGCTGGATTTGGTGGAAAGAGCCCAGGAATGAGAAGTTCCAGGCTCCAGCCTGGCTCCTGCCCTCACTCTCGGAGTCCAGGCTACTCCTGGACCCCAAGCCCTTTTGTGCAGACAGACACGCCTCGCTGTGGCTGGAACACCCCAGCAAGAGGTGGGCGTGCAGGAAGCCTGAGAAAGTGTCTGCTGGCATCGTGCCAGGGCCATGTCCAGCCCAGCCAGGGGAGGCATGGACTCTGAGTGGCAGAGCTGCTTCCCTTGCACTGTGTGGAAGATCCTAGAAAGTGGGTGCCCTGAGTGTCTTAGACTGGGTGTGGTCTCTGTATCTGGGGTGAGCTGAACCCTCTGGACCCCCACTGAGGCTCAAGGAAGCGCTCCTCACCTTCCTCCCTTCCTCCCAGCAGCTGCTGCTGGCCAGGCACACCCTCACTGCGGTGACTCCAGAAAAAAGCCCTGACTTATCTAAGGGAGGACGAAGGTCACTACTGGCCATGGCCTTCACGCTTTCCCAACTGACCGCTTCCTGGCAACGCCACCAGAGTCTCCAGCCTAGAAGCTTGAGCCTCGTTAGTCCTTCCATCCGCTTCTCCTGTCTTCCGCCCTTTATTTCCACCCCCACTACTGCCCGTCGGTCTAAGGGTGACTGCCTCAGGAATGGGGCAAGGAGTGTGCAGCGATTCTATCACCTCTCCACTTAAGAGAGGAGACAGCCCTTTGGGATGAATGGGGCTGGGTGGCATGGGGGACAGGGGGAGCCAAAGGTCAGGGGGAGCAGCAGCCCAGGGTCCCCCCATCCGCCCCGCCCTGATTCCTGCTCTGGGGTCTTCCTGGCGCTGCTTTCATCCTGAAACTGTCTCCTCAGAACCCCCTGTGGCTCCCCAAAGGCCAGGCCTCCTCTGGTGTGAAATGTGGTTCTGCCCAAACGTATCTTTCCAGAGTGCTCAGTACACCCCCAAATGAACTCCATGCCTTTCGCCCACCCTGCTGTTCCGCCTGTGCCTAAAGCGTCCCACCCCAGAGCTCGGTGCACGCCCGTGATTCACCCTCCGCCGCTGTGCAGAGCTGTTCCCGCCACCGTCACACACACTGTCTGGGACTACAGCACTGTCTCCGCACGCGCCCACCTTCTTGACTCAGTGAGATGTCACTCAGCACAGGAGAAGTTTGGGGGTGTCCCGGCAGGGTTAAGGGAGTGGGCCCTTACCTGTCTGAGGACACCCTGCAGTTCCTTGCTGGACCACATGTCAGACAGGAGGAGGCGGGCAGCGTCGGCGGCCTTGGGCGAGGCACTGGGTGGGCAGGAAGTTCAGATGGGTGAGACTCCAGGAGACATAGAATGAGCACCCTCTTCCCTCCCCACCCCCCTGCAGGGTCTTCGAGATGTGAGGAGGCCTTGGGGGTGCATGAGAGAAGAGCCCCTTGGGCAGGTCACTCTGCACAGCAGGCACAGCCCCATGCCCCCTGCCCACCTAAAGGTACCCAGGATGGTCCTCGGGGGCCATGCAGGGAAGTGCTCTCCCACCCTGGTCACCCCAGGAGCCCAAGGAGCAGAATAAAATCCCTACATGGCTGGCCTGCTGCTCCAGGCCTTCCTGCTGCCCCCCGAAGACTTGTGCTCCCCAGTGGAGAAAATACGCTGCCCTGCGCCCCTGTGCAGTCCCGAAGCCCAGCTGCTGGGTCCTTGGGCTCCACAGTGCCCTCGGATTCTGGAACTTGTCTCCATTCAAGTCTCCCCACCCCAGCGCCCTGGCTGTCGGTACTTTTCCTGCTCCCGATTTGTGCCTTCTCAGGGTGCCGGGTGAGGAGGGTGGGGGGCGCGGGGCAGGGCCCACCTGCTGCGGCACAGGTTGAGGACGTTGTTGATCATGCTGCTGGAGAAGTACTGCTTGGCCAGCTGCGGCTGTGAGGTCATTAGGTTCCTCACAGTGTAGCAGGCCGAGGACAGGATGTCCTCTGAGTTGCTGGTGTTGCCAGTATGGCTGGTGAGGAGCCTGGTCACCTCTGGGAACACCTGATTCCCTGGGGAGAAAGGAGTGGAGGAGAGGGGTCAGGCTGAAGGAAGGGCGCTGGGGGTACCCTCTGGGGCTGCTGTCCCAGTTTGCCCTCAGCCAGGATCCAAGCCAGGTGTCATCCCAAAGTCTAGCTCCAACTCGGGGTGCAGGGTCTGGCTCTGTACACCTGCTCTCATCCAACCTCTCCCGGGCTCTCCCCACTCCTGGAATACATCTCAGGGAGCAGTTGAAAGGTGAGCTCCCTCTAGCCTCTGGATAGTAGGGGTCTGCCAGCCCTGGTGGGGGGGAGCAGGGTGGTCAGATGCCTCTGGGGGGCTTACCCATTGCTCTGTGCAGCACAGGGTGGCGGGACATGTTGCTCAGAAGGGACGCTCCGGACCGTACCACGTCCGAGTTACCGGATTGCAGGAGACGGGCGATTTGTGGCAAGCCCTTCTCCTTCAGCCCGATCAGCTGGCTCATGCCGCTGGACATCTAAGAAAGAAGGACTAAGTGAGGACCTAGCCTGTGGCTTCCCTGACACCATGACAGGCAGGAGCGGGGCAGATCACCCCAAAAAGAGAAATCCAGGACCTTGCTCTCTTTCCTGTTGGGAGCACTGGCAAAGACAGACAAGATTGGCTCACACACAGCAATTACAAAGCACACAGTGCAGATGCACCTCCCCTTGCTGGCCCTGCCCCCTGATCCTGGAGCAGCTGGAGCCCAGCTGGGAGGAGAGGGCAGTTCTCTCATGAGTGGGGGGCCCAGAGTCAACATCCAGGTGAACAAAAGTACCACACACCACCACTCCTTGGTTTGTCTCCACTCTGCCTCCCTCTTCATTCCCAGTAGTGTCTGCACACACAAAATCCTATAGTCAAGGGGATTTGTCAACTAAAGACATGCCAACCACCTTCTTCCAACTTCTCCATCCTGCAGCACTCAATACTTGTTTGTTGAACACTTGTTGGAGACAAAGATGGGTAAGAGAGGGCCTGCACCTCCATGGAGATCCAACCCAGGGGGCCCATGGGGCCAGTCAGCTTATCCGGGCCTCTAGCAACATAGCCATCCTGGCTGCAACCTGGTCTGGCCTGGTCTGGAGTCTCACAGATCGCAGCCCCACCCTCTCCCAGTCAGGAAAGTTCTTGCTCTGTCCTGCTTCTATCTGATGCTCTTTTGTCCTAAGATGAGGCAGTGTTGGCTCCTCCCTCTCTAGATGCTTCTTCATTACAAACAGGCTGTTCTGGTTCCACCCATCCCGGCCTGTCTTCCATTAGGCCTCAAGATCTCCACTGACATGCCACCTCTTCTTCTGGACCTGTGCGTACCCCAAACCCTCTACTTCCACCTCTGTCAGTTCGACAAAGGGGAGACTCCCCCTGCCACCAACACACCCTTCAGCCCTGCTAGAGCCCAAGAGGCCAGCACAGGTCCAGGGATCATGAAGAAAAGGAGATTCTTGGGCACAGAATCCAACCAGGGTGAGCTCACCCATTACACACATCACCAGGGGTCCCGGGGGAGGGGCTGGGGTATCTCTGCTCCCCATCGCTCCCCGGCTGCTCACAGTCTAACTCCCACAGCCCTGACACTGGTGTCTGCAGAAAGACTCTGGACCAGAGTGGTCAAGGCAACTCAGACGGGGCGTGGGCTGTGGGAGAAGCAGGGAACAGAACCCTTCCGAGAGCGGGGAGTGGGTGGGGCTTGGGCCCTCACCAGGCCCTTGCTGGCAGTCAGGTTCTGCAGGGCGCCGGCACAGGCCTCCAGGGTGGCGTCCTTCTTGCTCTTGCCCATGAGGTTCAGGTAGGTGCGGATGGCATCCGAGTGGTACAGCCAGCCGCTGCCCTTGGGGTTGGTCTCCTCCTCGGGAAGGGGGCAGTCGTAGTTGTTGTTCTGAGGACAGAGGGCAGGTCAAGAGGGAACCTGGTGAGGGCACTGAATTCAGGGTCCGGCTCCCCCAACCTCCAGTGGTGGGTGCCTGTGGGGGCGGGGGCCCTGAGCGAGCGCTTGCCCGTGTCCCCTCGCCGTGGTCTGGGGTGTCTCTGAGGGAGGCACTGAGTGCTCTGGGGTCTCAGGAAGTGGACTCCAAACCCTCCCGCTGCATGATTCTTCCTTCCGCCAAGCTTGACCCGCCTGGGCCTCCTGATTCCTTCTAGAACAAGGCCTCCAGAGGGCTGGCGCTTTCGCCCTCTGGGATGGCCTGGGGCTCCTATAGCCCCAGGAATAAAGACAAGACAGAGGCCCGTCATGCACCTCTGGGAGCAGCCAGGTCTCAGGTCAGGGCTCTGCCGCGGGCCAGTCCCCCAGGGTTGGGTTCGGGTCCGGCAGGGCAGAGAGGAAAGGGCGGAAGGGCCCAGAGGGGCGGTGGGTGGGGGCGGGCCCGCTGCTGCCAACGACAGACAGACGGGTGATGACGCTTACCACCATCTTGTCACTCTTGTTGCTGAAGCAGCCGGTGGAGGACTTCTCCGTGTAGGCGTTGCGGGCGTTGTACTCCAGCTGGCGGTAGCGGGTGGGCACCTCCGCGTCCAGGCGGTAGGAGAGGTTGTGCAGGATGCACATGCAGTTCTCCACGGACTGGGGGCCGAGCAGAGGCACCCGCCTGAGCCTCTGCCCAGCTCCCATCGGGGGGCCCAGCACACAGCAGGACGTGGCCGGAGCGGCTGCCATGTCAAGGGCCGTGCCGACATGACAGTGAATGGGCCACTGAGCTCGCCTTCCTCAGGAGCAGCCCCGGCATCTGAGCTTCTACAGTCAGCTCGTGCCTAGGTCCCTCCCACCGCCTCTTTGTGGCCGGTCCTCGGCTTCTTTCCCAGGTCCACACAGTCAGTGAGAACCGTGACTGCTCCCCACAGCTCTCTGCATCTTCCTTAGTGGACCGGCCAGGCTGGGCTTGGGGCAGCAGGTTTACCCTCCTAATGATGCCTGGCCCTGCTGGGGTGAGGGAACTGGACATCCAGGGCCGAGGTCTACCGGGCCAAGCCTAGCAGCTGTGACAGGCCTCTCTCCTGAGGCCCTGTCATTGCCTCCAGTGGCGGGAAGAGACAACACCTCCATGGGACACTCTGCCAGTGCCTGGGAAGCCGGGCCAGGCCCATCATCCGGGCTGCACCAGCCCTCCCTGGTGCGACTCTCTCAGTCCGAGAGCAGCTTCCCTCTGTGACTTCCCCTTGCTCTGTCCATAGTCAGGAGGGGCCCCCAGGGGCCCCCAGGGCCTATCTGGGAGGGCGAGGGATGACTGCAGGAGGAGGCTCAGGGAGGATTGAGGCTCTGGGAGCACCAGGCAGGCTCCTGTCAGAGGACAGGAGCAGCAGCAAAGCTCGCTGGGAGGCCCGCTTTGCCAGGTGCTTTTTGTGTTCTGCTTCTTAATGAGCGGAGTCCCTAAAGCAACTCAAGAAGTCGCTATCATTATGAGCACTTCCACTTGAGCAAAGCGTCATCTGAGGTACACAGAAGCATCCGCCTTTATAAAGGCCCTCAGGGAGGGAGAGGACTTGCTTCCAGCAACCCCGACAACCACTGTCCTGGGCGCCGCCTGCCGGCTGGGGGCCTCACACACTGATCCAAACATCTCTCGACACCCCTGGCACTGCCAGGCTCCTGCCCAGGCCACACCTTAAAGGCTCCTGGAAAGTGCAGACTTGCCTTGTGGTGTCTGGGAGAGAAAGATGTCAGGAGCTGGAGCCCAAGGAGATGCCCGCACTGCTTCAAGGCCGGAGCTCCGGACAGAGGGGGCACTAGGGGCTGGGGCCCGGGGCGGGTTCCTCCTGAGGCCATGCTCTCACCTTGTCGTCACAGCGGCTGGCCGCCACGCAGTTCTGGATGTAGGCCATGAGGGAATCGATGAGGCCTGTGTAGTTGCGCATAGTCTGCCGACCTATATCGGCAGAGCTCAGGTTCCTGTGGGAGAGATTAAGGAGGGTGGGAGGGTGCAGGGAGGGAGGGGAGAGAGAATGGTGGGGGGAGAGGGGAGAATGGCAGGGGGGGCATGGAGGGAGAGAACAGGTGGAGAAAGAAGGGGCAGAGAGGATGGGGTGGAGGTTGGAGGTTATGGGAGGGGAAAGGAGGACAGAGGAAACAGAGAAAAGGGATGAAGAGAGGAAAAATATTAAGGAAGGAAAAATTATTCGTCCATTCCACACCTAATGGAGCCTCGATTGGGATCTTGTTTGAACTTAGTCCTTTCTTTTTGCTCACTTTCCTGGCTGGTAACTCGGGAGTTACTACTGCTTGGCAGTCGGGCACATATCTGGCCACTAGGGGGCACTTGCTGAACAAGATCAGGGCCCTGCCTGCCCAGTCTCTGTGGGTAAGAAGGCTCTGCAGGATGCTGGGACATGGGCTGGAACAGGATATGAAGTCAGTGGGAGGCTGGGCTGGGGGCCTGACACCCCCTCCCCATGGAAGCTGTGTCCTTTCTCCACAGGGGACTCACTGCCAAGCAGTCTGGGGCCCTCTGCCTGGTGCAGGGGGTGTGGCTGCTTCTGCCTGGGTTAAGTCCTTACTTAATTAGCCTGGCTTTTCATCTCTCCAGCCTCTGCTCTTGGCCTAGGCTGGCAGGAGGAGCACAAGTTGAAACATAGGCACACATGCCAATGGCACCCCCATTCTGGGGGGGTGGTTCCCAGGAGTTGGGGAAGACAAACCCCATTAAAGCAAGGTGCGACCCTAAAAGGAATTTACTCCACTGCTCCACCTCAAACCAGCACCCCCCACCCCGACCTCCCAGCTTGTAAACCCCTGTCCTAGAACAAGCACATCCAGGCCCTCCTTCAACATCCCCCCAGGAGCTCTGCCACACCCTGGTGTGAAACTCAGGAAACTCTGGGGAAAGCAGTGCCACCTTCATGCCAATGGCTATGGCACATGGAATTAGCACTGCAGCGGGAAGTGACTCATTAGGATCCAATCAGTAGCTTGGTCTAAAAGAATGTTCTTCAAGATAGTACAAGAAATACATTTTTCAGGGATGGGTGAGGGGAAAGGTGAAAACAGTTTGGATAGTCAAACCCAGGCATTTATACTCTTAGATTCCTAACTAAGTCTGCAGCAGCCCAGCAGAGGAAGCTGTGGGGGTCCTGAGCCCTGTGCAGATCTAGGAAAGCAGGGGTGCCCAGCACCTCATGTCTTGGAGTCTGTCCGTGAGGTTGAGCCAGGTTGCCAGTCACCTTCTCTGCCCCGGCTGTGTCTTGGCTAAGAGGGGCTGCCGGAGGCAGGGCCCACAGCTGGGGCAAAAAGATCCAAGAGCCCCCTGCTCTCACCTCAGACAGCCCGTGGCATTGAAGAAGACCTCAGGGTCCACCATCTCCCGGGACCTGTTGCTGTTGCCATCGCACCAGCCGGAGAAGGGGATGATGACGCGGTCGGCCAGGATGGGCAGGGCGTCGGCGATGAGCTCCTCCTTCAGCTCGTCAGTGGATGACAGGTTCCACAGCAGCCCTGGGGTTTGGGGATGGTCAGCCGGCACACGCCAGGCCCAGCCGAGCCCAGGGGCCCTGGGACCACCCCCCGCTCTAGCATGTGAAGTTCTGCTGCGAGGTCCCGGTCCAGGTAAATCTAAATCTGCTGCCTGGTTGTCTTATGAGCGCTGTTCTCAATGTCTCAGCAGGCTGCGCGTTCTCTGAGGGAACTGTCTAGAGTTCTCCATCTAGGTCAAAGTGATGCCCAGGGAAAGGGATCCAAACACCTTTGATGAATCCGTGATTTTTAATGGAAGTTTTAGCATTCAGAACCTTCTAATGCCCTCCACTGGAGTCATCTCAGAAATACCCACACCGACATGGTTAGTCTGTGGTGGTCTCATTTTCTCAGTTCCATCTGGGGTCCTCACAGCAACTTCTGTCTCTTATGCCCCCTCCCTGAATGCTTAGCATATTTTAAGGGGTGAAGACCTGTTGATTCCTGCTCCCATCAGTGTTCCTGTCTTCTCAGAATTGTAACTGGCAAATCCCAGGGCCAGCTTGGACCCCTTGTGTTCTCGCCTCAAAAAGACCATGGTCCCTTGCGGCTATGCGCATGCCCAGGTCTTCACTAACCTGGCTTTTCGGGCGCCATGGGGCTCCAGGATACCAGCTTAAGGCCAAATAACGTGCACCGTGTGCCTTGGCCCAGGCCCCAGGGTTCCCCACACCCGACCTGGGGGCCGTTGCCAGCAGCCCTGCTCATGACCCCCGCCCCCAGCGGCTCTCTGTGGCCGCTTCCCTACCGGTCAGTTGTTTCTGGATCTCGGTGCAGCCCGTCCTCCTCAGGAGGCCGACCGCCTCGCGGATGCCGTTCTGCCTCCGCGTCTCCAGCTTGTTGACGGTGCTCCGGAACACCAGGTTGCGCAGCGCGCCCGCCGCGGCCTGCTGGACGTTCTGGTTGGGGCTGCGCAGGAGGTCCACCAGCTTGCAGATGCCTCCCAGCTGATAGACCTGCGGGGACACGGGCGCCGCGTGGCCGGTGAGCAGCTGCGTGCGAGACGCCACCCTCGGAGCCCCCCTCAGGCCCAAAGCACTTTCAATTCGGAAACATCGAGGTCAACCAAAGCAGAAGAGGAACAGCCACAGGGACAGGTCAGGCGCCCGAGCCGCTCCTCACACCCTCACGCTCGCTGGAGACCCTCACGGAGGCTCCCCGGCCGGAGCCCTGGAGCATGGCGCGAGGAGTCCAGGAAGCGCGGACAGAAACGCGCTCTTCAGGGGAGACTCTCCCAGCGCAGAAACCCGGGTGCAAATGAATCCCAGACTCCAGCAAGCCGAGAGCCCTACGTCCCTGCCAGCCAAGCTCAGGAGGCACCAACAAAGCCTGCTCTCTACCGTGGCTGCCTGGTGAGAGAGCACCATGAGGGGAGACAGACAGAGGGTGGGAGGGCCTCGGGGATGGGGGCAGGGGCGCTCCTTATGGAAGGTGAGAAGGTGGTTCTGCTGAGCCCATGGTGTCACTGCCTTCCAGGACCAGTGGAGGACCAGCCCTGGCCGCTGTCCATTCAACCAGATGGCTCTGCTCTGTGCAGAAGGTTAAAGTGCCCAGCTCTGATCTTGGGCGATGGCCAGCACACTCCTTGCTCCAGGCAGCTGGGCGGGGTGAGAAGGCACCAACTGCAAATGCCCCCGCCCATCTCTAAATGCAGGGTGAGGCTGACCCACCCCGGCCCTGCCCAGGCCCACAGGGACGAAGGTGTACAGCCTGCTACCTGCTGTTTGGCAGACTCATCCTGGAAGCAGGTGTGCTGGATGTAATAGGCCCCGATGGCCTGGTACTTCTCTTCCTGGGAGCTCAGGTACTGCACAGCCTTGGGGATGGTCAGCCCGCTGCACTCGATGTCCTCGCTGCAGATCCTGCGAGAAATGGCCAGTGGGGCTGGGTTGGGAGCCCTGGTGTCGGGGCTGAGAGTTCCCTTTGCATGGCCAAGCTGGCCCTCTGGAGAGCCAGAATGAGGCAGCCCTGACCTCCCTGGAAAACACCCTGGGGAACAGCTCCTCTGGGGCAGGACAAAGGCTCAGCCCGCAGTGAGTACTGGCTCCGATGACAGTCATGGGTAATGTCCCAGCAGGTCAGTTGCCTCTGCACTGAGAAAATGCTCTGCCCCGTTCCCAAGGGGACAGGCCCCACCCACTCTACCATTTCTCACGCCTCTGCCCGGTGTTAGGAAAATGGAAAAGAATGACTGTAAGCCTGTCTGTCCATCATCCTTCCAACCATCTTTCCCTCTCCATTCATTATCCACCCATCCATCTATCCATCCATCCATCCATCCATCCCCCCACTCACCCAGCCACCTCTCCTCCTTCCCTCGCCCCCCTCCCGCCCTCTTCCCCCCTCACTCTAGCCATTTACCTTTCACCCCACCATCCTTCCATCTTCCTTCTAGCCATCCGTCTACCTTCCCTCTCTTCCTCTCTCCACCCATCCATTATCCATCCATTCATCCACCCGTCCATCTGTCACCATCTTCCCTCCACTTCTCCATCTATACGTGGTCCACCTTTTCTCCATCCATCCACCATCCATCCATGCATCCTTCATCTCTCTCTGTCCGTCCACCCACCCATCCTCCTACCCATCTCTCCCTCTCTCCCTTCATTCCCAAATCTAGCTAATTCTTCTTAAACAAAATTTCTCACATCTCTTCCTTCTTCTTATTCTCATGGCCACCACCTCTGCCTGTGATCAGTCTCTGTGTGGGGCTGCAGCAAAACAGACCCCCCAAATAGCTCTCTTCTTTAAGCTCCCAACTCATTATTTCATATCCTTTTACTAGATGAGCTGTCCTGAAGTGCTGTTCTCTGTGTTGTTGCTATCAATAACTTCTCTGAACCTCAGGTTCAAGTCCAAACTGCTCGACTGCTATCAAGGGGCATGTGTTAGGTCGAACTGCAGGAAATGCTGGGTAGTCTGCCTTTCCTGAGCCATCAGACCAGGAGTGTCATGTCTCCACCTGGCAGTCTGGTCTGCTGTGTCCTCTTGCACCGTCCCAGCCCTCACAAGGGTCTGCGACAGCAGTGCTGTTCCCTCCACTGTTCTCTGACCCAGCTCAGGAATGCCTGCGTCCCCTTTCCTCACCCCTCATGTGGCCAGCTGAGTCCCACTCTGGTTCCTTCCCGGAGAAGGCAGACGTCTCTTCCAGGAACCCCTCTGGCTCCTGTGGTGTGGATGCCAGGTTGCCTTTCCACCTGGATCCTGGTGCCCAGCAGAGATGGCGAATTCCCCAAGGGGCACAGCAGCCCCTTCTGGACACCCAGCTGTATACACCAGCAGTCCTCCTAGCATTTCTAGAAGGAACCCTGCTCTCATTCATTCTGGCTTCTTGTCTTGCCACATAGATGCTCAGTAAGTGCTTGTGATTTTAGTGTGGCCAGTCAGCTCCATTTCTGGAAAAATCACCCAAGGGGCAGAGTGCCTTTGGTGTTGTGTCCTTAGCACCCCCACCCCACACTAAGAGAATGTCACTTGCATCTGCCAGTCAGATATTACCCCTAATGTCCTGCCACTCATTCCCACCCACATCTCAACTATGCCTGTCGTCCAGGGGCTCTCACTTGGGGCGGAGCCAGGGGCTGGTCAGTCTCCAAGGGAAAGAAGTTTCTTACTCCTCCTCCAAGTCACCCTAAATGGACCTATGGCTTTCAAGTAGTTAGAGCAGTTCAGCTCTAGAATGGGGTTCTGCTTGTTCTGAAAAGAGTCCGATGGAGTAAGGAAAATGCAGGCTCTGGCATCAGCGGCGTGGCCTTGGCAAGCTCCATCGGGAGCTCTAGGGCAGCCCTGAGCTGTCCTGTCCATGACTGTGACTCCCACTTTCCACACAGCCTGGAAGATAGGTGCTTGGTGAACGTCCATGGGCTCGGGGTTCTGGGAGGCAGGCCCAGTGTCCCTCGGGACACCATGGCCCAAGCCACCTGTTCCCGTCGGCTCTTTAGATACTGGAGCTCCCTCAGGCCCTTCCCTGCCACGTGGCCACGGCCCTTCTGTGATCACAGCCAGGAGCACGCCCTGTTCTTTAGCATCAGTCAGTTCTTATGTCCATTTGTCCTGGTTTTCTTTTGACCACCAAGATGGAACCCCCTTCCCTTCATTACACCAGGGCACATTCAGAATACAGAGCTTTATCTGCCTACGATCTGAGGTTATCCAGAGCAAGCCTGAATCACCATCACCTGGAGGGCTGGTTAAAACACACATCTGGACCCTTCTCCCAAATCTTCTGAGCCAGTAGGGCTGGGTGGGGCTTGAGAACTAGCATTTCTCAGATTCCCAGGTGATGTGGATGTTGCTGGTCAGAGGAACACACTTTGAGAACCACTGGCCTTGCTCACCTCCTCCCGTCAACTTCCCTCTACTCCTAACCTGTGACCCCTTGGAGCCTACGTCCCCATTTTGTTTTAGTGTCTGGGTTCTGCTTCCCCTTCACCTGGGAACTCCCTGCGGCCAGGAACTCCCCAGGGAGGGACAGTGAACTCCCTGGGCACAGACCTCGGTCTCTCCCAGGCCTGCATCCTAAGGGGGCAGCCCTGATGTCTGCCTCCCACCACCCCGCCCGGCCCCACGCCAGCCCAGCGCACTCACTTGGAGCTGGCCCTCGAGTGGCCAAAGGACAGATCTTTGTTGCAGGAGATGGGGGGAACGCAGACCGGGTCCTGCCTGGAGGTGCAGGAGGGAGGGCCCATGGGGCACTTCTTGACTGGCTTCTGGCCGCTGCAGGTGCTGTAGAAGCTGTAGCGGTTCTGGGTGGTCTTGTGGCCCTTCCCGCTCAATGTGCCCTTGCGCAGGGTGCCCCGCGGGTCGCAGTACAGGTCAGGCTCGCTGCGGCTCGCCTTGATCTTCTGCATGAAGCAGATGTCGCTGCCTGCGCCCGTGTTGGCGCAGCCGCCCCGCTGGTAGTGCCGGCCCCAGTTCTCCATCTGGCTGTAGGAGCTGAAACGCCGGTTGTCTGTCTCCCGCTTGAGGGTCCCATTGTAGATCTGACCAGAGAGAAGGAGATAGGCTCAGTCGCGGTTCCCGACCAGGGGTCCTCATCCAGCTGACCGCGGCAGCCAGCCCTCCCCAGCCTCCAGCGATGCTTCTGGAATGGCAGAATGTTTGGAGTGACGGCACTCAGCCATCACCCATCTGCTCAGGTTTCAGACTGCAAGTGACGCCTTACAGACTGTGACGCCAATTTAGCAGGTTGTGATCATGCTAAATAGAAAACATCAGAAGGCAATGCGAGCCCTGCAGGTGTGTGGTTTTGTGGAGCCGCGCACGTGTGCCGGGCGGCATCAAGAAGTGTATTTCTCACTTGGGGGCAGCAGAGTCAGACAGCACATCCCGCCGGGACCCAGTGTGGACAGCAGCGAGGCCCAGAGAGGAGAAGGTCTTCTTGCAGTCATTTGGAGAGGGAAGGACAAGATGGCCTGTGCCTGCGTCCCTACTCCCCTGCCGTCACCCATGCCACTCCCGGTGCCAGCAGGTTCTGGTCCAGCCAGGCCTTCTTTGCCACTGGTACTCAGGGTGGGGGAGGGTCTCCTCCCCTGGCCAGGACTGCTGGCCTCTGCTATTTCCCTCCTGAGTTCCTCTGGTTGCCGCCCCTCTGCCAGGCAGGAGCTTATGAGGACAGGTCACGTAGGGGGACCCCCTCAAAGGCCAAAGAAAAAAACACATGCTCTCTGGAGCTTCTGTCTCAGGGGTGCCTGCACAGGTGGAGGAAGGCCTGGAGGCGGCAGGGTGGGGACCAGGCTTGGTTACCAGGCGTGGGGGTGGGGAGGGAAGAGGTGGGACAGAGGCTCAATCCAACAGGAAAACTCCCAACCATGTGGTGTCTCCCAGGGCCATGTGACTGCCTAAGTGGGGAGCCGGGCTCCCCGAGGAGAGCCTGCAAGTCCGGAGACATGGTGGGAATGAGTGCCCAGCAGAGCCCTCGAAGGAGGCTTTTCCCAGGAGCTCCCAGGCTGTTGGGGCGCCTGCTCTGACTTGTCTTCAGATGAGAGGATCAGCGTGGAGCCTGATAAATGTCTCCACGCAGGTGCCGACTTGGGAATCACCTTTGCTGGTGAGCCGGGGCCAAGCCCAGCAGCCCAGAGCCTGCCTGCCCCATCTCGTGTGTGTGCAGGTGTGTGCATGTGTGTACACGTCCATGTGTGTGCACGTGTGTGTGCGCGTGCGTGCGCCAGGGGTGGGGGGCGGTAGGCGTCATTAGGCACCTGGGTACTTCCGCTTCTCGCCAGACTTGGCCACCCAAGATTGGCCAGCCCATGGCCAGGTCCCTCCCATCTCTTGGGGAGAGTCCTGGAGCGCATCCCCCCACCCATGGGTCGGAAGTTGCATCTCAAACTCAGAAGCCACCAACTGTTCACCTTGGCAATGGTGCTCCCACCAACCCCAGCCACACACAGCTGCACACTCAGGCAGGCACAATTTTCTTCCCCAAACTGGGCCAAACCGACCTACCCCAAAGGGACCTGGCATGTGGGTGTTGGGGAGGCATAAGCAGACAATAACAAAGCAGAAGGAAGGGGCGAGGGGCAGGTTTCAGAGTCGTGGGACGCAGACGGCACCTCGCAGGCGACATAGAAAATCTGCCAACAGGCCCGCAGCTCCAGGCTGCGTCCTCTCTTGGGGGGGAAGGTGCCGGTGGTGCTTTGGAGCAAGAGCCGAGCGCTCCCCTACGGCCAGCGAGGCCGGAACTGGAAACACAAGGCCCTCTCTTGTTCTCCAACAGCGACACCCTAGGCGTCATCTCAGACACCTGGTAAGGCGGCCAGTGCTCATCTTGGCCCAAACCCAGCGAGATGTGGTCATGCCGGGGCCTGACGGAGACTGGGGCTTTGCTGTCCTGTTATGGGAAAAGGAGCAGCGGGCGGCCCTGCCAAGTCTCAGCGAGGGTGGGCTGCCCACAGGGAACGGGCCGCTGGCCGCACCCCTGGGGGTGTGGTGGAGAAGGCAGAGGCACCCTGGTGGGGCTGCATTTCCCACCAGCCACACCCTGCTGATGTCACCACCCTGGGCACCGCAGCCCGGCTCCCGTGCCGCAGTGGCGGGCTGTGTGGCGGCAGAGGACGGCCACAGCCACTCTCCCATCACACTGTTCACCCCACTTGTCCTCGCGGGAGCAAAGCCCCTCTCAGCCAGGCCCACCTCTCCTAGTGCCACCAGGGCGGTGTTCTCCTCCCAGGCTCAGATAAGGCAAGCTGCCACCCAGCCTGCCCTGGGGTCTGTGACCTAGCTGAAGCCGGCACCTTCCCTCATTTGTCTCTCAAGCTAAAGAGGGGTAAAGGCTGAGCCTCCCTGCTGGCGCAACGGGTTAGGCGCAGCACTATGAAGCTATCCAGAGCCACTGCAGGAAGAGTTAGATGGCCGACCGGGGAGATTCCCGCATGGCGCAGCAGACCTCTCCTGTCTTCCCGCTGCTCCCCTCAGCAGTGTATTTCAGTCTATCTGCCTGTTCTGCTCCCCACTCTCTCTCTGGTGACTCCTCTCTCCACCCCACACTTTTGGCCTATCCCCCAGCTTGTATGCATAAATATTTTTTAAAAAATGAAGAGGGGTAAAGTGTGGGGGGAATCTGGGTTTGTGCCTCAAGTGCCCACAGCTGCGACCTGTGCGCAGAGGCACACTTGGTGGTCAACTGCCCGGCTCTAGAGCCAGGATGCCTGGGTTGAGCCCCAGCCATGTCAGCTGCCCAACGGAAGGCCATGGGCAAGGAACGGAGACCCAGCGTGCCTCAGTGTCTCCATCTGTAGAACTGGGGCTACTCAGTACCAGTGGGGAGACTGGTGAAGGAATGTTTGCAGTGAGCTGTGTGACTAAGCTCTTGTTCAGGAGGGACGGCTGTGTCCCTCTGCTACCCAGACCGGGGACAGTGGCCGCTTTCGGGACTTGGCTGAGGGTTTTACATCACCAAGCCACACCTAAAGGAGCTACCAGGTTGGCACATGAGGGGGCAAGCCCAGAAGCCTGAGCAGCCCAGGAGAAGGGGTACACTGGTATTCAGAGCAGGCCTCAGTTTCAGAACAGCGAGACGAGTGTGGTCCACTCTGTTGGGGCCCCCAGAGTGAAGTCCAACCCTGATGGGACGGTGGGGTGTGTCTTGACAGAGGGCTATCTGTGTTTGGCACCTGCATTGGGGTAAAGAGTGATTGGGAGCCTAGTACTAGGCCTCACATGCCAGCCATGCTAGACAGTCACTGTGACTAGCAGGAATGTCCCCCCACATTCCCAAACACTCCCTTCCAGTTTGGGCGAGCAGCTGCAGCCCAGCGGGGTGTGCAGGCAGTGCGCACGTGTGCCACAACAGGTGGGAGAGCTTAGCTGCCAACGCCGGGTCTCCCGGGCACACTCCCACACTCCGATAGCGATCTGCTGGCAGCGTCCTCTGCTTTGAATACAAAGGACAGTGAGAGACACACACGCCTCTTGTCTGGCTATTTTATGCTTCCTTGGGAAACTCCAGCCTCAGGTAGGATGGCCCGTGGATGGGAACATTCCAGAGGCTAGACATTTGACTTCTTGGGAGGAGAGCTGACCCCTCCTCCAGAAAGCAGCCTGAGCTGGACAGCTGCGAGGAAGCCCAGGTGTGTCCAGAGAGACATGTTTTTCCACTGGGAGAACAATGGACTTCCTAGGGGCCAACACTGGGAATCATCCTGCAAGGCGGGCCAAAGACGGGTGCTCCTAGCGAGGAGCCCTTCTCCAGGCCTTGCTCTGCTCCCCTCTTCTGCTAATGACCTAGGCTTGTAGTCATGCCCTTTTCTTCCTTTTCTTCTTGGACAGTGTGCGGTTTTACCCCCACCTCCGCTGACGGGGCCTCAGGCCTCAAGGTGTCCTCTCTTCCTGTGCCCCCAAGAAGCTCTCAGAGCCCGAATGTCAGTTTTGAGGCAAGGGAAGTGATTCGAGGGGGCGACTAGACCAGAGTGAGGCAGCATGAGCCCCAGGTCCGGGGCCTTCGAGAGCTGCATATGGTCAGGGTGTCCTCACGCACACCCTTCGCTCTGAAGCGGCCCCCAAAACGGAAGCGCCCCCGTTAGACCGAGATCCTGGACAGGACAGTGGCAGCTCAGAAGGAGCGTCCTCGCTGAGTCTCTCCTTGCCACCCCGCTGCCCCGACCACGGCCTGACGCTCACCAGTTCAACGCTGGCCCAGCCAGCGCCCGGGGGCTGCCACCGGCCCGTGGTGCCATCGCTGTGACCTCGGTCCACAAAGCTCTCATTAGCCCTGCCTCGTTGGAGAGCGGGCAGTGTCTCTCTGCCACTTAGGAGACAAAGCCCGGCCCCCCGCTGCCCATCCAGTCATCCTGCCCTTCCCGACACACCCTCCGGGTGCGGCAGCCTGGTCCAGCCTCCCGCTCCCGCCCAGCGTCCTCGCCATCCTGGTGGCCCTCCTTGCCCATGTCCTCGCAGAGCCTCCCGCTCCGAGCTCTTTCTCTAATCTGCCTTCTCCACAAAGCCTTTCTCCAGATCCTAGCCAGGCCCCGAGCTGGCCCAGTTGATCTCACACCCGCGGCCTGTGTTCCTGTGTGTTCTCTAGTTGCCAGTGTCAGTTTCTGTCCTCTCCCAAGCCGTCTGGGCAAAGACACCCTCTATGTGACTAGAGCAGGGCCACAGAAATCCGTGCTGGCCACGGGATCTCAAGCTGCTGGTGGACACCTGGCGTCACGGCCTCGGGGGCCCGGGGAGCGAGCCACGTGAGCTGCCGCGAGGGCAGGGGTCTAGGCTGGGGGGCACTGCAGCGGGGTCACCGTGATGACTGGGATGCTTCCCTTCAGCCCTGGACAGCAGCAGCTGGTTGGCTGAGCCCAGAGTTTGATTCTAGCTCTGGCTGACCAGCTCGAAGCTGCCCGGCTTCTCAGGAGCCAGGTATGTGCTGGGCGGGCCAAGATGAAAAGAGTGTCTGTGTCCCCAGCTATTAGCCCATTTGGAAACCAAGCTTCAGCCGCGAGGTGGGGCTGGCCAAACCGGCTCCCCGCGGGACACGCCCTGCTCGGCCCTGCCGGCTCACACGAGCAGCAAAGACCCGAAGAGCACGTCGTGGCCCACACCCCTGATCCCCCTTGCCATTCCATGGGGTCCTCATGCTCCTGGGCCTCAGAAGGGTTCTGCTGTCCTCTTCTCTGGTAGGGGGTGGGGGGGGGCATGGTCAGCAGTCAAAGGGAGGAGGAGAGCCTTCCCCCAGACACCCCAGCCCTGCTCTGCCCGCTCCAGGGTCTGGGGAACACAGGTCTTTGGCTAACAAGAGCTGCCCGGGAGGAGGCACTCGGGGCTTCAGGGTGTGGGGAGCTCTCCCTGAGGCAGGGGTGGGGGCGCAGGGGGCTGCTTACTGGGCTCTTTGAGTCAGCCTGAGTCACCCAAGGCTGGACTTGGGCAGGGGGTGCCAGCCTGTTTCCTCCCAGACACGGCTCCTCTCCGGCTAGGAGCAGGGGCCCACCCAGAGCTGATGCTCCTTCTTTCCCAGCACTCGGTTTGTGTGCCATGTCAGGTGTGAGTGACAGTCCATCGCGGGCGGGGACGGGGAGGCGTACAAGGGCCCAACGGGAAACAGCCCCTGGAATCTCTGGTGACGTGCCAGTTCCTGGAAGAGCACCTTAGCGGCTCAGGAAGACCTTCCTGGCCAGGCGGTCCCACCCTGCGCGGGGCGATCCTGCGGGAGGCTCGCTGGGCCCCTGAACTGCCCCCATTCAAGCTACCAGGTGCTTCCCAACCCCAGGAGGAGGGAAAAAAATGGGTGTATGCTGAGGGGCAATTGCCTATTTGACCCACAAAAGCGCTCCTCAGAGACACTAATTTTGAAAAGAAATTTAAGGTTGCCCACGGGGAAGGACGCTGGGCTGGACTGGGTGACAGATCCCCGCTTGGAAGATGAGTCTGTGCATAGGTGTGCTCCAGCCCTCCCTCCCCCAGTGCACATCTGCTGAACGGACACGCATCACTGCACTCTACTGGGGAGCGGGCCAGGGCGGGGGTCCTTGAGGTTCCTGGAGCATGTTCTAAATGCACCTTCGCAGGCGGGGTGCTCTGCAGCTTGCAAAGAGCTTCCCTGCTCATCATCTTATTGGGGCCTCACAACACCCCTTTCTCTGCCTGGCCGCCAAGTGTGGGGACAGACAGCAGTGTCCTGTTCTCTCTGCTAGCGGAGGACACTCAGAGCTTCCTCCGCTCGGTCAAGGTCATGCAGCTAAGATGTAGCAGACCCACAACCGGGGCTCAGCTCTCCCTGCTCTCTCCTCGGGTTTGTCCCCTCGCCACTTGGCCACCAGTGTCTGGTGATGCAAATAAGGCTAAACTGCAAACAGTTTTTGCAGCTGGGGTGCCCTGCAGCCATGCCACCAGGGCCTCTGGCAGGCTGGGAGCTGCCTCCCCAGGGACCCCAGACATAGGAGAGGCTACGGCTCCTTGGAGACGCTTCATGAGAATGCAGCTGCTCAGTGACTCGGCTCTGTGGGCTAAAGACCTGGGCTCGAAAGGTGATTATTTGGTGCCCCTTTAATCATAGTTTAACCCAAGTGTACCCTTGAGCACACATTCATGCTAGGCTAAGAAACAGAAAGTCACATCAAGGCTGGTAACTGAGGCTGAGCCTGGAGTTTCCTGGGATTAGCCAAGTCTTGCTGAGTTTCTTGGGCTCTGGAAGCCTTGACGCTCTGCTCTCAGCTTCGGGAGGGCAGAGAAGGGGAGGATGCGCCACTCGCCTCAGTGGAGCTCCCTAACTTCTCCAGGCTTCCTCCCACCACACCCCCTTTCTGCCCCTAGTGCTGTGGGGTCCAGCTGCTGACTGGGGCTGCAAGGAGATGTGGAAATTCTGGGATTTCCTGTTGGCCCTGTCAGGCTGGCCCTGGGAGCAACTCCACAGAGCCCCGCACCAGCAGGCCTGCTTAGCACGGAGTGCAGACGCCCAGCTGAAGCCTTGGCTTCAAACGCGTAATTAGAAACGAAGTCAGTCAGGTGTGTGGCTGGGCACCCCAGTGAGGAAGGGGCTCCCCTTCACCACTTTGCTCCTTGGCCCTACCTGACAGGCTGGACCAGCTTTGGGACAATTATTCTGCAAGATGAACTTTTGCTCTACACAGCCCCCCGGCTGGACACACACTGACGGGGCAGTCAGAGGCTTTAGTACACCTTGGGACACAGAACTCATTCCAAGTAGAGAGAAAGTACCTCCTTTTTTCTGCTTTGATTACCACGAGGAGAAAGTCTAGCTCAGGGTCAGATTGTACCCTTCGCACAGGGCAACTTTCCTTTCTGAGCAGAAAGGAAAAAAGTTTGGCGTAGGTGGAAATAGTGATTTGCTTTCATTGGGTTATTGGTAATAAGTTCTGGTTTGCCTTCATTTACGGCAAAGGAGACTGTTTTTGCACACATGTTAGTGATGACAAATTTCTTTCCAAGGTAAATGCACGAAATTTAAAAGTAATTCTATGAGAAATCTGTAAAAATAGTCAGTATGACGATTTTGCAACCATTGTGACAGCAGAAGGCCAAGGAAGAGGCTTGGGAAGTTCTGTTGCTCCCACAACAAGGAGCAGGATGAGAAGCCCAGCTGGACGAGGAGCACAGCGGAGTGGGGAGCACAGCGGGATGGGGAGCACAGCGGGATGAGGAGCACAGCGGAGTGGGGAGCACAGCGGAGTGGGGAGCACAGCGGAGTGGGGAGCACAGCGGAGTGGGGAGCATAGCAGGCTGAGGAGCGCTGTACAGGGAGCTGAAGAGGGGCTTCTCTGTCTCTGTCTGGGCTCTTCTCTGTCTAACTGTGCCACCTGAAGCAGTCACCTCGCCTTTCCAAGCCTCAGTTTCTCCAACTACAGAGTCCCCTGAAAGGCCACTGTGACTTTTGGCGATCTGGGATCCAGCCCTCACTGACGACACAAGAAACCTCCTTCCCAGACGGCTAAGCACTTCAGAACAACCCCCCAATCCCTGCTCTCCCCTTTCAGGCCAGGCTGTGGGTGGGGGTGGGGATGGGGGGGCTCCAGGTCTGAAGCCCACAGCTTCAGCTGCTTCTCTCCCATCTTGGTCTCTATATCCTGCCTGGTTCGATGGTGTTTTTCAGCTGAGTTTGCTCTCCAGGGCAGGAAGGCCTCGCAGAGACATGCCAGGGCCCTGGGGGGAATGCTGAGCCCCACCCTAGCAAAGGGCGGGGATGGCTCTGCCACCCACCTGGGAAAGCTGCTGCGTTTGTCTCGCTGAGCCCAATGACAAAAGGAAAACTCTCCAACCCTAAAAGAGGCACCAGCAGATCTACCCACAACTTTGTTTGGATGGCCCTTCTCCATGTGCCCTGCTTCTTGGCTCTGGAACATTCACAGGCCGTCCTGAAGGGGGGAAGAGCTGACTCACACCTCTCCCTGCCCTTGCTGACTGGTTCCTTCTTCCTCTCTCTTCAGGCCCCCCAAATCCCAATCCACACAGAGGCCGCTGGGCTCTAGACTCTATTCTGCCAAGTCTACCTATGAGGGACCGGGTAAGCCCTTTTCTGTAGCTTAATTTCCCTGCAAATGAAAGTAAAATAACATTCAGTTCACTCAAGAGCTCACCAAGATGGAAGGATCAGTGGGGAAATGAAAACACGAGCTCTCTGTGCAAGGTCAGACGCTACACTAATTCAGGGGGTTATTGAATGAGGCGGTATGGGAGTTCTTCCCACGTGAGCGAGCGCAATGGGAGATGAAGGGCAGGCCCAGCAGCCTTGCACGCTACGACTTGCCTGTTAATCCAGAAGCGAGGGCCCCAGCCCAGACCTCCTAGTCCTCCTGGCGACCGAGGCAGAGCTGGGGAAGGAGACCTGGAGACAGCAGGTCCCGCCCGCCATTTACAGACCTGGAGAGGCCGACTTAGCTTGGGAGTCAAGAGGTAGCATTTAATTACATCCTCTTGTGCTTATGCTGTCCTTTCATCTGTTAGTTGTTGTTAACTGGAGTATGAAGACTTTAAAGACTTGTAGGTTGAGTAGATTAGTTCTTGTCAGGATCACAAAAAAAGGGGGGGTGTCAAAGCCAAAATCCCATTACTTTTCTTCTTTGGAGCAAAATAAAGATGTTTCCAATGATTCTTGATTCTTTCAAACTTCCCTCTGAAGTTTCAGAAGCTTGAGTTTGAACATGTGTGTCGGGAGGAGGACGATGGGCCATTCGATGGAAGCTCCTTCCTTGGAGACTCTCCATGTTCAGGGAATTACCCACCTCAGGATATCTCAGGAGGGAAATGGAGGCCCAGGGCTCCCCCAGCATAACCCCCCTGCCCAGCTAGAAACTCAGTGCTCTGTGCAAACTGAATCGAAGTGATTGACGAAGACTTGTGATTGATTGGGCGGGAGGAAGATGCTCTGTGACGGCTCACAAGGAGTGGTCTGAAGTGGTGGTCCCCGCGTGGTCTGGAGAGGGCCCGCGGCTGACCATGTCCCGCTGGCAGAGTCTGACACCGCCACCCACACGGCTGCTGGCTGAGTCTCTGGGTGGGAACATCTCTCCTGGCCAATTCTCCCTCTTCACAAGGGCAGCTGAGAGGCTGCCTTCTCCTGGGGTCCTCACTGGGAGGAGGGAGGGGTGGGCCTGTGGGCTTGCTCAGTAAGGAGGGGCCTTGTGGGTTCCACGTCCCTCGGGGTTTGGCTGCAGAAGGTCGGGGAGGTTTATGAGACATCCGAGCTGCCGGCCTGCTCCTGCTGCTCTTCTGGGGGCGGGGGGCGGGGGGAGCCTATTCCTGTGACACTCAGAAAGGAGGGGCCAGGCCTGGGACCCAGCCCCGGCCCAGAGGCATTTCTCCTTGCCGCCAGCCCTCCCCTGCCTTCAGACCCTGCTCCAAACTCAGCTCCTCCAGGCGTCTGTCCCTGCAAGACACTTGCATTGATTTGCCAGGACCAGGCCGCCTCTCTCTGCAGGTCTGTGGTGCCGGCCTGGGGGACAAACTTTCCCTCCCAGGGAAGGACACAGGATTCAGGATGATGGAGACACACAGGCATGGGCTGAGAGCTGTCTAATCTGATCCATGGGAAAGCCGAGGCCCAGCCAGGAGGGGCCCAGCGAGGCCACCTGGGCGATGATGGAGAACCCCAGCCCCAGATCTGAGCAGTCTTTTCTACACGCTGTCTCCAGCTCTAAGGTGCCTCCCTGGACTACCCAGCCCCCAGGAAGGGGGCCTCCAGCTGCCCTGAGAGTTCGGTACAGGAAGGTCCTGGCTTTGCTGGGTGGCTGTGGAGGCCGCAGTGGGTCCTCGGGACGCCATTTGGCTCCACATCGCTTCATTATAAGGGATGAGAAAAACCAATCCCAGCCGACACTGAGCGCAGTGACGTTATTCAAGGACCTGCTTCAAACAAAGCCGTTGTTTCGCTTCAAGCTTCCAAGGATGTATCAACAAGGCAGCGTGAGGCTTGCTGTGCTCTCTCGGGGAGCCAGCCCTGCCGGCTCTGCTCCCTCAGTTCATTCTCGCTCAGCACATTCTGCCTCTCGGCAAGTAGGATCATTGTCTCTTCTTGCTGGGCGAGAGCCTGCGAGACCCTCCTATCTCCCGGGGCTGGGTGGGGGTGAGTCATGAGCTGGCATCGGGGACACTGAGTCGGCAAACACTCCCTCTCCGAGCAGGAGCCAGGTTGCCGGGGAGCGGCCTGCTTCTGCTCCTTCTCTCCGACTTTTCCCAAGCAGAGGCCCAGCAGGCACCGCCAAAGCATCATAGCTAGTGCATCTGGAGGGCGGATTCAGAGCTGAGAAATGGGAGCAGGGGAGGAGGCTGGGGCTGTGTCTTTCTGTCAGGGTAGTTACAAGGCAGCGGCGGTGTCTGTTTCCTCTCTGAAAGCTGAAGTCAATGGGCTTACTGCCCTTCCACCCTGCTGTAAGGGTTAATTAACTGCTGTTTTCCTGGTGCCTGAAGATGCTCAGATGAAAGCAGGGCGGAAGTACAGGAAGCATGAGCCATGTAGATCTGAAGTGGAGGTCTCTGCAGAGGAACTGCCCCGCCCCCACTCCTGGGGAGACCACCGCTCAGCCCAGCTGCCGGGCCTTGCAGAGTCAGCTCTCAAGCCACACACGGCCCTGAAGAGTCGGCGCCAAATGAGTCCTTGACTAGGGTCTAGTCAACTGCCTTGTTCCATGAATAAGGAAACCGAAGTATAAAGAGGTGAAGACCCACCCTGGCCCCCAGGACCTTCAGCATGGAACAGCTTTGCTGGGCCTAGATTCAGGCCTCCCAGTTCTGATCTGAGACACCATGTCCATAATCCTACTGCCTTTGGAATAGAAATTTCGCCCATTTCAGAGATGGGCAAGTTGAGGCTCAGATTAAGAACTTTTCTAGGGTCAAACAGTTTGGAATCAGGACCTAAAGATTGTGACTATTTCCAGGTGTGGATCATGTTAGCTGTGGATTGGTCAAGAGGGCCTCTTTCTGCTGCTCCGAGGGTCCAGCCCTGTGTCTCTCTCATAGCCCCACTGTAGTAGGTGGCCCAGGGCCCTGCCCTGGTGGACACCCCATTCACATGGCAAACTAAAGAGCACTGGGCTTGGATCCCCACCCGCTATGGAAGCTTCATGAAGTTTACAGCAGATCCCACCCTGCTTGTAAGAGGCTCACCCAGGTGGTGTGGGTGGGGCTAGGAAAAATCAGTTCTTCTCAGGGTGAGGGGCCTTAGCGTGCCCCACAACCCCCTGTCATGTGGGACCATCAGCTACTGACAAGTCCATTAGGGGAGAACAGCTAAGGAGGAGATGGGGGGAAATGTCCAGTGTGCCCTAGTCTAAAGAGCAGAGCAGCAGCCAATGAGTAGAACAAAGCCAGGACAAAGCCAGAGTTCAGAGTTCTCCCCAGTTAAACTTTCCTCATGCTCAGGGCTGCCAGGCTGGAATTAACTGAGCATGGTGAAATGATTCAATATGGCGTCCCCAAGGTCTACTTGACCCTGTCTCCTGGCTGGTGATGCCCACATGGCTTCTCTACGGGTAAGATACAGGGCAGTTTGGTCTAGTTCAACCCATAACCAAAGAATGGTACACTTGACATGACTCCCAGAAGAACTGAGTGCTTAGATGTGCTTCTTAATTTGTAAATAGGAAAACCCTTTAGGGTTGAAGCTTTAGAAAAGGACATTGTCATCTAAATCCAAGACGTTCCTGGAAATCAAAATTATCTATCTGACTTAATTTCACCTAGGACAAACCCATATGACGAAGGTCCATGTTCAACTTTGAATAGAAGGGCTGTGCCTTCCAAGCCTCCAACTCCCTGCTCCCCCATCCTGGTCTCAGCTGATCCAAAGCAAGATATTCCAGGAACTTGTTGGTTTGACCCCTGACATGTGTTTAACCAGAAATGATGCAGCCTGCAGTAGTTCTGCTTGGGTCCTTAGCCCAGGAAGGAGTGCTTCTGGGAGTCTTGTTTTTATTGCAGGGAATGAGTAGGAAGATACCTTGATCCAGGGTGGCCAGATTTAGCAAATAAAAATACAGGACATCAGTTAAATTAAAATTTCAGAGAAATGACAGATAACCTTTTAGTATAAGTAGGTATTTTATCTGACAAAGCTGCCCCAAGCCCCACTAATGCTATGGCTGGTGAGTGCAGGAACGGAAAAAAACAGCCACTCTCTTGCCTCTTTTGAGCTAGGCTGACTCCTCAAGGAAAGAGTAGGTTTGGTTGGGGGCAGAGGGAGAGGAGAAACTGAGGGTCCAAATCTGTAGGTCTCTCGCTAGCCGTAGGGCGTGAGCGTAGTGCTGCATTGCGGAGGCTGCAGAAAACGATTACCACAGAAAGAGCCTTTGGAGGAGGAAAACAAAACCCCCTTAGATCAGGACTAGACACCAGGGGTCTAGTCCATTCTCCCCCTTCAACAGCTGTGTGACCCTCCAGTCATTTGAACCTCTCTGGGCTGAATTTTTGTAGCAGTGAGTGCAAGTCTCGTGGGGGCGCTAATATCCACGAGTCTGGTCCTGAGAACTGAAACCGCAGAGCTGAGTCTGTTCTGGACAGCACAGCGTGGGGCTAGAGAGTGCCCTTCTCACAGGCCGCCTCCTCACCCTGACGTCTGTGGCTCTGGGGTTTCCCCTCGCCATGAAGCGGACCGTGGGGGCCAGTGCAGCGGGCACCTGATGGCCAAGGGCTTTGTGTGCCCCAATCTTTTCTTGAAGCCCACTGATTGGGCTTTTGGTATGTTAGGCTGACCTCGGATTAAGTTCTGCTTTTTTGCAAGATTCTCTATATTCAATTTGCTTAATTTGTGATGTAAACGATCACAGACTAGAAGTAGTATGAATATATATACAAGTATATAGATGTGTGTATATGTTTATAGATAGAAAACTAGAGAGTTAAATGAATAAAAAGAGAGAAAGAGGGAGGGAGGGAGGAAGACTAAAAGGCAATTGCTGATCCAAAAGATATGGTTAAGCCACTGCTTTTAGAATATCTTTAGAGCCTTCTTTTTGGAATTGACTAAGGATTCCTTTACATATTTAAATAAAAATATATACTCCTTGGTGACAAATCTTTATTTTAGGAGGGTGATTTGCTATTTGGAATTGCAGCCACATCTAGGAAGTGAGTCACTCGAAGTGGTTCATGTCATTTTTGGTCAAACATAGGTCACGACAAGAAAGAGATGAGACAGTCTTTCCTTACATGGCTCCAAAAATGACACTAAAGACAATCCTATTGGAAACCTCTTCTAGGGTCTGGCAGCACTCAGAGCGATGGTCACACTGCTGTGATGCTCCAGTGTTGTAACTAATGCTTTCAACTGACTCGTCTGCTGCCCTCTGAGCTTCTCCCAACTCATCTGCAAGTTCACTAAGGGCAAAGACAGAGTCTCTTCCTCCGAGTGTCTGCTGCGCGCCTCGCTCCCTGCTGTGCCGAGTGTTGCTCAATTCAAGTTGGCTGACGGAGTAAATACAAAGTAGCTACAGGAAACCATCCTTCAGCAGCTCTCAGACGCTCCTGAGACCTGCTGACGGGGCTGGTGCAGACCAACCACACCCAGCTCCCTCACTCACTGTCTTCTGCCTCCATATTGGTTTCACCAGATGGTAGGAAATAAAATGGTTCTGTGCCAGGTGTACCATCCATGGGAAAATCCCGCAGGCGTCGGCTTATCGCACAGCTGCTGCTCCCTGGTGCCTGGCCTCCTGCTCTCCTTTTCCCTAAGTCTGGACCCCATTTGGTTTTGCCCAGTCCTTGGCTGGTTATATACCTGGCTCCAATATCAATTATTCCATTTCCTCCCTCCTTCACCCCTCCCTCTGCCAAATCCTCATGTCTGCTCAGCTCTTAGCTGTTCCCATAGCCTCTGCTGAGCTGAGAGGAGACAGGACGTGCCTCAGCAGCTACCCTGACATGAGTCATGTCTGAAGTCCTGCCAGCGAAGAGAATGAGGAGGTTGGGCCTCCGGGTGCGGGAAAGGAAAGGAATTTTCACCGGTTGTCAGAAAACAGGCATAGAGACGGGAGGCTGCAGCTTGGGAGCACTAAGAGCTGTAAGATTGCTGAGCACTGAGCTGATTAGCCAGAAGAAATGCTCAACGTGGGCCAAATAAAGATTTTCTTTCTAAGAAAATCTCTCCCAAAAAGTTCCCCCACAGTTGTCAGTTACAAATTTCCATGTGTAATAACCCCTCGCTGCCACACTGAGAAACATCACAATTAGCAGAACATGCCACTCTGTGAGCAAAGTAGATACACAGGTATTAAAATCACCACTTTGCAGATAAGAAAACTGATGCCCAGAGAGGTTAAGAGGTTTATCTAAAGTCACAGAGCCAGAAAGTGGTGGAGCTGAGACTAGAACTAAGCCTCTGAGCACTGAGTTGGTAGCACAACATGTGTGGAGACAGGTCCCAGCTGTCTCTCAAAAGGATTATTCCTCTGACTGCTCTCACCTAATCTGTGGGTTAGGCTTGAGTCTCACCTAACCTTTTACATGGTATCACTGAGTCATTTCTTCAGCTCCTGTCTGCACATCACTTGGTGCCAAAGTCCTTTCTTCACATCTGCCCCCAACCTGCCAGTTTTGTTGGTCTCAGTCATCTGTATTATGTTGCACTGAGGGTATCAGTTGATATCAAGAATCACAAAAATAGGGAAGGAGATAAATTTGCAGCAAACCTAGTTAAATTATTCCTTCAGCCCCTAAACTACACCATGCAAGAAGGACAAATCCTCCGAAATTATTACCAACGAGAACTCAGGAAGGAAGGAATCACGTTAATGAACGAAGAACACTTGGCCCCTAAACAACTCGCTCTCTCTCTTGCACAGTGCCCCAACAGTCAGGGTGACATCTGCGAGCACAGCAAATGCTGCCGAAATCTTGAAGTTCCAAGAGGACAATGCCCACAGCTTTCCCTAGAAATGCAGACTTTATGCCCATTTGCACAATGTCTTGAGTGTCTGACGGGAGAACTCGCAGGCTGGTGTTGGATGTGAGCTAATGTTGAAATGAGCAGAGATAAAGGAAAGTCATACAATTTGGCCACTGGGAGAAACCTGGGATGTCATCTTGCCCAATACCCCAGATTTTAGAATCGAGGAAAAGTCCTACCCTGGCTGGGATGATCGAACCAGAGCACCAACCATGGTGCTTGGTGCAGAATTAGGGCTCAATAAACAACTGTTTGCTAATGGGTGGGAAAGCAGAGTGGGTTGAAATTGCATAGAAGACAGTGATGGGGTGAGGATTAAGAATCTAGAATAATCTCTATTCATGTTAATTCTTTAAAAATATTAAGAATAATTATCAGGGTTGTTTTTTTCCCCATGTGCATTATTTCATTTAACCCTGACAATGACATAGACCTTATTATATCTATTTCGTACATGAGGATACTGGGCCTAGAGGTAAAAGTATCTTGTTCAAGGTTGAACAAGTTACAAATTTCCAGTTACAAATTTCCAAAATTTGTACAAGTTACATATTTCCAGTTACAAATTTCCACGTGTAATAACCCCTCGCTGCCACAAACTTCCAAAATTCGGCTTAGCCGAATAGCAGAGCTTGAATTTGAACCCAGGTTTGTCCAATGCACAAACTCGAGCTTCACTCCAGCATCCATCCTCTTAGCCAAGAGTTCTTGCCGAGGACTTGGTCTCCTGGCCTTAGGGAGCCTGCCAGGGCCCCTTCAGTGATCATCAGCACATATGGGGTAGAGAGATGTCTTCTAGCAACATCTAAATTGATCCACAAATGGACCTTAAGAATTCAAACTCCTCTCAAACCCATAAGTTAATCAGAAGTATTGGGAAATGGGCTCTTTTTTTTTTTTTTTTAAAAGCTTCTTTATACTTTTTCTAAAATCTTATTTGAGACACTCCATGAGTGTCTCATATTTGAGAATCAACAAACCATCCTAAACAGGAGTCCCATGAAGAGCCATCTATGAAGTAACAGCCGAGCAGCAGACCTGGTCAGCTGCACCTGGTGGGCTGCACCTCACAGATTAAAGGGGCCTTTTCTCACCCGCATCACTCTCAGCAACCATGCAGATTTTCTCCAAAAGACACCCCCAGCCATGCCCACGAACATCGCTGCTCCTTACCGGGTACCCCCACGAGCCGTTCCCCGCCTGGAGCTTGGAATAGTAGCTGCTCCTGCTGGTGGTGCCGTAGTTGTTGTAGTTGTCGGCCAGGCCATCGTACATGGAACCTTGAGAGCAAAGGTGGGGAGTTAGGGCAGCGATGGCCGTGCTCTTTCCCCCCGCCCCCACACCACATCCCCTCTGTACCCAGCTCTGCCATGAACCCTGGAGGAGACCAGGCCTGAGATCTTGCAGGGAAGGACGGGAAATAAGTCACCCACCTGCTTCTCCCTCTCCTCCACCTCCCCCATCGCCCTGAGAGCCACCTCTCCCCGGGGATTTAATGCTCGGTGCTGCTTAGGGTCGTGGCCACCTACAGGTCAGAAGTCTTCCTGGGAGGGCTCGGAGCAGGGCCGTTCCGTTCCAGGGAATCACGACCCCCTGCTCCACAAGGATCAGCTTCCCACTCGGGGAAGACAGGCTGGATCTCGACATCCCAGGTCCAGGCTGCAGAGCAACGGCTGAAGAGAGTCCACTTCGGGCAGGACTCTGGCTTCAACACTCAGCCCGGCCCCCCTAGTGACCAGGTGACTTCCCACCCCTTCCTTCACCTCCTGGGGGCTCCAGCTGGGGAAGGGGGAGCGGCCATCCACCTCAAAGGCCCCGGTGAGGATTAATTAATGTTTTCAGAGCGCTAGAGATCCACAAATGACAGGCTCCAAAGGAGAGCAGAGTGTCATTAGGATTATTAGTGGCAACGTGGCTTTGGATTACAGAAAGCAGAGCTGGATTTTGGGCTCCTGTTGGGGCCACCTCCTTTACCAGGTAGCAGGGGACCCCGGGTCTGTAAAAGCTGGTCCCTCTCCTCCTGTCCCTGAAACATGGCGGATGGTGCCGCATCCTGACGTGGCTCACACCAGGCTCCTGGCCAAGCCTCCATCGAAATCACCCATCCTTCAAAGGCAAGTTCAAGACCTTCCCACTCCAGGAAGCCTCCTCTGACCAGTCCTGCCTGAGGCACTCTCCTGCTTCTCAGCTCAAACTGCCCTGCTACCTGCACCCCAAGTCACATCCTGCACAGTGTCCCAGTCCCCACACTGGGAGGGGCACGAGGCTTGATGACCCAGATGTCCAGGCCGGCTTCCCCACACTCTTCTCGGGTAGTGGCCTCTGGGTGGGGAGGGATCTGGGCCCCTGGAGCACCTCCTAAGGGACAAGCTCCCGTTTCTCTAAGTGGTCGTCAGATCCAGTCGGAAGCCCTGTCTAGGGGAAGGTCTGGAGTGATTTCACCTGACTCCTCCCTCACCTGCCACGCCCACTCAGCTCCCCAGCTTTTTGGGGGTGGGCGGTGAGACTGGACTATGAGAGTGGGGAGCAGAGGGGCAGCTTTGGGGTGTGCCTGGGGTTATCGTCCCTGTTCAATGCCAGATGACTGCCGTGGCTCTCAGGAGGGGCACGGCCCTCGATTCCCTGCCCCCTCACCCTGTCACGGCGGATCAGTTGGCCATTAGAGGTGCAGGCTGTGGCAGAGACAACTTGCCCCTGGAGCCCGGAGGCGGTGAACTTGACCCTGGCTGTGGCATTTGGGTAAGTCGCTTCTTCTCTCCGTGTCCTGCTCCCTCTGTACAAAGAAGCGGTTGGCTTCTACAACCCCAAAGGCCCCATCCAACTCCCATGCTGGGTGGGGTGATTACAGTGACGCCTGGCTGGTGACATTCGGAAGAGCGGGCTTCTCTTCTGCAGGCACAGAGCTCAGCTCACAAGGAAGGAGGGCAGACATCAAAGGCCGCACCACCGCCTCAGTTGCCTGCCCTAAGGTGCTCCCAGAGGCACATCCCTGAAAAGCCCAGGCCCAGGCCCAGCCTGGCTCCTACAGGGTCCGCCTTCTGAGACCATGGACTGCGAGCTCCCTACTAAGCGCAGGCAGTGCTTCTCTCTTTTCTCCAAAGCTGCCCTCTGGAAAGGCTGCCCTTGTCAGGAGGGGATGGGCTGCATCTCAGGGCTCTGCCACAGAGCTGCCCCACCAGGGGAGAGGCTGCAGCCAGGCACAGCCAGGCCCACAGGCGGCCCACAAACAGCCAGGTCTCCGCCGCCTCCCCTCCTCTCACCCCACTTCCATCATCCCTCCTGGGGCTTGGCAGGCCAGAGTTCACTTGGCAACTTCCCCATGAGCAGGGATTTCTCACCAAAGGGCAGGCATGGGTCAGCCAGCTCTTCCGGATGGAAAATCTGGGGTGGTGACAGACAAAGAGCTCCACGGAGCCCCAGGGAGGAGAGGCATCCCCAGGAGGCTCTGTGGAGGGCAGGCTCCCACAGAGCCTCCGCCCCTTCTCTCAGGGGAATCTGTCAGCGGTGATGTCACTCGCCCTTTCGGCCATCAGACGACGCGTCTCCTCCCTCCACGCCCTGCACCTGCCCGCCTCCCTCTCATACGCTGGCTCTTCTCCTTGGGACAGAGGGAGGATTCTCTGCCAGGAAGGCAGCCTCTGGAATGCCCTAGATTGCAAAAATCAGTTCCCATGTTGCAGTGGTAACTCTGGGAATGATGGGTGTGGGCAGTAACTCTCAATTCTGCTTGGGCCAAGGGTTGCAGGCCTTCCTAGGTTAGTCCTTAAGGTACTCCCTAAAATCCCAAATCAGGGGTCAGACTGCCTAACTGCTACCTGAAGCTGCTTTTCTTGGCTTCCTTGTGACAACGAGGCTGCCATCACACCAGCCAGCACTGCTTCTCTGATAGCAGGTAGCAGCACTTAAGGCCAAGGTGGTGAGGCAGGGGAGGAGTCCAGAGACATTACAGACCTGAAGTCATACCTTGCATAGTACCAGATAATAAAAGCACAGAGGTGGGAGGTGAGCTCTGTTTATGAGAATGCTGCTCCTACAATAGAAGTGATTGCCCCCTTTCCTGACCCTAGTGTCTAGCTCAACTACTAGCTGAAAGTCAAGTTCAACAGCAAAGGAATGGGGTTTCTCAATGAGAGTGGAGGTAATAGCTCTGACAGCTTTCCCTTCTTCACCGGTTCCCCAACTTCTCTAGAACTCACTTCTAGGAAACCTTTCTTGATCAACTCCATCTGATCCTAGCACCCCTGGCCTACCCCAAACGACTGTCTCCTCACTACAGGTAAGGTATGGTGGATTTTCCCTTGCTACTCATGCCAGTATCTACCATCAAGCCCTTTGGGCACTCCCAAGCAAGAATCGTGCCTTTTCTTTCCCTGGGATTCCTGGCCCAGGGCACTGTCCAGCTGGGGTTGGGCCTACCAGGACTGAGCTGGCCCTTTTTGTCCACCAGATCTCCGTCGCCCCACCCTGAGGGTGAGGTGCTCTGGTGCTGGGAAGCTTAGTGTTCCCATAACCGTAGTGTGGAACCAGGGCACACGACGCAGAGCGGCCAGGACCGCCTTCTTGAGGAGGACACTCAGCCCGGGCACGGTGTGGGGAGTGGGTCTCAGCACCCGGCTCGCCGCACAACTACTCCTGCCCTCCCAGCCTAGCATCTGCACCCCACTGCTGCCTGCAGAAGGCTCCAAACCCAGGAACAAAGGGTGGCAGTTTCTGCGTGCGGCTGGCTGCTGGGCCGGCCGGTTATCAGGCCTGGGAAGCATCTGCCTACCCGCAGAACTCCAAGGTCAAGAAGCAAATGTCTCAGGGAGCAAGTGCTTCCCCAGCAAACAAGCAACGCCAGCTGCTCTGTCCCCACATGATATGTCAAAGTTTCAAGTGTAAACTCATCACAATCTCCAATCAGAGGACCAGAATCCCGGGGCGCTGCTCCCCCATGGTGCCCCAGACCATGGCTTAATGCTCCCTGTGTTTTGGGGCAACCCAAGCTCTCTCACCTCCAGAGGCTTTGAATGTGGAGGCAGCTCCTTTGTTAGGACACATGGAATTCTCTCTCCAAGGGGCAAACCTTGTGGGGATGACTCACCCCCTCCACCTCCAGGCGTTCAAGCAGGTCACACCCATCGCACCTGAAACATTCCTTCTCTTCTGCTCAGCCAATCCCTCTCCCTGCGTTCAAAACCTTGCACAAAAATCAGCTTCTCTAAAGATGACCCCACCCAGCGCTGGAGCCTCCGAACCCTCCACACAACCACGTCTGCACACTGCGTCCACTGTTCTCCTCACTCTGCCAGCTCGGGTGTTCTTTGGGATGAAGTTTCTGGAACATGTGCACGCGCACCTGTGTGCACCCATGTACCCTTCTCCCAGAAAGCCGGGCCTGAATCTTCCCAGTCAGGCTGGGAACTCCTTGAAGCAAGGGATCTTCTGCTTCCAGAAGGCCCAAAGGCCGGCTTCCCTGGTACAAGTCCCAGGTGGGGAATGGCTCCCGGTGACACCCAGCAAGGAACTGCTTCCATTCAAACAGGCCTGCAGTGTTGGGCTGATGGTTTGGGGTTTCTACTCCAGGGTTGGGTCTATTGCTGAACCTGTCCCCCACAAGGTCCATGTCTCTTCTAGATTCCTCTACACTTGAGTAAAGTCCATCAGTTTCTCAGCACAGAAAGTGCAAGAAAGGAAGCCGTGCTCTTTCAGCCTTGAGAATATGTTTCTTCACCCCTGAAATCTTTTCCACCATGGGGCCCAGTAAAGCTCGGCCCAGAGCAGAGGAATTGAAATGAGATAAAAGGAACTGGCAGGAAGATACTTCTGAGACAATCTCCCTCTGAGATGTTCGAGAGCGAATGAGAACTGAGCTGTGTCTGGGGCAGTCCCGGTCCCCGGGAGAAGAGAACAGTCAGCCCCCTGCTCTCCCACCCAGGCCAGCTGGGGGTAGCTCGGATGGCCAGCCCCACTCCAGAGCTTCCATGACCTTGAGGGGGCAAGGTGTTCTGCACAACCTTGCGGGCACTTTCGTGCGGTTCTCGCCCTTGTCCTGGGCACACGTACAGAAAAGACTGGGCGGCTCTCTGTCCTCCTCCTCTCTCACCAACACACGGGTCTCCCACGGGCTGGGCTGGGGTCTGCTCAAGCCCCTTTGCTGGGTCCCGCCTCCCTTTCTTATGCTCTGTTTGGGGCCACCAAATACCTAAGGAGTGAAGGAGAAGTGTGGGAGTGTCGTTCAGGGGCAGGATTAGCACAGGGGCAGGGTGCTGGGTTGGTGCAGGCGAGGCCAGAACAGGTCTCAACCACCTGACTGTGGGTCTGGAGTAAATGGTCAGCAGCAGCTACTCTAGTAGATGGCCATCTGTGTGTGTGTGTGTGTGAGAGAGAGAGAGAGAGAGAGAGAGAGAGAGAGAGAGAGACAGAGAGAGAGACAGAGAGACAGAGACAGAGAGACAGAGAGACAGAGTGAGAGAGAGGGCAGGAGATGGGAGGGTGCCCGCTACAGGGTTGATTCCCACATGGGGTCTGCATGTGAGTGAAGACCCAGAATGACGATTCTTGGCTTTTGCTGTCCACTAGAACTGCCCTGGAGATTTCAGTTCCCTGAAGTCCACGCTCCATACTGATTAAATCAGAATCTCTGGAGGTCGGACCCAGGCATTTGCATTTTATAAATCTCCCAGATGATTCCAATGAGTTGAAGAACGGCACTAGAAGATGATTTTGGTAAACGAGGGTGTTTACCAGGAGAAACTCTGACAGATATGCCTCCAGGGAAGGAGGGCTTTTGCGGGACAGCTGCAGGCTGAAATGTTTTGCAGAGGGAGTGAGTTATACAACCTATTTCCAAAGAGCATTACCCTAGCAAGTACTTTGGGCATGATCTCATCCAATGTCTCCCAGCTGCAGAGACCTGGAGAGAGGCAGTGACTTGCCCAGGATCACACACCTGTCGGCCTGCGGATGCAGAGAGGACTGAAGTCTCCTGCCACCAAGCTGGCTCACTAGGGACAAAGTGGTGGTGGTGGGGGGTGTGCACGCCAGTCTATGTGTGTGTACATGGGTGTGAGTATACAAGTGTAAACGTGCATGCATCTGGGGGACGTTCCTACAAAGGCTTTCACACAAGGGTATCTAACATTCTTCCCTTTTATTTTAATTTAAACATCACTCACCTACCCGGGGCCACACCCCATAGTATTAGTAGTTCCCAGATTTTTAAAGCTAGAACAATTGGTTTATTGATATTTTCACTTTGGTGTGTGGGGAGAGGAATTTTTTTCATCTCTGCCAATGAGCTTCGTGAAGGAGCAGGGTCCAGGGGCGCAGCATTTGCTGTGAAACATCCTCATACCCAGCATGTTTGCATGTGTTTTAACAGGCCAGTGGAAATTCTGATTCAAACCTCGACTTCTAGCCAAGAGACATTGCAAAGAAACAAGAATTGGATCATTTGCAGCGGGATGAATATGTTTCTGCTAAAACACATGTGCTCTTCTCTAGCGGTCATTTCCCACGTTGACTTTGCTCAGAAAACCACCCGAGTAGTGAGGCCTAGTCAGTTTGTAGTCGGCAAAGGATAATTTTGCAGGGGGTAGAATGAGCAGAGGCCCGCTCAGTTAGAGATCCAAGCTGAGACATGGCTGAGCGCCACCTAAGGCTAGCGCAGGGGGTCCTTCCTCCGCTGCCGGCTGCAGCACCCCGCCCGTCTGCCCCTCCGAGGGCAAGAGGCATCCGCCAGGGAGGGCATAGATGCAAGATGACGGAAGAGAGCCAGGCAGTTGCTCCAGCCTGAGGCCAACCCAACTCCTATCTCTGAGCAGGGAACAATAGTGACTTAGCCATTTTAGATGGGAAATGGTGCTTCTGAGACGGGAGAAGGAGAACTTCAGGTTCAAGGTAGAAAGTAAAAAGTCACAGACATGTAAGCCACAGTGAGACAAGCCAGGCCAAAGACACTGGCAGCGTTAGGTTTTCCCTAGAAAGGGAAGTGATATGAGAAAGGAAGCTGCTTTCACTGAACATTGTGACAGGTCTTTCAGAGTGGTGGCAGCAAGCGGTGGGGGCTGGACCAAGGGAGGTCTGGGCTAAGGAAGAGAGTCCGGGTGACATTAGAGTCTGAGAGTGGAAAAGTGTTTCCCTGCAGCCAGACAACCAGTGTGCCAGCCCTTTGCCCTCCACCAGCACTTGGGTAATGAGCTAATGTCCCAATCTACCCCTGCAGGACTTTCCCAGCCGCAGGGAGGTCAAGTTACCCCAGCAAAAATCTTTGGCTAAGCGAGCACATCCCCCTGGATTTCCTCCTGCTCCCCATACAGTCTGGGAAGACACCCTAATGCCCACAGGGACATCCTGGGGACACAGGGGAGCAATATTTAGGAATCAAACAGGCAAAGACCCAGATGGGTTCAGAGCAGCCCCTTTCCAGCCCCAGAGACCCCCACTTCCTCCCTGGGAACCATCTGACCCGGGCAAAGGCTCTGTCTCAAGGGCCGAGTTTCGGGGAGGCCTGGGCACAGGCAGACTCTGGGGGGAGACTCCTTCCATGGGCTCCTTCGGGCCCGCGATGGCTAACCTGCCCCTCCTGCCTGGCTAGAAGAATCCAGCGGAAGAAAGTTTGGTTCTATTGCCAGGACTAGGGTGGGAGCTTCCTGACGGTCCTTCAGGAGGTACAAAGAGTGGCAGCTACTCTGCCAGGCAACCTGTGGGGTGTGGCTGGCCTTTAGGCCTTTAGATGCAATTTGGGGGCCCAGGAGATCTAAGACCCCAGAGAACTTTTCTTTTCTCTGATTGGGGGCAAGGGGAATGGTCTGGGGCTGGTCCTTCCACCATCACCAACCCCCCCTCCCAGGAGGCAGAGCAGACCCATGGGATGTAAACCAACAGGAGCAAAGTGAGCGCAGGTGGCTGTGGAGCAGCTCGGGCGGTTCTGATGAAGGGGGGGAATCTGATGAAAACAAAGCCAGCCAAACCAGAAACACCAGCTCCAAGCACCCCAACCGCCCTCCTCCAGTTGGGTGCTGCTGGGGAAACTGGCCCTGTGGGAGTCTCGCCAGAGCTGAGGGTAGAGGGGCAGGCCTATAGGGCCAGTCTTGGGAGAACCCCATTTCTGGAGAGACAGGCATTATAGCCAGGGGAAGCCACCCCCGCCCAGGGGAAGCCCCTTGAGCACCTGGGAATGGAGATGTGGAGGGGACAGGCGGGAGGTCAGATAGATGCTGCCCACGAAGGTCAAGGCCAGAAGAGCAGGCGCTGATGGGAGGCACTCAGCCTGCAGTCTGAGAGGTGGGGAGAGAGGGGCACTGGCACCCCAGGGCTCCTTTGAGGTTTTTCTGGAGTTGTGGCCCGATGCTTAGGCCAGGGATTGAGTGGGACTGGACGGGGACAGGTAAATCTTGTACAGAGAAAAGTAAGTCGGCTGGAGCGTTGACTGGGTGGGAGTGAGAAGTGGGGGCACTTTGTTACCCCCAAAGACTGAGGTACCAAGGCACTAAATCAAGGGAAAGGAGACAAAGGCCCTGGAGGCTCTATGAGCCTAGCAGAAGTCTGGCAGGAGAAGGGCCAGGACACAGGCAGGAGCAAGACACAGAGCAACAAAGACCTGAGGTTTAGAGGTTCAGCCAGCCATTTTCTTTTCCTTACTTCTATGCAGGGCCACTCAGGAAGGAGTGGGGTGGGGGGAGGAGGAGGAGGAAGAGAAGCCAGAGGTAGAGTGTGCCAGTGTGTTTGTGTGTGTGTGTGTGTGTGTGTGTGTGTGTGTGTGTGTATAGAAGGGCAGGATTCTGTCTCCTTTGTCCTCTTCTATTTTGCTACCCTTATTCCCCTCACTTTTTCATGAGGGGCTTAATCAATCAATCAATAAATATTGATTGAGTTGAATTGGTTTGAAGTCTGCAGAGTTTTTATCGACATTTTATTTACTTAGCCAAATAAATAAATAAATAGTTTACTAGTTTGTGTGTAATTCATGTTGGGAATCCTTTGTGTTAAAGTATTTGGTCTTAAAATTCTCCACAAAAGCCCCTGTCAGATAATCTGCCTTCCTCCTTAACTTTTAGGGGTCTTATCCCTTTCTTCTAAGCCTTCCCCAGTGTTGCTTAACACTGGGGGAGAGGGGCCCTGGGCAGGTCAAGCACCTAAATGGGACAAGAATCCACCCTGACGGCTCAGCAAGGGGGGGGCCTGGTGGGATTTCCCACCTGTCAACCCAGCCCTCCACTCTCTCCTCAGACACAGTCTTACTTGAGCCTAGTGGAGCAGGGAGAAGGCGCCGCAAAGGCGTTTCTTCCTTAGCTATCCTGAGAAGAGGGCGTTTCCAAACCCCCCTCATGGACCTCAGGGAGCGCCTGCCCTGGGGTGACCTTCCAACCAGACCTGCCTCTGAGGTGCTAGGTTCCCTGCTAACACGAGGAAACACCTCGAGGGTTTGTGGGTGCCCCTAGGCACCACCCCTCCCAGAGAGCTCCTCTGGAGTTCCCACTCCGATCTCAGCGACTCCCTCACACCCGTGACCCCATCTGGACTGGGACCCCGAGGGCCTGGGCGCTGGCCGCTTGCTTGACGGAGGCGCAGTGTACTGCGAGACGGGGAGGATGGGGTGAGGAGTGAGGGGAGGCCAGAGGGCACACTACCCTGGGGGGGGGGGCGCTTCAGTCTCCATCCTGAGGAAAGCCAGGGCAGCAGAAGATGGGGGACTCTGAGCCTATAGAACAGCTCAGGGAGCACCTCAGCCTTTTGGCCGTGCCCCCCAGTGGGCCAGCCTCTTGCCCACAGGAGGCGCATCAGTCACAGAGCTCCCGCAGCGCGTGTCTCCGGCCGCTACTCCACCCTACTCCACCCTGTCGGAACCTGCCTGGAGCTGGCAGCTGCCACTCCGCGCAGCCCCTGCCTTGGGGGGGCATGCCCTTGCCCCCCTGCACCCCGCCCGGGGATGCGTGCACGCAGGCCTAGGTGCCCGCCGGCATGTGCCGGGAGGGTGGCGGTACCACGCAGACGCCGACACTTTACCTCGGTTGGAGTGGCTCAGCGTGGACGACTGGGAAGACTTGGACTTCTGCCGCTTGACGGTCATCATCACCTGCTCCTGCACGCGCTGCCTACCCGACGTGCCTGTCTTCATCTTTTGGTCCGACGGCAAAGCCAGCGTCGAGCTGTCCTGGTCTTGGAAGCATTCGTACGCCAAGGCGGTCTTGAGCGGTGAGTGGTTCATGGTGGAGGGCGGCGGAGGCGCGCGAGCCGGGCCCTGGGAGAGCGGAGCGGAGGCGCGGCGGGTGCGGTGCAGCGGGCGGCGGGAGCGTGCTCTTCTCGCTCTCAGCGGCTCCCTATGGCCATAGAGTGAGTGGTCCGCGTGAGGCTCCCGGCTGCTGCTCCTGGCGCCTCCACCCTGGCTCGTCCCTCTCCTGGCACTGGCGGGGCCCGCCCTCCGTCAGACTGGATATACCGCCCCTGCCCTGCACCACCCACTTCTCTCCGGGCGGGCGCGCCGCCGCGCTCAGGTGCGGAGCTGCAGGGCACTGCCGCGGCGGGAGCGGGCGCTGTCTGGGGCAGGGCTGTGGAGTCCCGAGAGCAGAACCGCCGGCCTTTTCTGACGCTCTCTCCTTTTCTCTGCCGTCCCTCGCCCCGCGGTGGCTAGCGGAAACTGAGCAGGTGGCGAGGCCCCCAGGTGACGCCCTCTGTCCTGTTCCTGCTTGTTCAGGGCTGAAGTATGTGCTCAGGAAGGAAGGAGACTTCTCTCTAGGAAAAAGGAATCTTTCTTCATCAGGTCCCCAGGAAGGTCAGATGCCTTTGTCCTGAGGTCACGCCCAGCCCAGCCCAGCCTGTGGTGGGACTCCCAGAGTGCAGCCCCTGCCCCAGGCGAGTGCCAACTCGAGTAGCCCATTTTGTAGGAAGACTGATTCCAACCTGCAGGGAGAGGGGTTCGGGTGAACCCATACCAGGGACCAGACCTGAGATAAAAGTACCACACCGGCCCTCCCTGGGTATACCGAGGAAGCACCAGGTGAACACAGGTACGATCTAAAACTCCAGATTTAGCCCCTAAAATGATGCCTCCATGTATTAGGAATTCAATTAAAAATATTTTTGCATGGGTGAATGAAAGCTAACACACTTAAGGTCAATTAAGTCTCACTTGGATCTGACCCAGATCCTTGCTTGAAAGCTGCAGTTTTATTTAGCACCACAAATCATCCCACTCTGGGCCTCGTAGTCTAGGCTTCTGTGCATCTCCCACACACCCCTGGGGACTCATATGCCACCATACTGTGTTCATAGAGCATCATCCTCGGGCACCCACGCCAGAGAATTTGGTGTGTGCCAGGTGCCGAGTACGTTTAAAACTATATCAATGGAAATCTTCCGTCAAGGCATTGCACCCCACCTTGCCTCCTTAGGCAAATGATCCTGAACATGTTGGATGAACTTCTTGTAACTTGGGGTTTTCTCTTTAGACATCCATCAATGAAGCATGTGGTAGTGTGGTCCAGTGGTCCAGGGGGCTCTTTTGTTCCTGCATCTTCCCCAACAGGGCCGTCATTTCTGCCGCTTGCTCACACACTTCACCATGAGTTTGCAATTCCTGTCTACGGAGAAGGCGGCCATCAGCATCTCTGCTTGCTGAGGGTGTTGTGTCCAAAAAGGATCGGGATGCCTGAGTGACAGCCTCAGGGAACACGTGGCTTTTTAGAGTGGGTGTCACATGCATGGAGTCCCAATTGTCCCCAGAATGAATACCTGGTAGTCACATGCAGAGCAGAATCTTGTAAAGTAGATCATTGTTTCCAGTAGAAACAGCTTTATAATCAAGGGCTGTGTTCTTAGGAACTTATAGGTCAAATAAACCAGCAATGTGACCAACATGTCAGAGACACGACATGGAGGCACCTGCAAAGGTCTCTCATCACTTAAATTGTTAAGATTCTGTTCCAGCTCTAGATCGTGGGGGCTGGCCGCCGCCTTGGCCATCAGGCACTTGGCCTTCAGCCCGGCCTCCGCACTTTTCTAGGGAGAAGAGGTGTTGGCCTGGAGTCACCAGCTAATACGCAGCAAAGCCTCAGTTCTAATCAGGCCTGGTGTCTCCTGGGTCAGTGTTCTTCCCTCCATACCATCTAGCCTCCCTTATAAAAGTCCTATAAAATGAGCATTAAAGTACAGTGCACACTGATTATACAAGGGCCCAATGTACTATAAAGTACACACGACAGCACATAAAAATACAACTCCATTGTATCACGTATTGGGCCTATCTAATACGCTAATTATGTCTTTAAATAATGATAATCTCGCTACTTTGAGGATGCAGAAGGGCCCTGGAGGAGGTCATTGGGATGCCCCATATGCCCATCATAAAAGGCCCTACTTAGCACCTGGCAATTGAAACTGATTCTCTGTAACGATTTTTCCAGGGCTAGCGTTCAGTTTTTCCAGAAAGCTCTCTATTATTTTGATGTTGACATTATTCTGATAATCGACAGCAGTAGCCGACACCGGCTGTGCTATGAATACCCCACCTGCAATCCAGGCCTGGTTCTGCGCTTTTCACATGGGCCATGACGTTTGAGTCTTTAAAATGATTCTGCAAGGTGAATGCCAGGGTCATTATATTTCTTTTTCAGATGAGGAAACTGAGGTTCAGTGAGGTCACCAAACGGGTAAGTGGCAGAGGCAGGGCCAAGGACAGGTCGCCTGGGTCCAGACGCTGGGCCTCAGCCGTCGGTGGTGCCAGGTCCCGCCTTGCCACATACCGGTGAGTGGGCTCAGGGCCTCGCAGGGACCCTTTTAACAGCATCTATCGATATTTCCATCCCAGGGCATCCAAGGTGGCCACCCAGTTCTCCTTCCAGTTGTGTCTCAACTCAGTCCCCAGTCTAGACAAGCCCCTTCCTTCATCCCCACCCCTGCCCCCGCACCAAGTCTGGAAAGGGAGGCCATGGATTTGTGGATTCCACAGCTCCTAGAATCTACTTTAGCCACTCCCACTGTCATTCTGATGCCATTTGTGGGGATTTGTAGAGCAGGAGAATCTTGAATTGGGTCGCCCTACTCTGAACATCAAAGTGAAGGGAGTCTACAAGCAGGCTGGTGTATGCAACACCCCCCGGGTCTTCGAGGAGCCCCAGCTGCAGGCCCATTTGCTCACGTTATTTTGATCTAATCCTCCCACTGAAGCCCCCTCTTCCCGCCCCCCTCCTTGAGGTATTATTGTGCAGACGAAGAAACAGACTCAGAAAGGTTCAGTTAGTGAAGCCTTGATTTGAACCAAGCCTGATTCCCACCTGGGAGAAAAGGACAGTTAAGACACGCATTTGGGTCAAGGGCCAGGGGTATGTCCAGGTTGGTTTTGGGGCTCAAGGTCATGGTTTTGAGCCAACCACCTTCCATGTGGGCCCCGCCTCAGAAACAGGCCAGAGAAGAGCATCACATTCCCGACCTGAGGAGCAAATGTCGAGAAGGCACAGGGGCTGAGCTCTGAAGTGGCTTGTTTCCATTTATTTCATGTATTTAGATGGTTACAAAATTCAAATGGCTACCAGTTCATTTGAGTTTAGATGGGGTGGGACGGTCTGGGGAAAGCTTCGCGAACAAAGTTAATTTAGACTTGATTCTGAGGTGAGTCAGTTTCATCCTCAAAGGCATTGGAATGAATGGAGCCGAATGGGGTTGGGGTTCTCTTTGGGGTACTAGATACCATATTAAGTGTGGCGTTAAGTGCAACTGAGATTTCCCGCACCACACCGAAGCCTCCCAGTCTGCACGACACTGAATTACCCTGTGACCTCAGTCACAGTAACCGAAGTGGACTGTGGAGTCATTTATTCCGCGAGCATTCATGGAGCACCTGCTCTGTGACAGACCTTTCCTGGGTATGGGGGTGTGAAGGTGAAGAGGACCACGCTGCTGGGCTTTCAGAGCTCGCAGGCTAGAGAAAGGGGAGGAGGGAAGGCTGCGCCGGCTGAAGACTGAGGCGTGGCCTCACTGGGCTGAAGCTTCTCCTTATTCAGTTTCCAGCTTCCACCTGAACCCCAAACTGATAAAGATACCCCCAGAGAGCAGGAAGAGGGGGCCTTCCTTCATGGACGCCATCAGGGCTACACCTTCTTTAGCCCACTCCTTCTGCAGCTGATTTGCTGCCCTTTCCTTCTGGCTTCCGGGACTGAGGCCAGGGGGCCAGCGCCCTATTATCTGGCCTTTTCTAGCTGAGGCCCTGTGGTGAGCTAGTGGGCTTCTCAGTAGCTGCCTCACGTGGGGACCTAATCACCTTCTCTGATGAACCACACTGTACCTTCCCAATCTCCAAATAACCTCTGTGTTTTCTCCCTTCTCATCCTGTTTCCCTTCCAGCTCTCAACACACTCACCCTCTGCCAATGCCTGCCTCAGTGCCTTTGCACATCTGCTCCGTCCGCTGTGTAGAACTCACTCAGTCACTTAAGTATATCTTGAGCACCTCAGGGGCGACACACCATGTCAGTCCCTGACATGAAAAAAGACTGAATCCTGCTCTCATGGGATTTGCATTCGAGCCAAGGTAGACAAAGAGTAAACTTGTAAAATGAGCTAGCAAGATGGTATGAATTCTGTAAAGGAAGCGAATAAGAGACTGATGAGAAAAGGGGCGACGCCAGCCTTCGTGGTCAGGGAAGGACGCCTGACTGACACGGAAGCTGAGAGGCGGGCGCCCACCTCACGAGTGGGGGAGGTACTCCAGGCAGAGGTGTCAAAGCCGTAAGCTTGACATGTCCTTGGAAGCAACAGACCAGTGTGGCCTCCACACAGGGAAGGGGGGAGGGGCTGTGGCACAGGATGGGCACAGAACTAGGTAGACTGTGCCGTCCTGCACAACTTTCTGTGGCGAGGGAAATGTTCTATGTCTATAATGGCTATCTGAATCAGTTTAAAAGAAATGAAATGAAAAATTCAGTCCCTCGCTCACACCAGCCACATTTCAGGTGCCCCTGTCATGAGTGGTGACTGTATCGGGTGGCCGACTGGGGCCACGCTGGATCTTCTAGGTCTTTTATTGTACAAGGAACCAGAGGTCCCTGAGGAGCCGTGGACAGACCCACCCCTGCCTTCCTGCTGCTTGTCAACTTGCCAATCTTATTTCTCCTCCATATGGACTAAATTCAGGACCCTCCCCGGGGACCCTCGGGGACAGTGCCTACCTGTGCTATGCCCTGTCCCACGTCATCCCAGTCACATGCCCCTGAGCTATTCATTTCCATTTTTCCCCTCTGCTCACCATACTGGCGGACACTGGGGGCTCCATACATGCTTATTTTGTTGAACCCAACCCACCCTCTTACCCCAGAGCAAGGCCTTTACCAGGTCTCTTGGGAAAGATGGGCTTGTCCTGGTGAGGCCTTTGCCTTTCTAAAGGTCACTTTCTCTTCTGACCTTGTCCTCACCGCCTGTTGCTTAGGGCTACTCCTGGGGGCGAGCTCAGCCCCATGCCCTCTCTGAGGGCTTCAGTGCAGCCAGCACTGGCCTTTCTCACTTCCTGTGGGCGATTTACATCTGGAAGTCAAAACTTGTCTGCCCATCCCCCACCCTACCTCTGCCCTGATCATCTCAGGAAAATTCTCCCTAGGAAGGAAGTCATTCCCAAGGATCCCGACGTCAGCCTAGGCCTACTATTCAGTCCATTGTGCCTGGATGAGGCGGAGGGTGAGCAGAGAGGCTCCCAGCCAGGACTGGAACTGGGAAATGGAGGGGCGGGGAAGGGCAGAAGCCACGCCCCAATCCCTTTCCAAGCATCCCGATTGAATAATGGGGCCATGTGCCCGTTGGTGCCCTATGGTGGGATTTGAGGGGGCTCTGTGCTGGAGGGAGGCGAGGGGCAAAGCTGGCAGGGCAGAGGGCAAAGAAGGAGCCCAGGGGCCAGGCAGAGGCTGGGGAAGCAGGGTCTGGCTGAGCGTAAGGCGGGCGGGGCCAAGCCTGCGGAGGGGCGAGGCCTGGGCGTGCACCTAGGATGCCCCGGGCCAGGACTCTCACAGAGCTGCCATTCTGGTCTCGCTGAGCAGGGTGGGTGGGTGGGGCGGTGGCAGGGGAGGGGGCTGGAGATGAATAACACAGCGGGGACCCAGCCCGGGGCCTAAGGCTGCTGTCAGCACCAGACTCGCTCTGTGCCCTGCCCCTCTGCCAACCCAACATTCCAGTTCTGTCCTCCTGACGCTGGCGTCCTAGGGTCCTGCCTTTCCGTCTGCCCTGCTACCCTGGCTGGTAGTGCTGTTGCCACCATGGTAGGCAGGGGATCTGGGCTTGAGCCCCAGCCTCCGTTCCTGGGGGACCCATAGCTCCTTGCGAGATCAGAAGCCACTTGAGTGCAGTGTCCAGGGCCTTCCGGGGAGGCAGCCTGGAAAGCAGGAACAAGGGCTTTGGGGGGAACAGACCAAGACCTGCACCCAGATGTGGCAACTGTTACCTGTATGACCTTGAAACAGCCTCTTCTCTATGTAACTCAGTTTCCATTTGTAATACTGGCTTAGTAACACCTCCCTCCTGGGGTTCTTGGGGCCATGAATGTATGTTATATATAAAATGTCCGGTCCAGGGCTTAGGAGCTTGATAGTTAACAGGACTTCCTTGTCCCAGCAGCATCTCCTAGCCCCCTCCTGATCTGCTCTCCATCCTCGATGCTACAGCTTAGAGTGTTAATCCAGGGCCCCGTTCCCAGCTGGCGCCTCTGCTCCTTCATCCCGGGCCCTCAAGCCTTGTTCCCTCCTTCCAGGTCCCCCTCACGGCCCCCACCTCTTTCCCCCACTGCTCCTCCCTTTGTGCCCAGCACTGTGCCGACAGCTGTGGCTGGTTGTTACCTCAGGGGCCCTCTGGTCATGCCCTGGGATTTGTCAGAAGAGGTAACTGAGAGCAGAGAGCCCCGGGACGTGTTCATCAGAAGACTGGGTGTCTGGGTTTGGGGCCCAGCAGCCCTCTCCCTTGGGGGGAAGTAGGGGTGGAGGGACTAAGCCACAGGGAGAGGACTCCAAGCCGTGGCTCCTGGAGGCGCTGCTCCCGCTGCCTTGCTGGGCAGACCACTGGCCTTCGGGGGTGGAGCGGCGGCCGGGAAAGGCCAGCGGGGCTGGGGTGTGTGCCCAGGAAGCTGGGCAGGCCCTGCGCTAGGCCTCTCTGTCTCACAGTCACCTGCCCAGCCCAGCCTAGCCCTGCACAGCCTCGAAGGTAATTTGATGAGTCACCCGCTCACGCCCACAGACAGGGCGGCCACACCCAGGGCAGCTGGCACCTCGGCAGTGTTTCTGCTCTGGGCTGCTGGGAAGGCAGCCTGCCAGGCCGTGGATGGGCACTATGGGGAGCCAAGATCCTTCAGGGCCAGGCTACGAACCTGCTGAGTGGCAGAACCTCCTGTGTGTGTTACCCCAGTGCCGTGGCCGGGGCTTCCTCCTGCAGAAAGCCGGGCCCCGGTGACTTAGGGCCGCTGGTAACCAGCAGTGGGCCTCATCTCCCAGACCTGTGCTCAGCGGGGCCCTGGACTTTGCTCCCAAGGGGCCTGTAGTCTCCCAGGGTGGACTTGTTTGCCGAGAGGGGTCCTTTGTGTCCCTCTCCCCAGCAGGCCTGCTGCTTCCTCTCTGCCCGTTCAGGTAATGTCATCACCCGCCCTGCCCCTGCAGAGCCCGCTCCCCCAAGCATCCTAGGTGTCCGGAGCTAGAAGTGCCTCTGCCCTCCCCCCACTCCTGGAGTAGCTGTGCCTCTCTGGGTCACGCCCTGCTCGCCCCCATGCGCTCCCAGTTCTCCGCGTCACCGCGGCCTACCACGGTGCCCTGCTTACTGCGGTGGCTCGGGGAGTGCTTACCCCGTCCATCTGCATTCCATGCGTGTGTCCCGTTACGACACCCCTGGGACCAGTGCCCCTTTGGCGTCTTTCGGCTCCCACCTTCTCCACCTTCTTCCCAGGCCTTGGCGTCACAGCAAGCTTGACCTCAGGTCCTTCAGAGGTTGGTGCTGACCCTGGGCCGTTTTGATGAAGAGGAGTTGTGTGTGTTGGAGCGGCGGGGTATTCGATGATGTCTTGCCCTCCAGCCATCTCCAGTCTCAGCTCTCTGCTGGCCGCTGGGGGAGCGGAGCGGAGGGGTCGGGAGTCCAGGTGTGGGTTCTGCGGCTCTGGGGATTCTGTCCCTCTGCCTCCTTTCCAAAGGGGCCTCCAGAGGCGTTTTGCACCTGCTGGTCCTGGCCATTGATGGTCTGGCTCTGGGAGACTCGCCTGCTCCCAGGGAGACTCTGGGTGGCCTCTGTGCTAGTCAGCCAAGCAGGGACCTCGTTACCGAGATGGGTCACCAGAAGTCTGGTGACTTCTGAACCCACATAAGCCAGACACACCTGCTTCACTTTTCTCAGGCCGGAACTCAGCTGGGGGTGAGGCGGGGTGGGGGAGTGGGCATATGACAAGCAGAACTTGCAGGTCTTTTAGGAAACAGGGAACACTAGGACTCGGCAGTCCACAGGACACATATTTCGCATTGGCTCTGCAGTGGCCTCCAGCCCCCAGCTGCGGGTTCACCGGGCGCGCACAGCTGCCTAGCCCTTACCAGGCTACAAAGTGCCGCCCTGTGCTTTGTCTCTGGGGTCTTCCCCTCAGCTCCTTGAGGGGTTTCCCACCCTGTCTTACCCCATCACAAAGGTCTCTAGGCTCAGTCCTCAATCTACAGCCCCTGGAGGTGAGGGCAGAGCCAAGACTCAGAGATTCTCCCCACAACCCCAGCCAAGCTTTTCCTCTGCATGCACACGAGACTCCTCTGGGTAGAGAGGGTGAGAGCTCACTGTCCTGACCCCCAGAACCTGTGACTGTGACGTCCTGGAAAAAGGGTCTGATGGAATTAAGTGAAGGGTCTGGAGATGAGGCTGTCCTGGATATGGGGTGGGCACTGAGTCCGCCAGAGAAAAGCCAGGGGACTTTGAGACACAGAGCGGAAGGCCAGGCGAGGAAGAGCAGGGCCAGAGTGACCAGGGACCTGGCCTACCAGGGACCAGAGCTGGCATGGGCTCTCTCAGAGCTTTCTGAAGGAACCCATGCGGTCTGACACCTTGATTTTGGATTTCTGATTCCCAAACTGTGGGACTACCATTCTGCTGTGAAGGCACCGAGGTTGTGGTAATGTGTGTGGCCGCTCCAGGAAAGAGATGCTAACTCGAAACTCTCAGTCACCAGCCATGAGCTGGCAGCCTGGCAGCAAACCATTCAGCAGAAGGCCGGGTGGGGGTGTGAGACCCAGGGCTGGCCGGCAGGGTGAGGGGAGGCCAAGGTGACAAAACCCCTGAGCAATGGCACCGTGCAGGGACGGGGCCAGCCGGCTCCTGTCGGGCATAGGACAGTCAGCCCAGCCATCCGCCCCGTCCCCTGCCCCCGCCAGCCCACTCTCTGTTTGGTTTCACTCCACACCAAGGGAGAATGATGCTCCACGGCCCTGGGAAAAGGGAAGCGGCCGGGGGCGACGTCACCTCCCCGGCAGGAGGAATTTATGAAGCCAGTTACGCCTCTGCCAGGAAGTCAGAGGGGCCCAGCCTCTAATAACCACCAGCCTGGCGGCCCATCATTTCATACTTCCCCACTTAATGGGATGTCTCTAGGCAGTCCACGCAACAGCCACAATTAAACACAACAAGAAAACATAATAGGACTTTGTCTTCCTATGGAGCCTTTCATTCTGAAAGCACAGGCAGTTTTATGAACCCTGGGAGGCCCTTGATACGCTTTTTCAGATGGGTAAACTGAGGTACTGTCCAGAAAGCGAGTCAGAACAGGGCTCTGGTCAAGTTATATCAGTACTACTGCCAAAAAGTTGGTTCTGAAGGTCCATCCGGTTCTCTCATTGGTCAGGTTTACTGGGCTCAACAGGAAGCTTAGTTTTGTTTAGTTTTGGTCTTTTTTTTTTTCCAGAAAAAGTTCTCCGGAGCCCTGTGGTCAGAGTGGGCTCAGCCAGCCACCCACACTGACAGGCAGTGGGAGGGGGGTGGGCAGGAGAAGGTGGTGACTGAGGTAGAACAGCACAGCAGTGGGGTCCTCACGCTGCCTCGGACAAAAGAGTTGGGGTCTGGCGTGGCCTCCAGCTTGCTGTGTGGCTTTGGACAAGCCCCTAGCCCTCTCTGGGTTTCAATTTCCTTGCTTGTAAAGTGAGAGGGTTCGATGCTCTAAGTCAGTGCTTCGAGAATCTTAATGTGATTGAATCACCTCGGAAATGTGTTCAAAGTGCAGATTCTGATTCAGCAGGACGGGGGAGGGCTCTGACTCTGCTTCTAACCAGCCAAGGCTGACGCCGGGTGGCAGGTCCTCGTGCCACACTTAGAGCAGCAAGTCTCAAGAGAGCCACCTCACTGTGATCTGTAAGCCACCATCATCTCATCGTCACCGCCTCCTCTGGTGCTGCTCAGGGAAACAAATGGGCCAAGGTGCACATGGCGCTCTGTAAGCTATAAAGCGCCATCTAAATATATGGTCTTTAAAAAAGAGATCACCAATATGACTAAGATCACCAATAATATGACTAAGACTTGATATTTGAAGCCAAGAGACTTGGTTCAAGACCAAGTTCAGCACCTCTCACCAGCCAAGGGCCTCTTAGGCAAATGCTTCTCTTCTCTGGCCTGTGAAGCGGGGGTGACAGTGCCCCCTGGACTGCGGTGAGGATGAAGTGAGGTCCAGAGCAGCCCCAGCACCTCCTGCACACAGGGGACACCCGCCCTCACCTCTCCTCTGGACCATTGTCCCCTCTACAGGATGACAGCAGGGGGGGTTGGGGGGGTTGGCACGTCCCGCTCACTCTTCTCCTTCCCATCTGGGATCCAGCCACAGGGCCACGAGATCGTGACCACTTGGCCCCCGGGTCCCACTCAGGTGCCTCTGGAGGCTGGGCCCCAGCTCCTCCCCATCTCGTCAATCCTTCCCCACCCCCCGCCACCAGCACTGTTGGGGAGTCTGTGCCTGTAGCCTCGGCTACCACCACCGGGGTTTGGGGTTTGGGCAGGAGGGAGGCCACTTGGCTCCCATCAGGGGAATCTGCATTTTATTTCCCTTGGGAAACTGCCTGCTGCCTGAAGGTGCTTGGGCTTTGGCGGGAGCAGCGGTCGGTCTCCATGGTGATGAGGCTTGTGGGTGTCAGCGGGCAGTGGGAGGCACAGCGCCCTCTGGGTGCTGGGGGCGCGCTCAGAGCTCCCACCCTCCTCCCAGCTGTGGGCCGTTGACCACGGGGCCTCCCCCACCTCCACTCCAGCGCCCGGCCCTCTCCCTCCGCCTGAGCGCCTGGCAGGGTGGGCCGGCAGCAGCGGCAGCGTGTAGCCCTCCGGAGAGGCTGCCAGGTGTAGACTCCCAACCCGTGCAGTAAGTCTGGTTATGTCTAAACAGAACAATTACCTTAATTGCTGTTTGTGCTAATTATACTGTCATCATTAGTCTGACAATAGGATCGCCATTACTCACCCCAACTGGCCAGGAACAGCAGCCTGCTGCAGACCAGAGCCCCTCGCCCTGGAGAGGGGGCTCAGGTGGACCCCGAGGCCCAGCCCAGCCCAGCCCACGCTGCCCACACTGCATGCCTGTGGAGGTCTCTGGCCCTGCGTGGGCTCGCTCAGTTTCTGGCTGTGAGCTGGGCTGTGCTGGTGTGCAGGGCTCACAGGGTGCACAGCGACACAACCGAGGCCCCTCATTGCCTGTGCCCGGTCGGTCCCAGGATGCTCCACGGCCTCCTCTGATTCCAGCAATGGTGGGGAGACAATCACAGAAACCAAACCACCATGGAAACAGGGTGCTTATCTATAGCGATCTTGTTTGTACTCATTGAAAGTCATTTGGATAAGAGGTCAGTTCAAAATTGAAACTCCCCATCAGGGCTGTTTCTAGTTATCTCAAGGGGGGCGTCCCCTCCTGTTCCCTGCCTCAAAGGCACCTGGTAGTGTTGGAAAGAGGGGATCTCAAACTGACCCCTGTACATCCTTCTTCCATGTCTGAGGCGAGGCCGTGGGGTTTCTCCCAGGGGTTTCTCCCAGCCATGTCATCTGCTGGACAGTCCCCACCCTATTTCAGCTCTCACTGTCCCTGTAGATGTCCCAAATCCTGGTGGGGACAAGGGCTCCACCCCAGTCTGGCTGTGCCACCCTGCAGCTTTCTGACTGCGTGGCAGGTCCAACTATGAGTCCTTGGCAAATCTGCCAGTCTGTGCTCTCTTCCCTTGTTGCAGCTTCCTTGGGGACATGCAGAACCTTCTAGAAGCCCTACAAGACCCTGAAAATAGGGGCAAGAGTTCAGGACAACCTCTCTACATACCTTCCTCTATCATTTACAGTCTACTGACCTGTACTTTCTTGGATGTGGCCGCACGAGGCACATGAGACTTCCAGAAGCCTTGCAATCTTGTCACCTTTTATTCTAAGAAGCTGGACCAAGAGTCCTGCACAGGGACCCCCAGGCAACATCTCTGGCTATTCCTACTGGTCTTTTATACTTCTTCCCACCCGCAGTCCCCCACTCTCCAGCCTCCATCTTGAACCTAGCAGTCAGGGAGGAAGGCAGGACCCCTTGTCCCCTCTTCCAGGCTCTACAAGGGCTTTTTCACCCTGTGAGTGGAAGTTTCTCTGTGTCATCCCGTTTTAATATCCTTCCCTGGGCAATAAACCTCCAGACTTAGCCTAGCCACAGAAGAACTGTAGGGAAAGGAGGAAAAGATCTGGATTATATCAGGAGAGATTTGAAAACCTGTAATCACTTTACATAGAAAACTCAGCAGCAAGAGTAGAGGGACGAGCTGGGACTTGGAGCCGGAAGGACTGGTTTGTGTCCCGGCGTGCTCCTTCCCAGGCCTTTCGTAGGCAGAAGGAACACAAGCAAAGACAGAGATGTGGGAACAGTTTGGGGAGATCTGGGGCTGGGGGCTGCTGGGATAGAGCTGGAGAGCTCCTGTGTGGCCTGCAAGGGAAAGTTTACGCTGGAATGTGGGAGCCAGGAAAGCATATTGGGACCTTGGACCTTGGGCCCTCCTGGCCTTTTTGCAGAACCCCGCAGTTGTCAGGCTTGCAGCAGCGCCTCTGCCTGGAGCCCCGCTAACGGAGCTGGCTCTGCTCCCCAGCCTCGGCGAGGGCTGATTGGTTCAACCTTCCTTCAATGGCTCCAAACACAGTAACCCTAAATACGGAACTAGGGCCGCGCTAGGACCAGCCTTTCTGGATTGTAGGTACCCGTTTGTCCCCGCTGTGGACTGGCAAGCAGAGAACCCTGTGCACAGAGAGACAAAAGAGGAGAAAGCAGATCCCAGAGAAGGGCAGGGAGAGGTGCAGTGAGTCTCAGCCGACTCCTAGATTCGGGCTGCGCAGGTGACCTCGCAGTGCCCCTGTGTCTGGGATCCGTGATAACAAATAATGGACTGTTGTGCACAGGGGAGGGACCTGGTCCACGGGGAATCAAAACAATGACGAGAGCACACGCATTTAACAGGTGATTCCACTCTGGCTCACATGATGGTGCGCAGCCCTCCTGGCTGCGAGCCAGTGTCCACCGTCTGGGGCGCGTCCTGTGGACATTTATCTGCAGACAGGCCTCTGCGGCTCACCAGTCATTCTGGGACCCAGACATGGGAGGCTCAGGGTACAGCAGAGTCTGGCAGTGATGGACAAGGGTGCAAATGGCCTGTGACACTCTCCCTCAGGGGAACAGCCCTGCCCGTGGTGTCGGGGGAGGCAGGGGTGGGGCCACTGCCAGGGAGGCATCGGGGCCAGGTCCTGCTTTGGCCAGACAGGGCAAGCTGCCGCCATGAGGGGTCTGGGGCCCGCAGAAAGTGTGAAATGGTGCAGGAGCAGGAAGGCTTCGGACACAGCCCGCTGACCTTGGGAACACTCTGGTCCTCCCCACACCTTCCCCCAGCCCAGGTTCTTATCACTAATCGGGGCTCTGTATCCTGGCCACTGAGTTTTAAACTAGAGAGTCTAAAAATCATCTGGCAGTACCTCTATAAAAAGGTACATTTTAGGACCCCACCCCATGTCTGGGGAGAGGTCTGGGAATCTAAATTTTTTAAGTGTCCTCCAGGTCCAGTTTCACATTTAAAAAATTGTGATAAAATAGACATAACACGAAATGGACCATTTTAACCATTTTTAAGTGTGTAAAGTGCATCACACTGTTGTGCAATCATCACAACCATCCATGTCCATCCAGAAAGTTTCCATCCTTCCCAACAAAACCTACTCATAAGTCCCGCCCCGCCCAGTCCTGGTTCTTTTACTCCTCACACTGTTGTTTTCTGTGACTCTCCAAGAAACTTCCTGGAGGGTGTCTGTGTCTCTGAGTTGGTGACACTTGGGCCTCAGGAAACAGAATCCAGAATGGGGCTGTGTTTTTCACTGTGGTTAAGTACCCATAAGATAAAAGTTAACCACTTGAACCATTTTAAGTCATACAACTTAGCGCTATGAAGCACCGTCACAATGTACAAACCGCATCATTATCTAGTTCCAGAAGATTTTTATCATCGGAGTGAAAACTCTGTACTCATGAAGCATTAAATCCTCATTTCCTCCTTCCCCGGCCCCTGAAACCACCATCCTACCAGCTATGAATTTGATATTCTAGATCCTGGAAATATCCTAGGACCACTGAGTTCTTTTGTATCTGGCTGTTTACTCAGCATAATGTCTTCCAGGTTCCACATGTCAGAATTTCCCTCCTTTCGAAGGCTACATAATATTTCCTTTGCTATATAATGTGGTGTGGAGCCCAAAGGTACTCTATGCCGTGTTTTGTTTTTCCATTAATCCATCGGAGGACATTTGGGTTGCTTCCACCTTTTGGTATTATGAATAATGATACTACAAGCCTGGCAGTGCAAATATTTTTGAGACCTTGTTTTTGATTCTTTGGGGTACAAACCCAAACCCATCTCCCACCCTAACTTTGCCATTCCACCCTTTTTGCTACTGTGAACATCTCCTTCATTTTGTCTTCCAAGTCCTACCCTATTCCTCTTCTACACCTGCCTACACTTCAGGCCAACTTGAGGGGGGAGCAGAGTGGGGAGAGCACAAGCTTTGAGGATGCACAGAGTGGGCTTGGGAGTCTGTCTTGAAGGGTCACCAGCCTGTGGTCTTGAACTAGTTATCTGACACCTCTGACCTTCACTTGTCTCATCTATGCAAGAAAACCAATGAAAACTATCTTGTGGAATAGTTTGGGGAGGATTAAGTGAGAAGATAAGTAAATGGCACAGATTAGGTATATGTTAAATGGTGGTGCTTGTTGGAATTATATTAAAAAGCTTTTCCCACCAGGGTGGATGGGAGATGTGGGACCGTAAGTTCTGTACCCAGATAAAATGGGACAAGTAAAATCCACTCCCCACCCTGACAAAACCCTAAGGTTTTTGCTCCTGTAAAGTGATTTAGTGGCAAGCAAACTCTTAGTATTTAGCGTGTTTTCTGAGTAACCTCAATTTATCTTGTTGTGGATTTAAATGTATTTTTTCTTGTTTTGTCCTCAATTAGCTCCCAGAGCTGCTGTGAAAAATCCTCCATAATTATATATATATAAAAGTCTTTTGGGACTTGAGAACTTAATATCACCCCAACATCTGATCATTCTAGTCAAAGTTCATACACCCGGTCTGGTCCAGCCATGTGCTGGGGAGTAGAGAGGAATGAAGCATGGCCCTTGTTTCTGGGACGCTGCAGGCATGAGGGCAAGATTTACACACATGAGGCAATCCCGGGAACAATATAAGACAAATATGATTCATCTACTTTATATCAAAGCGAATGGAGGGTGTGGACAGAGCTGCTCATGTTGGCATAAGCAATATGAAAAAGTAATAGCACAGCAACTATGAAAATATACCGTGGGGGCAGGGAGACAGGAAGGAACAGAGCGTGAAAAAAAATAGATGAAGATTCACTCTGGAGGAAAAGCTAACCTAGAAACAGAAACAAATTCCTCACTGGTGTTTCATGCTTTAGAGAGTGTGTTAATACAATATGAATTCAAAGAGTAGATAGTAATAAAACTGAATGAGATGAAAAGAGATTGCAGGGTTAGGAAAACAAATTAAGATCTAAATACAATTACATATCTAATAAATGATTTAGAAACAACAACAGACAAGGCTAAAAATAGAACAGCACAAAAGAAAGAGTGTGAAACCATCAAAATCAATGTTAGAAAAAAGAGATAGAGAGGAAAGCAATTAATTAGAGTAAAGATGATAAGCTTGGAGGGAGATGAATCAAAATGATAAGCTATGGGGGAACCAGAGAAATGAAAGAGAAAAGGTATTTAGGGGTATCTTACAGAAAAAAAAATTTCCTTAAGTGAAGGAAAGCCTGGATTTACTGGTGGAGGAAGGCACACGGAGTATCAGCGGAAACAGAGGGTGACCAGCACATCCTGTGTAAGTCACAGAACCTCAAAGCATAAAGAATTTTCGGGGGTCCAGATGAAGAACAAAAACCAGTCATTACCAGAGGGGGCGCGGGTTAGCCTCAGGTTTCTCCACCTTGAGTACAGAAGACCAGGGGCAAAGGACACAAAACAGCACAAGAAAGAGGCTCCTGCTGCCAACAGCCGCCAGCACATCCGGGCTGTCGCAGCCTTCTCAAAATACCACCTGACCCTAAAAGCCAGGAGACCATGAAGGACTCCGGTGGAAGGACTTGAGAATGGGGAGCCCAGAGGAGAGAGGACCGGCCAAGCGTCATGCTTGCGTTGTACTCGCTTGGACACAGAGCACCTGCAAAGCAGCCTAAAATGTTGATAACTCCCTGCAAATGGAAACCACGTAGGTCAGCCACAGAAATCAGGATGTGAGGGAGGGAGGGGTGAAGGACAATTTGGGGGTCACCTGAGTTTTGTGGTGGGGAATCAGCATCTACACCATCTATAAGGAAAACCAAATAAAATTAAAAAATCATTGAATGTAACCTCTTAAAATGATTTTAAAAATAATTGACTTTCTTATCTACAGAGGGGTCTTAGATAGACAGACAGCTCTTGTAGTTAAGAGACACTTAATGACTTCACCTTTCTTTTTTTTTAAGATTTATTTTATTTTTTTATACATATAAGAACTGGGGTGTAGGCCAGAGGTGCAGGGGGTGAGAGGATTCACCAGAGACAGAATGAGGAGCAGAACAGGCAGATCTACTGAAAAGCACTGCTGAGGGGAGCAGCGGGCGAGACAGGAGAGGCACTCAGTGCAGGTGCCCGGGTCTCTCCCGGAGCTGGGAGAAGGCTTCCTGGGGGAGATGGGTCTGAACTGGACCTTGAAGAACAGGCAGGCCTGGACCCTCTGTTTGGGCATCTCTTTCGCCAGGCGTTTTAGGCATTACCTTCCCTAACCTTTCCAGTCTGTGGAGTGGAGAGTGTCATGTCCATTTTATGGATGAGGAAACTAAGGCCAGAGAGGGGAAGCCAGGGAAGGTCACGTGACAGGACTTGAGCAGAACGCTGAGGGGAGCATGGCCCTGGTGGAGCGAGGAGAATCTCCTACGAGGGTGCCGAGGGGGGTGGGGTGGCGTCATGCGGAATCGGCGGAGCCCCTCTCACCCGGAGTGCAGCGGCGGTGACCGCACAGGGCACCCGTGATGGTGCGTCCTGGGCAGTGACCAGCGCGGTCCTGGGCGCTGGGGCTGGGTCTCAGAGCACTGGGCACAGCCTGGCTTGGCTGCGGGTCCCCCGTGAGGATCCCCACGTTTACGAGAGGAGGGGCCCAGAGGCTGAAGCTGCTGAAGAGACAATGACAGGCACTAGCTAGTGGGCAGGGGAAGGCGCTGCACACACACTGCTTGTGGCCTGTTGATTTTGAGCTCATTTTTAGTCCAAGGATGGGTCTGGAGGGGTGCTGGGAACCCGCACTAGCAGAAGACCAGACTCAGCAAATCAGGACACGCTTGGGGCCAGATGTCCAGGGAGTGACAAGGAGGCCCAGGGCTGGGCATCACGAGCTTCTGGCTGGGGTGAGGGCCTGCTTGCTGATGAGTGATCACTTTGTTTACCTCGCTATAAAAAGCCAGCTCAAAATGACTTGTGAAGGTGGTTTCTTTACATTGTTAACTCCCTGCCTTCTCAGAATTGCTGGCCTTTTGAATAAAGCGCACCTTGAAAATTCAATTTCTGTCTCTGCTTCGGTGGTGACAGGCAGCAAGCACAAGGCCCAGAATTATAGCCACAGCAAAGGTCAGGATGATGGTGACGGCACCTGCCCAGGCCTGGAGGGCGCAGACGCAGTTATCACAGGGGTCATGCTCGCAGAGGCCATAAATGTTCTGACCTTTGTCTGCCCAAAGGTCATTAAGTCATTAATTATATAGCAAGTGGCAATAAAATGGTGTCGGTCTTCTCATCTTCCCCAGGGCCCAGGGCCTGGGGACCCGCCACCCAGGGCCTGTTTTGAGCCAGCTGCCTTGTTGTCTGGGCTTCACTGGCCCAGGTGAAACTGGACCTGAATAGCAGGACTTTCAGGGTCCTGGCCTGGAAGCCCAGCCCACCACTGGCCCGGAGTAACCTTGGCCAAGCCTGTAAGTGGCCCAGATGCACAGAGGCACATGGAGAATCTTCCAAGAACACAAGTCGCTCTTTCCTTTGAGACTCACCGCCCGCCCCGTGGATGTAATTCCCAAAGCCCACTCTCGCCTCCGGAACTCTGAAGCTACCGCAGGGACAAGCCAGAGGTTAGGAGTACAGGCTGTGGAGTCCAATAAATTCAACCTGAATCATGGCTCTGCCATTTACTAGCCACGTGACTCAGGTGACTTGGTTAACCCCTCCAAGGCGCTGCGTCTTCAGCCTTAAACGGGGTGTTATCTACCCCACACCTCTGTCCTGGCATGAATGGGCCAGCACAAGGCCTTCCTGCTGGCTCCTTTCCTTAGGGCCATTTCTCCTGGGGCCCTTCCTGCCCCCACCACTGCTAGGACTGGCTTTGGATGGACAGTGTCCTCCCTGGGCTGTTTCTTCACTAACCGGAACAAACCTGTGAGTGTGGTAACCCTGCGAGGCCTCTGGCCATCTGTCCCTGCTCACAGGCCCAGGGTCAGTCACTGGAGAGGGCGGGCCTGGTTGCCCTGGCCAGAGTCCCAGGATGCCAGAGTGGGAGACGCGTGGAAAGCCTGCTGCCCAGCGCCAAGAGCGTGCAAGCCACCCATGCCATTTCAAATGTCCTAAGGAGAGTGCTTACAGAAGCAAAGACAGACAAAATCGTGTTTAATGACACTTTTTATTTAGCCTAATTCTTGCAAAATATTGTCAGTGCAACATGTCATTGATGTAAAAATGGAGAAATTTTAGCATTCTTTTCCTCATATGAATTGTTCAAAACCTGTGCTCCGCTTTCAAGATAGAGAAACCAAGAGGATCACGGTGAGGAGACTGTTGGGGACCGAGAACCATCAAATCCGGGGGCTTCTGTTTATTTTTTCATTCCACTGCTGAGAGCTCCTGCTCCTGGACAGAGTACCCAGGGGCCCCTGGCTGCAGAGATCCCCAAATGGGGAGGCGCCCACCCAATGTGGGCTCTATTCTCCCCAACCCTGTTCTCAGCAGGTTCCCTACCTGGGGTAACGGAAGAGAAAAAAGGGACAGAGGAAAGAAGTTTGCAGGGTCTCTGGCCCTTAGGGAACTTGGGGACATGAGACCCAGCCCCAAATCACCTTCCCACAGCTTCTTCCAACACATATTTCCTGGGGAACCCAGTGACAGGACCGGTGTTAAGTGGGGTCCTCCCCGCCCGGGCCTCACAGAGCTCCCACACCCCTGGGGAGGAGCAGACCTCCTTGGTGCTCTGAGGCTTCATGGGGTCTGGAGGGGCTGGAGACCCAGACCCCCAGGGGGGCGGAGGAGCCCTCACCTCGGGCCAGGACTTGCCCAACCGGCAGCTGGGCACAGGAATCCAGTCCTCTGCTTCCCACCTGCCAGTCACCATGTCCTCAGCCGGTGGGACCCCAGACCCACCTCAGCGCCCCTCCACAGCCAGCCACCCTCAGCCCTGCCCCGGGAGAGGGAGCCTGGCCTGCCTGGTCACAGAAGGTCCGCAAGAAGCTTAATCCCCACCTCCTGCTGCAAACGTCCGGTGGTGCCCATCGCAGGGGCAAGGACCACCCCCTTCCTGCCACGACACACCCCATGCCTGGTGTGTTTGCTGAGTGACTACTGGGTGGCCCACATGTCCCAGCACTACACAGCACTCCTGGAGCCCGGAGCTCTCCACCCTGCTGACTCCCCTGCACCCCTCCTGCCACCCCTCGCAGGTGCTCTGTGCTGAGCAACACGTCCTCATCTGTCAAGGGGGGTGGCGACACCCCCTCTCTGGGATACTCTCAAGGGTTAGACGAGGTCACAGCCGTGACTTGATACACCTGCAGACGCGGCCGTTGGTCTCCTCTTCTCCCTCCAGGGAGGCCGCCTGCTGCCGCCCCTTCACACACACAGCCGGGGGTGACTCAGGGTGTCCGGTGGAGCCTGGGGTCCATGGGCCCCTCGGAGCAGGGCCCGCTCGCCACGGAACCCAGCATCTCCTGGCCCGGGAAGGGCCGTGGCTGCCGCCAGTCAGACTTCGGGGACCTCGGGACAGTTCTCAGTGGCCTCCCTATCTGCTTGCTGGTTTAGGGTTCCAAATATCATTGTTTAAAAAGAAAGTTGGGGGTGACCCAAAAGTTTCAAGTGACTTCCTTTTAACCTCCCTCTCCACTTTACAGATTGGGGAAACATAGACCCTACACCAAATCAGAGAGAATGAGGTGCACGGCCCCGCTCTGAAGTCAAAGCTCTTAACGCTATAAGGTGGCTTACTCCCTCTCTGGAGCCTGTGTGTGTGTGTGTGTGTGTGTGTGTGTGTGTGCGCGCGCACATGCGTGTGTCCACTCACATGTCAGGGGTGTCTCCCAAGCCAGAGGGGCGATCTTCCTTGGGCAGAGCCCAAACTCAAGCCCCAGCTGGCCACACCCCTGGCAGGGGGAGAGAATTCAGCTCCCTCTTGCCTGCGCGGGAGGCCCGGGAAGGTCGTGGTGCCCCCACCCCTGCAGGCGGCTGCTCACAGGGATGGGCTCTGCTGGGGCTGGGAATGTGCTCTTGATTTGTGCACATTTATCAAAGCTCATCAAAACGTACAGTAACGTCCGCATCGTGCTGTGTGTGAACCACGGTGGCAAAACCAGGTGGGGAGAGACCGACTCGGCGGGAGGGAGTGAGGACCTGGGGCCAGCAGACAGGGACGTGCCTTCTCCAGAGGCAGCCTGGGAAGCCAGGACGCGCCCGCTGAGGGTGTGGCTCCCCGAGCAGGAGCCCTGGGAGTGACAAGATGGATTCTCTGCCCAGAAGCCCAGGCCGGTCACACCCGTGTGAGCACAGCTTTACCAGAACCTGCCCCGGCTCCTGGTCCCTGTGGGCTCCCGGCCCCACCCTCGGGCTTGGTGAGAGGCTGCAACCACTGTCCAGAGCTGCAGGGGAGGCTGTGACCGCCTGCAGCTTCATTCTTTAGTCATGGACTGGAATCCTTCTCCAGAGGACGGGCAGGGTCCCCTCCCTGGGGTGCCGAGGAAGTTGGGGGTGTCATGGTGACCTGCGGAGAGGGGCTCCGGGGAGCACTCCTGGTCGCGGTGGCTGCCCAGATGACAGGGCGTGAGCCGAGGTGGCTTGGGGAGGCAGGCAGGGAGCTGTGTCTCATCGCTTGGGAAGCTGGGTGCAAGCGCGGACAGCTCCCCTGACGCAGGCGAGGGGGGCGGGCAGGGGCCGCTGCCAGGGGAAGCAGCAGGCACTTACCAGGCTGCTGAGCCAGCCCCCACCCTGAGCTCCTCCCTAGGCCTGGGGGTGGGGAAGTCCCCCACGAGAGCGTCATGTACCCAGCGCACCGTGCCAGGGCCCTGGCTGCTGGTGGGGAAGGGGCAGCCTTCCTGGCTCTGGAATAGGCTGCTCCCGGGTCACTGCTCCCTGGTGAGGTCAGGCCTGGGGGAGTAGTGGAGCCAGGAGCTGCAGACCACAGGCAACTGCCAAGCCCCACCTCACACTTGTAATAATGGGAGCAACCCTCCACTCCCCCTGCCTGGGCCTCCCCACCCCCTGTCCTCCCTAACCTCTGCCCACTGCCGTGATGGGGTCTGCTTGGCTCCTGCCCATCTGGTCTCCCAGCTTCGGGGGGCCCAGCAGGTCAATCTCGCTGTGGGACCCCCAGGAGAGGGCCAGGCATGGCCCCACTGTCCCAGCTCTTAGGGCTGCCCAGGGCTTGGTGCGGCCCGGGTGCTGCCAGGACGAGCCAACCACCTAAACACTAAATCAACAAACACTCCTCAGGAAAGAGCGAGAACAGGCGCTCGGCGGACACGAGCGCTGTCCTGGCCCCGCACGCTGAGCGGCAGGGGCCTGAGAGCCAGCAGGCCCTGCTGCTCCCACCGCCGTGGCCGCCAAGGCCCATGCTGCCCTGTGCATGCTGCCAGGGTTAAACGCCACGTCTGCCCCAGCTCTGGGGCTGCAGTGACCCCCTGGCTGACGCGGGCAGGACAGCGGGGGTGGCCACTCAGGGCCAGGTGCAGGCCCCCCAAACCACAGCTCCCGGCACGCCCTCTGAGAGGGGTCCAGCCAGAGGGCGGGGGGTGCTCAGGCATCTCTCCTGGCCCCAGTCCTACGACATTTGGGCCCCCCAGCCCCCAAGCCTGCAGAGCAGGTCTCTGCTGTGTGAACCACTCATGGGGCAAAGGAAGGGGACAGAGGGACAGGGGTGGGCTTCCTGGGGGGCTAGTCCCTTTGTCTGGGGCAGGGTGCAGGTGGCAAGGCTGGACACAGCCTTGGGGTCGGGACCTCAGCTGGAAAGGGAAAGGTGACCTCCACGGGGAGGCTGGGGGTAGCCGCAGCAGCCCAAGGCAGAGGCAGTGCCAATGCCAGGCTGTCCCTCGGTGTTGGCTGCAGCAAACTGCTGAGGAGACCTGTCCCCTTGCCCTTGGGGGCCCCACCCTCCCCGAGCATGGACCCAGCCTGTGCCCCACATCCAGGCACCTCACCCAGGACACCAGGTCCTAGGAGAGCAACAATGCTGTCAGCAGCTGAACCGCATCTGGCACCTCCCAGCTGCCAGCCCCCCAGCTCCCTGGCTGTGCTGGGCAAGGGTGGAGGGAGGGGCCCCCACTCCATCTGTCAGGGAGGACTCTTGCCAGGTGGCCTAGTTGGAGCTTGGGGCCTGGGCCCCTGGCTACGCCGCCTTGGTTTCTGCCGCCAGCTCCATCCACTCTTCCTTGGCCCTTGGCCTTGTCTTTGCCCGGGTCCTTGGGTGGACCCCTAGGTGCTGGCCGGGACACCAGGGCCCGGGGACCCCCACTGTGGACGGGCCTGAGCCGCTCCTCGACCCTCAGTATCGACCCAGGAGGAAGGGAGGAAGCGTGTCGGCATGCGGGGCCCAGCTCTGCGCTGCGCCTGCGTGGGGAGCAAGCTGGGACCCCGCCCCGGAGCCAGGAAGGAAGGCCCCGCCGAGGAGAAGCAAGACGGCCACCTGCCCTGGGAGCCCCGGGAGGGAAAGATGGCGCCAGGCCGAGTCCGGGGGCGTGGGCCCGCTACGCCCCGCCCCAGGGCCTCCTGGGCATCCAGAACTTCCAGGTCCTCGAGCGCTGAAGCTGCTCTCGGGACACCCAGGGTCCAAGTCCCATCCACCTCAGAGCCCAGGCTGAGGGCCAAAGAGGGCCGGAAGGGGAAGGGACTGGGGAAGGAAAGGTCCCTCGGGGGCCCGGTCCTGGGCCCAGCAAGCAGTTCTGGAGACACGGAGGAGTACGAAGCGGAGGGGGCGGGGGGAAACACCACAGGTGCCCACCAGCAGGGCCCCAGTTCCAGGCTCCCTTTCACTCCTCCCTCCTGCTCCCTGCCCCAGGCGGGCCCAGGTTTCACAAGGGCCCTTTCTCCTGTCTCCACCTGCCACCCTCTCTGGCTCTGCTGCAAAGCCTGTGGCGCCACCTGCTGGTCCAAATGGGCTGTCCCGCCGCCGACCCCAGGGCGCCAGGCCGGGCTTGTGGCCCCAGCACTGCCCAGCCCTCCCTCTACCTGGCTATGCTCCTCTGGCCCTTCAGGCCTGACTCTGCTGCTCCAGCAGCTCCCGGCGCTACTGGAGAGCTGGGCCACACTGGCCTCCTGGGAGTGAGAGATTTAGAAATAACAGCAGTGCCAGGCCACGGTGACTGGATCGTCGCCCCCTCTGGGAGAGGGCCTGCCATGCTCTCTGCTGGACAGGTGAGGGGCTAGGCCAGGGTGTTAAATAACCTGCCCGAGGCTGCACAACTAGTGGAGGGTGGCCCTGAGGCTGGACTGCACTGCCAGGACCGATGCCCAGGGCTTCCGGAGGCGCAGTCTGTGGGGGCACCCCCACAGCCGCAAGCCCTGAGGGGAGAGTAAAACATGATAGTGGAGGTTTGATTTTAAGCTCAATTCTTCTGCTAACTCCCTGGGGGTGCTGGTAAGGCCCCCCGGGGCCTTATCCCAGGTGGGGGGTGGGTGTCAGAACAAGGTCCATAGGCTCAGGCTGCCCTCTGAGGTCACAGGAGCCCAGGGCTCTGCCAGGCTCGGGAAGAGCCTGTGAGCCGAATGCTCAGGGCCCCTCCTTCTCTACCCGGCTCCAGTTCTGAGGCACCTCTGGCAATTCCCTTAAAGCCTCAGCTTTCCTGCTAACGGCCTCAGAGCACACAGGCTGTGGCTCCAGCCCGCCTGGGCTTCTGTGAGTGACCGGGAGGCACATTGTCAGGCCGGGCACTGGCTCCCTTCTGCCCACCGCCTAGAATCTCCTAGAGGGGAGGGTTGGGGAGGGCAGTGCCAGTCTCCGTTGGCCCCATAAGATGCGGCCTGAGGCTACTGGAACCAGTCTCTAGCTGGCCTCCTGGGCCGTGCACATTCTTCTCCCCAAGTCTCCAGCATCCCCGGCTCTCCTGAGGCTGGCGGCCAGCAACTGGACAAGGGAGTCCAGATGGGAGGGAGCCAGCTGCCTGGGACCAATCTGACCCCTGGCTGAGCATTCTTGGGGTCCCTGCTCCAGATGGACCAGCCTCTCCTGCAGAGCACCCAACCGGCCCTGTGCCCCCACCCACCCACCCCTGCCCCCAGCCAGGAGCCACAGTGCCAGTCTCCCTGGGCCTGGGTGGGGATTTGGATAGCACCTGCTCCACCAACTACGGCTTCTTGGAGCTTCAGCCCCAGCCTGTGCCTCCAGGACCCTCTGGTTGCAGCTCTGTACCCCGACAAAGCAGGGGTCAGGTTCCCCCTTGGAAAGCATCCTGCAGCCCTTGCCCTTACAGGCTGCCACTCTCCATGTTCTTGTGCCAGCTCCCGGGGAGGCATATTATGCACTTTTACTTCTGCAACACCTGAAAGAAGTACCATTTTATGCCTATTTTACTTATTAGATGGTTGAGGTTCAGAGTGGTTAAATAACTTGCCCAACATCACACAGCTGGTCCATTTTGTTAAGCTGAGACAATCGTCTGATTCCAAATTCCATTATTTACCAACTGTTTGAGTATCTGTTGTGTGCAAAGCACTATTTTAGACCTAGGGATAAGGCAATGAACATAACAGACAAGAAAATAACTGTTCTCATTCTTACCTGGGGAAGCAGATACAGGCTTGTCAGATGGTGCTAGGTGCTTTGGAGAAAGACAAACCAAGAAAAATGGATAGAAGCTGCTGTTTGGCAGTTAGGCCCTGGCCCATGCGGTGAGGGGCGAGCCTACAGGGGTCTAAGGGAGGTGATACCGGCGAGGCCAGCAAAGAGGCCAGTGTGCCAGAAACAAGGGGTCAAGGCTAGCAGCTGATTTTCTCATGGCTGCAGGAGGTGCGAGCTCAGGGAGAGGAGGGGGACTTGGAACAGGTTCCCTGAGAGCACAGTGCTGGTCCCTAGCTGAGCGACTGAACGGCATGTGTTCTGATATTAAAGGGATGCTCTTACATTTCAATATTAATTGTGACATTTGCTACAATTCTTTGTAGATGCTCTAAGGCAAGGGATGTTTCTTTCTTTTCCTAGTTTGCTAAGGGGCTTTCCCCCTTTTATTAACAATAGCAACCTTGTATTACTGCATGCAAGGACTGTTCTAAATGCTTTACATATAAATTTTTTATATATATATTTTTTTATTGTTATTTATGTCTTTTACATTTTGTATTCCCCTTGGGTAGCCCACCACCAATTCACCCGTGATCCATCTCCATGGTCCCTTGTGTTCTTTTCTATTCCATTTTGTGCCCTTATCCTCCCCTCCCCCCACCCCCACCCCCCCACACTCACTGAGTGTCTCTCTCCTATTTGGTTTCCCTATAGTCTTGCTTTACATATAAATTAAGTGAATACTCACAACAAACCTAGGAGGAAGGACTATTATCTTTGTCTTTATAGATAAGGAAGGAAATGGAAGCTCAGAGAGATTAAATAACTTGTTGAAGGTCACCAAGCCCCTTAAAGGCATAATCAGCATTCAGAACCTGGCAGCTGGCACCAGAATACATGCTTGTAATTCGGCTACCTCTCATTGGACACCGAATTTTATGGCATCCTTTATGAACATCTGTTGAAATGGTTTCATGGTTTTCTCTTTTGCTTTATCAATGCAGTAAATGATAGTCGTCATTTTAAAAATATTAACTCAGCATTGCAAGTCTGGCATAGACTTATCTTGGTCAGGATGGATGAACATTTTTGTTCTTTACCAGATTCATTTCATTAACATTTGTTAAGGATTTTGTATTTATGTTAATAAGTTACATTGGCATATGATTTCCCTCTTCTGTTCTGTCTTTGTGGTTCTGACATCAGGATTTTGTTGATCTCATTTAATAAGTTGGACAGTTTCCCTACTTTTTCTCTTTTTTTTTTTTTGGACAGAAATTTGTAAAGATTGTAAATGCTCCTCAGATATCTGGAAGAATTTTTCACATATCAGATGTCTGGGTTAGATTCTCTTTGAGGGAAACTGCCTAGCTAATAAATGGATTCTTCAATGACATAAGACTTTCAGGTTTTCTCTCTCTTCTGAAATCTGTTTTGGTAAAGAATTTTCCTCTAGGAATTCACATAGTCCATTGAAATTTTCAAATGAATTAGCATTCAGTTTTAAATAGTGCCCTTTGCCTCCAAAGAATCTGTAATGTGTCTTCTTTTATTCTTAATGTTTATTTTTGTCATTTTTCTTTTCCCTTGATTAGTCGCAACAGAGATTTGTCAATATTATACCCATTTCAAAAATCCAGTCTTTGAGTTTGATTGTCTCCTCTACAATAGATATTTTAATTCCCTAATTTCTGTGCTCAATTTCACCCAATTATTTTTTTAAAGATTTATTTATTTATTAATACAAGAGCTGGGATGTAGGCCAGAAGTGGGGGGATGAGAGGATTCACCAGAGACAGAGTGGGGAACAGAACAGGCAGATTGACTGAAATACACTGCTGAGGAGAACAGCAGGCGAGACAGGAGGGGTCTGCTGTGCCATGTGGGTCAGCTCCCTGGCTGGGGTTTGACCTCTTGCTGCAGTGGGTCTGGATAGCTTCATAGTGCCGAGATTTAACCCCCTGCACCACCCAGGTGGCCCCTAAGTTCTTTAAAATTACTCTGCTTCACCCCTGCCCACCATCTCTAAAAATCCATTTACTTTATTCATGAGGACAGGAGACCTGCTATGACAACTTCCAGATCTCTGTAGATGAACACAGTTGAGGTTATTTCTCATAGCATCGCCCAATATAGCCTGGTTTGGAGGACCTTTCTCTACCTGATATCAGTCAGGAACTTGAGTATGTTCAGTTGGCTCTGCCATACTCTGTACAGCCTTGCACAGGATTCTTTGCATCTAACCAGTAGGTTAAGAAAAAGTGGATGCTTAGGTAGAAATTTTGAAGGGTCAGAACTAGATGTTATTCACATTCACATCTCCGTGTTCTACCAGCCAGGCGCAGCCACATGGCCACCTAACCGTGGAGGCTGGGGAGTTGTCTCTAAACACGGTTCTCTCTCTTCAGTTTTGAGTCTTTCTGTCTTTCAGAGTAAGCATATAAAGTATACATCTTTTTCTACATTGATTTTCACTGGATTCTACTAATTTCGATATGTAGTCTTTTCATTATTATCATTCAGTTCTAAATATTTTCTCTCTTCATTAATTATTTAAAGGCATATTTAAAAATTTCAGTGGCACGGACTTTCTTCTGTATACCGTTTATTATTGATCTCCAATTTAATTGCACTGTGATAAGACAATGTGTTCAATACGATACCAACTATTTGGAAAGTTTTCAGACCCGCTTTATGACTTAGTTAGTACTTGGCAAAATGTTCAAAAATGTTTCACATGTCTTCAGAGAAATACTACTCTCTGATTGTTGGGCCATGGTCTACGTGTATCCAAAAATTCAAGTTCATTGCTAGTGATTTCCACATCTTCTATATTTCTATTGTTTTTTTGCCTGTTTGGTATATTAACTACTAAGAGAAGAATTTCACAGTACTTAGATAATTTTTCTCGTAACTGTCAACTTTTGATTTAGAAGCTTCATGGCTGTAGTTTAAAATATATTTTGGGCTTTATTTTTAGGTGCATGTCAATTCAGAATTATCTTTTCCTCGTGAACTAATAAACATTTTAACCTTTTGTAATGATTCCAGTTATCTCTAGTAATGGGATTTTTAAAAAATATATTTTCTTTGATAAGAATATTGCTATGCTAAAGGCTATTTTTGTTTGCTTTTGCTTTAGTGTTTGTCTGGTATGTACTTGAAATATCTTTTTCATCCTTCAAACTTTCACTTTTTTGGATCCTTTTGTTTGTGTGTCTTTAGTAAACAAGACACACATGGTTTTAAAAAATCCAGGCTTGATGATGTTGGCGTCTAACTAGAGAATCTGACTTACATTTATTGTTACTGGTGTGTTTCTGTTTTTTTAATACTTGCCCCTTTATTTCTGTTTCTTTTCCCTCCTCTTTTTCCTCTACCTTCTCTCCTCATCTTCCACCATTTTTTCCCACTTGCCCTCTTTTAAATTAATTGAAGTTATTTTTCTCATTCCATATTTTGTTTGGAAATTATATACTCTGACTCTATTATTTTAAGCATTACTTTTCTTATTATGGACACTTAGTTTAAAATAATAAATATCTTTATCATATTTCATCTCTGATAACTCCTCTCCCAAATAACATCTGATTTTTGTCCAGTACCTTCGTCTCTTCTGTTAGATATCATCACCATCATCACTATTTTATAGTCATTAGTTATTATTTACCCAAATACCTAAAAATATCTTAGCTGATTAGTCTTCATAATGCATCACAAAACTGATCTCTAATTTTTCTTCTGTCTGAATTATAGAATGGAAACTATTCAGAGTTTAATTCATAATAAAGTCTCTCAGTTTCTGTTTCCCTGAAAATCTCTACTTTGCTATTATAACAATAAAAGCAAAGAAGTGAAATTACTCCATTACCAAGAAATTTATATCTGTCAAACCTTTTGGTTCATATTAACTCATGTTTTCTGCAGAGATATTGTATCAACTTGCAGACAAAAGGTGCATGGAGGCTTATATTTTTAACACACTATAAAAAACAAGACATTATGATTCTTTTTAACTTTTACTAAACTTAGTTAGCAAGTGGCACATAATTGTAATAATTTGTTTTTTATTTTTTGAACTATATTTTTCCTTTTTACACAAATCTACTATACAGTGTTTGTTGTTTTCTTATTGGATTATAAGAATTCTTAATTTATTAATTTTTTTGCTGTCATATATATTTGTCTTAAAAATTAATTTGTCATTTGACTTTTCACTTTGTTTTTCTTAAATACAAAAGCTATTTTCTTATATAATTAACTCTATACAAAGTCTTTTCCTTGATGTAAAAGGCTTAGAAAGTATTTTACTATATCCAAGACAAAATGTATAATTATTCATATTTTTCTAATATTATTAACATTTTATTATTGTCTCTTTAATTCATTTAAGGTACATTTTGGTATATGGCGTGACATAAGCATCAACTTACATATTTTCCCAAATAAAACTATTAACTATCCAAGGACATTTTCTTGCTTACTTAAAAAAACATTACTCATACAATAGCACTATTTCATTGTTTATTTTTTAACTGGTGTTTTTCTCCTCATCCCAATGGAATTAGGTAGATTGGTTCAGTCCAATAGGACTGAAGGTTACATTTTCATCAAATATTCACTTCAATTTCCGTACATTTGTCTCGTACTTCTCTTTTAAACTTCCTTTCATTTTGATTACTTTGAGTCAAGAGAGAAAAAAAAATGTGTGGCCAAGTCTCTCTGTATGTGGCCCTTTGGAGAAACTAGAAGGAATTCTAATATCGTCAGGTTTAAACGACAAATACTTGAGTTCATTGTATCCTGGGAACTCATCAAGAAACTAAGTTTCCAAGAATGAAGAAGAGTCAGAACCTGCTCTCATGGAATTAATGTTCTATTAGGAGAAGAAGAGGACACAGAGCGAAGAATGACAGCGTAATTCTCAACAAAAACTCCAAGTCAAATGATAGTGAAATGAAAGAGGAGGATTATTAACTTAGAACCCTAGACCCAATGACAGTATTTTTTAAAAATGAGGGAGCTGGGGTTACAATGAGGCTAAGCTGAATTTTTTTTTTTTTTACTGCCACATGTAAGGAAATGTGATCATTTCTGGGTGGCTGCTACCCAGCTCTGTGGTAATCAGTAGAGTAAGAATCTGCTCTTATTTTTTATTTAGACTTATTTTTGTAAATATATATATATTTTTGCATGCATTTGGAAAAAAGAGTATTTTCTCTTTTGAGATGTAATGTAATGGTATTTACTATATAGCTATTTGAGTCCCACTTCTTTCAATGGCAGGTTAATTGTCAAATTTGATGAGTAATGACATTAGCCATGCGAAGATTACTTTGGAATCAGGCACTTGAATTCTCTCATTCGTTCAGTAAACATTTATTAAACACTAGTATGTGTCTGGCAGTGTTCCACCTATAGGCTAGGATACTTTATCAATTATATTCAAACTTTTCTAGAAAAGGAGTAGGAAAGACAGAATTCAAATAGTGATATAATAAACTAAGCCCCTGCCCTCGTGGAGAGTAATAATCAACAAATGAAAAAAAACAACAACATTTAATTCATGTTGTCAGTTATTCATGTTCCCCAAATAGAACATTTTGACTTTAAGTTTTCTGAGATTCTGATCTAAAGAATTGCTACCGTCAGTAGCACAAGTCATTTGAAGAGCAGCAAAGGATGTATTTTCCCTTTTATAATTTAATTAGATATAAAAAGAGGAAGGGGGGGGGCCTCCCTGGTGGCGCAGCGGTTAAGCGCTGCGCTGTGGAGCTGTCGGCAGCAGTGATGCGAGTTTGACGCCCGGCCGGGGAGAATCCCACATGGTGCGGCAGACCTCTCCTGCCTCGCCCGCTGCTCCCCTCAGCAGTGTATTTCTGATCTGCCTGTTCTGCTCCCCCCTCTGTCTCTGGTGAACCCTCTCGCCGCCCCACACCTCTGGCCTGTACCCCAACTTGTATGTATAAATAAATAAATCTTTAAAAAAAAAAAAAGAGGAAGGGGTGTTTTGAAGGTAAAGATAAAAAGTGTTGCGGTTTTCTTGCTGGATCCCAGGTGGTGAGTCTCTTCATCTAATTAATGCTATTTAATGTCTGTGCAACTTCTTTGGGAGACCTTCCCCAGGGTCTGACACTATGGAGATATAGACTAAGGATGTTTCTAGTCCATTTTATGGCATTTGGAAGCCCTCTAGTGGCCAAATACTATACCTGAAAAAAAACCTTTCTGCCATGCTGAAGTGTTTTGGTATTGTGTCTGCAACTTACTATGAAATATATTAAAAATAAGGCCAGCCAATAGATGAATGGAGAGATGCATAGGTAGTTACATATATAATAAAGCAAACACAGCAATGTTATCCTAGAATCAAGGTAAAAGGAATATGTATAATTAAACTTTTCTGTGAACATTTATATAGTAAAATGTTGAATAAAGGTCTGTGTTAAACTCTGAAGAAAAGATGAAGGAGAAAGAAAGACTTTCCAGACAAACAATAATTGACGAAATACATTACTAAGAGTCTTGCAAAACAAGAATGTTAAAAGAAGCTCATCAGGCAACAAAAGCATGATTCCAAATGAAGATTTTGATCTACACAAAGGAATGAGAGTACTGAAAATGGTGAATGTGAAGACTTTTTTCCTCATTCAAAATATATTTGAGAGATAATTGAGTGTTTAAAGAAGAAATTATAACAATTCATTTGGGGGTCATAATTTTATATAAATTAATAGAAGGAAAGGTGATAACAACAACAGCAACCACAAAACCCAGCATAAAAACTGAGTTGGATGGATGAAAATATATTTATTTCATTTAAACCATATGTGAAGCAATATATTTGAAGGTAAATGGAGGTAAATTAAAGATATTATACACCCTGGACAAATCCATAATTTAGGTGACAATGTTAACAAACCTCTTTCAATAATTGAGAGAACAATTAGAATTAAAAGCAATCAGGGCACAGAAGACTTGAACTACACTATCAACCAACTTGACCTAACTGGCATCTACATAATATACACAACAGGAGCACAACACACGTTCTTTCCAATGCACAGAGAAAAGTGAACCAGACAGACCACATTCTGGGCCATGAAACAAGTTTCTTTACACTTAAAATGGTTAATATCACAAGAGTATGTTATCAAGCCACAATATAAACTAGAAATCAATAGGGAGATCTTGAAAACCCACCTATTTCAAAATTTAATAGCATACTTCAGAATAACCCATGGGTAAAAGAAGAAATCATAAGATAAATTAGAAAATATTCTGAACTGAATAGAAATAAAAACACAACATGTCAAAATGTATAAGCTATGGCAGAAACAGAATTTAAAGTAAAATCCACAGTATTAAATGTATGATCAAGGAATAAAGATCTTAAATCTGTGAGCCAGTATTTCACCTTATCAGCCTAGGAAGAAAAGGAACAAATTAAACCCAAGTTAAGCAGAAGAAAGGAAATAGTAAACAGCAGAAATCAATGAAATCGAAAACAGAAAAACAATAGAGAAAAATCAATGAAGCCAAAAGCTGGTTGAAAAGAATCAGTAGTCAAACTGATTAAGAATAAAAAAGACACAAATTACCAACAACAAGAACAAAAGAGGGGTATCATTGGGATCCCCCAAATAGTAAAAGGATAAAAAAGGAATGTTATGAACATGCCCAAAGATTCAACAACCTGAATGAAATGGATAAAGCCTCTGAAAGTCACCAATTTTCAAAGCTTGTTTGAGAAGAAATCAACTCCTGAATAGCCCAACTACTGAAGAAATTGAATTTGTGGTTCCAGCCTCCCCACAAAGAAAATTCCTAGCCCAGCAGCTTTATTTTGGTAAATGCAACCAAACATTTAAGGAAGACACTACATCAGTTCTATGCAAACTTTTCCAGAAAAAGAGTAGGAAAGACAGAATTCAAAAACAGACTCACACATATATGATCAATTCATTTTCAACAAAAGTTCTAAGGTAATTTAATGGGGAAAGAAAAATCTTTTTTTTTCTAAATGGTGCTAGATCAACTGACTACTCAGAACAGAAGAAAAAATACACCTTGACTATTCCCTATCAGTTATGTTCCCTCTAAACTAGTCATACACACCACGTACAAAACTTAACTCGAAATGGATAGACCTACAGGTGAGAATTAAAACCACAAAACTTCTAGAAAACAGGAGGAAATTCTTCATGAACTTGGGTTAGGCAACTCAAGATTCTTACTGACAAATGAGGACTCGAAGACAGACAGATTAAAGAAGCTGCTGAAGTGGTACAATTTGTACCACTAGTAGCAGAACCAGTCTACAAATCTTTAAATTCATGCTCAGACTTGGCCTACTGGACTGGCAAGAGATTATGGGCTTTGTGTGGAAATGAATGAAAACGTCAGTGACTACTCCCTTTTCCTTGTCAGCGTACCCAGTTATAGAAGTAAGCGAGCCCCCTTCCAAGGGCGCCTGGGGCCAGCACCCTCCTGTATACCGCAACAGACCAGCTTTTGGAACAGAAGCTCCTGAAAAGGGGGTGGTGTCGCCCCCCCTGCCCCACTTAGTGAGGGAAGGAAGGAGCTGCCAGGAAAGTTATGAAACAGGGAAGGCAGGTGGGCTCAGGGGGCCACACAGGAGAGAGACCCGGTTGCATCTCACCTTTGGAGGTGCATTAGGACAAATGTCCCTCCAGGGGACTCTCTCGGTCTATTTTGGATGGACAGTTATCTCTCCAATCCAGAAAGTTCTCTCTGGGTCTCCTGGTCCAACTCCTCAGAAAGTTAGACATCCATCCTCCATACTCCTTCCTTCCTGCACCTGCAAGTGGGGGACCCGGGTGGGGGGCCCTAGAAAGCAGGATCCAAGCAGAGGGATTGAAGAGCTGACCGTGTTCCATGCTCTGTGGGCCACAGCCGGGCCTCAGGCCCACACTCCGGGAGAGCGGGGTCCCCTTCCCCGGGGCCCTCTCCTGCCTTTTGGCCCCTGCGAGTATTTCCTGGGAGTCTGGGAGATTCAGGGGGCCTTCTGGAGGGTGAGGGAGGACAACAGGGGTGCCTCACACAGGGTCCTTCCCTGGAAAAGGAGGCACCCTTCCCCTCTGTGACACAGGCCAGGGGGACTGAGGAGCAGACCAGGAGGGGCCCCCAGAGCCTGGGTGAGGGTCAAATCCCTCACACCTGGTGAACTCGCAGCCCCTTCCCCAGGAGCCCCCACTGCACCTTCTGGACCCAGACTCTTTCTGGCCTTGGGAGTGAAAGGTCTGCGTCGGTCCTGGGCGATCCTGACCTGTGCTCCCCCCACCCAGAGGTGCCTCTGGTTCTTCTGCTCACACCCTCCCTTGAGTCTCGGCCATCCTGCCCCTGCGGCTCAAGGCCCCATCTGAGTCACTTCTTCCCTCAGGCCGGAAGCCCTCACCCTCCCGCAGGAGCCTGGTTCCACACCGGGAATCTTTTCCCACTCACTAGTCCCAAGTTAATCCGCACGTGAGCGCTGTGTGGTATAATGTTTTAATGAAGAGAGGTACAGAGAGCTCGCCCAACACACATGCAGGGACGCCCTGTCCCCCACAGCCCAGGTCCTAGGCCTCCTTGGCGCTTCCCTCCTGCGGGCCCACAGCCCCGGCTCGTCCTGCCTTCCCTCTCAGACGCCCAGCACAGGAAAACAACGTATTGGCCTCCATCCTGCACGTGTTCTCCCTCTACATCTCCTGGGGTGAAGACGAAAGACACCCACATGCGAGGCTGGGGAGCATGCTGTCACCCCACGGCCACCTAGCTTGGGGTTGAGGCTGAGTGCCCCCCTCCTTCTTCTCCTTCCTCTAGGATTTCACGCCCTCCTGGCAGAGCCTCCTCACTCCTAGCTCCCCGGAGTGCCGGCCACGGCTGCTGTCCTCCATCCTTCCACTTTTGGCGTCCCCGAGATCCATCCTCTTGGTGTCTGGGCCAGGCAGGGCCACCCGGGGGAGGCAGGGCTAAGAGCTGGATTCTGCAAAGACACAAGGCTGGGGCATCCCTGCTGGTCCCCAAGGACCAGCTGCCCCTCCCACACACCCGTCACCGGTGCAGGCAGCGGAGCCAGGGGGTCAGCCTGGCAGCTGTGACTGCGGATTCGTGAAGCTGCAACACGGAGGAAGCCTTTGTGGCTTGTCTGGAATGTGCTGCAAAGCCACAGTGGAAGGTGGGCTCACGTCCCCCCCTCTCTGAGAGCTAGTCACCCCGGATCCTGCTCAAATGCAGCCTCTGAGAGATGATGGCAAAGCAAGGGCAGGTGACGTAACAGAGTTCCAACAGAGCCAGGCGGAGAACCCGGGGTCCTGCCTCTGCCCCCCGACCCCATGCCGTCACTCTAGAGCAGACAGGCCCCCAAGGGCTCTCGAAGACCAGGTCGCCGCTGCTGTGGCTCTCCCTCCCTCCCCCCGCCCGGGCAGACCCCTTTACCGACGACGATGAGGGTGGCGGTGCTGACCGCCTGGCCCAGCGTGTTCTCGGCCACTGCCTTGTACTCGCCGCTGTCTTTGGGGGAGACGCTGGGGATGACCAGGGAGCACACGCCGAGGACGTCGGTGCTGTCCACCTCGGGGCTTCCCACCAGGCTCTGGCCATTCTTGAACCAGGTGACGTGCGGCCTGGGCCAGCCCCTCACGGTGCAGCTCACGCAGCACTGGCAGCGCCTGGGCAGCAGGTGGGCCCGCAGGCCCACCAGGAACCGGGGCTTCTGGCTCAGGTCGGGCTCCCGGTAACTTGGAGCCCTGACTGTGAACGTCCGTGGGGAAGAAGGAGGGGCGCAGAGTGGGAAGGCCTGGAGGAGGCGCCCCCACACAGCAGCTCCCGGGCCTTCCTCTCGCATCCCGCCTGCAAGCTGAAGCCCAGACGCTTGACTCACTTTTATCCTTTACTCGAAATACATTTTGGGGTCGTTTTTAACTTCAAAGGGACACACACTCAAATTAGACAAATTAGAATACACAACCAAAAGGAGAAAAAATAAAAACAGTAATAAAAACAATAATCTCACGACTTTTGGATGAGCAAACAGTTTGGTGTGGAACCTTCCAGACATTTTAGACATTTTTGCATTTTGGAAAAAGGAAGCCATGCCACTGGTTATAGAACTTGCTTTTTCTACTGATTGCGTCCAACATTTACATCTAATTGACTCCAAAATGCACTCTGTGTTCAGAGAAACATTAGCCTCCTTCGCCTGCTGCCTGCCACTGATTTAACAAGCCGCAGCACGACTTCTGGACACGCAGCTGCCCACAACCCCTCTTGCTCTCCCCGCCGGCCTGCGACCCACCCAGGTCAGGGCGCAGGAGAGACTGCAGGTGGGGCAGCGGCTGGCCTCTGGCCCAGCTGTTCACTGAGAAGGGCTGCGCTGTCTGTGCCAGGGCTGCCCGCACTCGCGCCCCAACTCAGCCGCTACCCGGGTCCATCCACAGCCAGGCAGAGCTCACCTCGCTGCCGGGAAACGCGCCACGGCCGGCTGGAGTCCGAGGGCGTGCTGGTCCCCAGCTCGGTCTTGGCCACCACCCAGAAGTGGTATTCGCGGCCGGGGAGCACACCCAGGAGGGTGTAGCGGTTGGTGTGGGCGCTGCTTGCCGCCTCCCGCCAGGGGCCGTGCGCTGAGGAGCGGGTCAGCACCCCGTAGTGCAGCGGGACGCCTGCGGCCTCGTCTGGGGAGGGCTCCCACTCAGCGGTCACCGTCCCGGGCACTTTCTCCTGCAGGCGGATAGGCCCAGGCGCCTGGGGGCTCGCTGCAGGAGGGGCCAGAGGGAGCGGCCTTTGGGACCACCCAGCAGCGCACCCAGAAACGCCCCTGGGCTTCTGCGCGGACCCCCACCCAGTCCCAAGTCTCTGAGTCCTGGGGAATACATTCTTGCCTGGTGGGGGCGGGGGGCGGTGCTGGAGCCACAGAGAGCTCTGTCAGGGGTCTACAGTTATCTCTGAGGTGGGCAACATCTCCAGAAACAGTCGTTTTATTTCACTTTGGCTTGTAAGTAAAATGGCACAGGGCATGGGCCAATAGGGACTTTCACACGACCAGGTCACAGAACCTCCGTGTTCATGGATTATCCATTCTGTATTCCAGAAACTTCTCCAGGTGGGGACTGTGTGAGAGGTGCACGGGGAAGGCAACTTTTAACTCCCACAAGGAACACAGACGCACTTCTCTAGGCCAGGTCAAGGGAAGCAATGGTGACCGCTTTTGCTCGCTGACTCAAAATGAAGAGCCACGGGCGGCCAGTGAGGGGCTGTGACTGTCCCTAAGTTTCTGAGACGGAATAGCAGTGAAGGCCTGAAGCAGCGACTCTCCCTGCACGTGCCCTGCGCCTCCTCTGCGTGCACACCGGAAGGGCTGGTGGTGCGGCTGCCTGGCACAGCAGTGGCTAGGACAGGTGAGGCCTGCGGCCGGGCCCAGGGGAGCCTCAGGTGTGGCCTGACCAGAGTGGGGCCCCGCCCCTGCTGCCTCACCTGCCACCCTCAGCAGGAAGTTACAGGCGGCCTCCTTGCCCCACAAGTCCCTCAGCACCACAGTGTACTGGCCACTATCTGAGAGGCTGGCGGCAGGAACCAGGAGGTGGGTGAGGCCGTCCTCAGTGGCGGTCACACTTCTTGTAGCCAAGGGCAAACCGTCCTTCAGCCAGGTCACCTCAGGCAGGGCGCCAGCCTGGGAAAGAGGAGAAAGGGGCTGTGGGAGGGCATTTGTGGTATGAAGGCGCTGGAACTGGACTCCAGCAGGGGAGCCCCCCGCGAGGAGACGGGAGGGGAGCTGTCTGCGGTTGAGAGGGGCTGGTGAAGTGTGGGCTGGCAGGTGGGGGTGGTTGGGGGGGTGGCAAAGCGAGGAAGCTGGGTAGGAGGAGTCAGGCAAGAAGGTCAAGAGCCCTCACAGTCGCACCTGCAGAGACACCTGCGCTTATTCTGTCATCAGCAAGCAGCTTTGGGAGATGCTGAGCAGGAAAACACAGTGAGATCTGGATCTCTTTGGCCGGAGTGGGGGGCAGCAGGACAGACTCCAGGGAAGGGGAGCAGCCTCAGTGGCAGACCCAGATGGGGGGACGTGGGTGTCCCTGCAGGAGCCTGGGGAGGTCTCCGAGGTCTGGCCCAGAACAGTGGGGACCCTGTTGGGGAGGCTGATCCCTCGGCCCCGTGGCCATGATGCCCATACCCACGAGACCCTGGTGCTGGGCACAGAGTGAAATGGGGGTGCTAACAGCGCCCCTTGGGGTAGTGTGAGGAGTCAGGAACGCCTTCATTCATGAAAGCACAAGGACAGAGCCTGACGCAGTAAACGCTCGGCGTGAGTTACTTCGTCACCAGCATTATCATGATTATGGTCTAATAGTTAAGAACATCTAATTTGGGGCTAGATAAAGGTTTGTTTTTTATAGCCAAAAGGGCAGGGTTATTATATAAAAGGGAAAGGAAAGAAACATACACCTGCATAGACACAGGCTGGCAGGAGATCTGCCTAGAGACAGGTTTGAATCTGGTTCTGCCACTTATGCACTGCCCACACAGAACATGGCGATTTTAATAATAATAACAAAAACAGTAATAATAGGGAACTCATACTGTGTGCGTCCCATATGCCTGGCATGATTTATGTGCTTTCAAAGTATTAATTCCTTGAATCCTCAGAACAAACCTTTGAGATAAGCTACTATTATTATTCCCATTTTATAGTGGAGGAAGCTGGGACACAGAGCGATAAACGTTTGTCCAAAGTCAAGCAGCTAGTGAGTGGTGATGCCAGAATGTGACCACAGGCAGCCTGAGCTTCTAACCACCACTGCTGTACATACAGAAACAGGTGCTGTTGGTTGAGGATCTTCCCGAAGTCCAAGGGGACTATCTAGGTTGCAGGCCCCCTGAATTCCAGAGGAGAGGAGTGGGGCGAGGGTATTGGGTGCTGCCCTGCAGTACCAGAAGCTACCACTAGAGGGGAGTGTACCCACAGAGCAGAAGGGCCACCCAGTGGCCAGGTGAGGGTTGTGCGGGCAGGGAGGCCCCTCCTTCCTTCCTCACCTCTGACCTGACTCCCAGAGCAAGCCCTGATCACTGACTAGGACCAAAAAGAAACAAGGGAAAAAAGAGAACGGCGGGGCTGAGTCCGGCTCCCTTGGTCACTCTGGGGTCCCCTCCCCACACCCCACTAGGTATACTCACCACAAGGGAGACAGGCACACGAATGGTGTCCCCAGCTCTGACGGTCAGTGAGTCTTTTGTGCTGGAGTCCATGAGGAACTTAGGAAAGACTGGAACACAAAGGGGGTGTCCCCTCCTTCAGCAGTGGGCCCTCAGGCCCAGGCCACCACCTCGGCAGGGCCCGGGCTGAGGTGGGGTACAGTCAGAAGGAACGGGAGAGGGGAGATAGGGGAGAACCCTGGGGGCAAGCCGCAGGAACTGGTGGGGAGAGGCCAGCAGGAGAGGTTGGGAGCTGAGGAAAGGAAGGCCCCTGGGAGAGGGCCAGGGCTTAGGTGGAAGAGAGGACAGGAAAAACGAACCCAACTCTTGTGTCTGGAGGTGGCCACTGATCTGAGACAGGAAGTGACATGCCTGAGGCCCCAAAGAGTTAGGGGCGGAACCAGGACAGATTCTGGGATTCTGGACTCCAGGGGCAGTGCTCTTTGCACCGGACACATCTGACAGGTAGGGTCAGCTGGGGTCGAAGACCCAGCCGATTCCAGAGATGAAAGCCCTAGGGGACCACAGAGCGCGGGGGTGTCTTCTCCCCTGAGGCTGAGCCGAGCATGAACTAAACTCAAACAAGAGCTGAGCAGCACGTGTGCCTCTTAGGCCATGCGTGGGGCAGGGCTGGGCTTTGGTGTCAGTGCCGGCTTCAGTCCTGCCTCCGCACCGACCAGGGGCGGGGCCCTGGACAAAAAGCTTGGACCTCAGTTTCCTTATTTATAAATTGGGAATAAAAATATCAACCTTGTAAAATTTGTGTGAGTTGTCATGAAAGAACATTTCTAAAAGGACCTGCCTCTTCTGCCTGGCAGCTGGCAGCAATGAACGGGCTGCCGGGGACGGGCTCCTGCTTGGCCAGGGCGGGGACTTTGCCCGGGGCCTCCAAGGTGCGGGCCTGAGACCACTCATCAGTTCCAGGTGTGGCTTGCACTAAGGTCTCCACGGCCGTGGGGGGGCCGTGACCCCCGTTGTTGACCGAGGTCACCCGCACCAAGTAGCTCTCTCTGGGCCGCAGCCCCTTGGCTGTGTAGGTGGTGACGGGCACGGTGCCCGAGTGGCATGGGCTCCACTGGACACTGTCTGGGCCACACAGCTCCACCATGTACCCCCAGGCCTCATCTCCCCCGTGGGCATCTGGCCCGGCCCAGCTCAGGGCGACGCTGGTGCACGATGCGTCTGTGACTCGGAGATCCCTCACCGGTCCGGGCGGTTCTGGCCAGGCACCGTGGGAACGTCAGAAGCAGCCTCACCCTCTTCAGAGGGAGGCCACTTCAGGGTGGACAGTCCTTAGGTCTCCTATGGGAGACTGGGGGAGTCTGTCACTTAGGGATTCTGCCTCTAGACGTGGCTGCAGCTCCTACCTGGAACCAAACCCTTATTCGATGCTGCATTGGGCCTCGGGTGCTTACCCCCTCCTCTGGGAAGCCTCTAACTCATTCTACTCAGTTACCGCCTGGTTGCCCGCTCCCCCTAACCATAATTCCTGAATCTTCTATTTGGGTTGATGGCTCTGCCTGAGGAATAGAATTCTGTATCTTTTTATTGTCAGCTCTAAGCTCCTTGTCAAGACTGCCTTTTAGGCCCTGGGTCCAGTTCCTTGTTCTTTACCTGGTAAAGCGCTCACCCAGACCCTCCCTACCCACCCACAGGAGTTTGGAACAACAAGTTTGATGTGTGTAAAGGGCTTTTAAAGTTGCACTCTGGCCTTCAGACCTGGCTGCACCTTCGAATCACCTGCAAGCATCGTATACACTAGTGCTCTCTCCCACTTAGGAGATTCTGGTTCACTTGTCTGTGGGGGGCAGCCGAGGCATTGCTGTGTTTAAAAGCTCTGACCCCAAGGTGTTTCCAAATGCACAGTGAAGTCTGAGACCCACAGGCCTGGGGCTGAGCTTCTCAAGCTTCCATATTTATACAAATCAATGGGGGATTTTGTTTAAAATGCAGATCCTAATTCAGTAGGTCTGGTGGGAGATTCTGCATCTCTAACAGGCCCCTAGGTGGCTGCTGGTCTGTGGGCCATGCTTAGTAGCAAGGTCCGGGAAAGGTAGTGACTGAGGTGGCCGTATGGACACTGCTTAGCCTGCGGTTGTCTCCGTTCCTCACCACAGATACGAGAGACTGGCAATAAAACCGGAGCGATATGGCGGTCCATTTGCATGGGCCTGCTTCCCTCCCTCTCCCCTCCTTTCCACGCTGCCCTTTCCAGAAAGAACACATGGATGCCCCTTAGCAACTAAACTTGAACAATGTTCTATGGCCGAAGGCCCCGTAGGCCCAGCCAGCCAGTGCCAGACCCCTTCCTTTCCCGTCACGCCTGTGCCTGGCAGGCTCATGGGGGCTGAGTTATCCAGGTCAGCGGTGCCCAAGCTGCAGGCTTGGAGAGAAGTTCTTCATTGCGTGTTTGGGGAAAGGTGTCCTCTGCTCAAATTTGGATCAAAGCAGGATAGGTTTCTTTGCTGCAGGGTTTTGAAATATCACACATGTCATAAATATCTTTGATCATGGGACTCTTAGACTATGTCTGTTGTTCTTGAAATGTCCATTGGCATTTCTCAGGCCCTGAGGTTGCCAAGACTACGGGTAGGGAACTGCTGTTCTAGATGGGGAGTTTCGCAAGGGCAGAGACCAGCATTTAGTCACTGAGTTCCTGGTACCAAGCCCGCTACTGAGCAGATATCGACTGACCAGATAATTAGTGGTGAGGCTCCCCTGTGACCCCCCCACTCCCCTGCAGGGATGCCAGCTCCTCACTGGGGCGAGTGGACGGCTGGAGGACGGGGCAGGTGGGCAGCTTTGGGGACTGGCCTGCCCAGAGGCCAGGGAGTGAGAGCTCCTGGGAAGAAGTGATGTAATCCCTGATATCTGGCCCCCTAGGCCTGCCTGATGTCAATTTAGGGGCGTATGCCCACTCTGGCCCCTAAGCTAGACCTCACCCCAGAGGCCTTTGACCTTCATCTTTAGTCCTCCTGACCATTTCCTTTGGGAAGGCCCATAGCCTCTGCCCTCTGCCCGCGGGCCTCGGAGCCCCCCACACCACACCCCACGTGCTTGCTCCGCTTACTCCGGGGTCCCGAGCGAAGCCGGCATCTGATGGGGGCCCCGGCGCTCCTGGGCCAGAGAGAGTCACGGCCGTGACCCGGAACTCATGCTGGCAGCCCTGCGCACGTCCACCACCGTCCACCTCCTGTCTGTGAGAAGCCCCCCACATTAGCCCCACCCGTGGGACCAGGCGATGGGGAGACGGATCTTGCCTGGGGCCCCGACACCCCCTGCCCAGCCAGCCAGCCAGCCAGGGGGAAAGAGCTCTGTGCGGGGTGTCAGGGCCCCAGAAGCCCCTGCCAGTTCTGCCGTGAACCTGCTGGGTGGCCTGGTTCTCTCGGCCTTGCCGAGTCGGCATCGCTAAATAAAATGGAAGCACTAGGGAGTGACGTTGGAAGATGCTCCAGAGAAGGGGAAACTGAGACCCTGAGAGCGCAGCCCGTCGCAGCACAGCCCTGGCTAGAAACCCGGGCTCCGAGAGTTGCCACCCCCCCGCCCACGGCGGGCTCAGAGCCCCGAGCCCTGTCTTCCCCCTGTGAACTCAGTCTGGCCTTTCTGAGCTCTCTCTGATCCGAGAAAGCAGTTTCTTGGTGATTACAAGTTAGGGGAGGGGGCGCTTTTCCCCATTTAATGGACGAGGAGGAGGCCAACCAAGATCTGGAGAGGAGAACGGAGCATCTGAAGCCAAGGAAGAGGGGGGCCATCCTGAAATTGAAACCCATCCAGGGTTCCTCAGCCTCGGTGCTTTCCACATTTTCAGCCAGATAATTCTTTGCGTGGGGAGGAAGGGCGGGCGGGGTGCTGCCCTGTGTATTGCAGGGTGTGTGGGTGTGGAGCAGCCTCTGGCCTCCCCACATGAGATGCGTGGCTCCCTCCAGTTATGGCGACAAGCACCAATGTCTCCAGACGCTGCCAACTGACCTCCAGAGGCAGAAAGCACCTGGGTGATGCCCGTCTGGCGGGATGAGGACACGGGATACGAGGGGGGTGTCTAGCTTTGGGGTGGGGACGATGGGGAGCCTTGCTGAGGCTTCTCACCAGGCACGGGCTGCTTGTTCACTGCTGCCCAGGTGCTGCTCCCCCGCTGGCACTTCTCAATCAGGTAACCTGTGATGTGGGCACTGCCAGGTCCCCGAGGTGCCGTCCACGTCAGGACGACGCCCTGGCTGGAGGCAGACAGGATGGCTGGCATGGAAGGGGCTCTGGGGAGAGCTGTGGCAGAGAGGGTTCTGGTCAGTCAGTGGCTGCAGCAAGGTGCCAGCTCCCGGAGGTCTTGGGGGAGAAGAAGTGGGGCCACACCCTGTCCTTTCCTGGGGCGTGTCAGGGGTGGGGTGCTGTCATTCTGCTCTGTGGCCCTGTTCAGGCTGCTCAGGGCAGGAATGGTGGGAGAGAAGCGCTTGTCCTGCAGGAGTCGAGCCCTGCTGGGCCCGCAGCTTCGAGCGCCTGGGAGATGCCACACACTGAGGACATCTCTGGGCACGATGCCAGTTCCATTCAGGGTCCTGAGAGTGATGCCGCCTGCCCAACCTGCTCCCAGGGAACCCATCAGTCAGTCCTGCTTCCTCTCTGGCTGTCCAATCCCAAATGAAGCTGAGATAAGGCATCTCCGTCATACCCTAGAAGGACCCTAAGACCCCTGGACACTGGCTGGTGTCCCCGGCTCCTGGGCACAGTGGGGAGCCTGGGGGTGTGTGTACCCCAAGCCCAGCTATCCTCTCACCCTCAGGAGCCACCAGCACCTCCTCAGACTCCAGGGCCTCCCCGGCCCCCTCTGCGCTCACAGCCCGCACGCGGAAGGCGTACTTCCTGCCCCGTTCCACCCGGGCATCCGTGAAGGTGGTGCTGTCCGCAGGGGCCTCGCCCACCTTCAGCCAAACGCTCCTGCCCACCTGCCGCCGCTCCACCACGTAGTGCTCCATCGCCCGGCCCCCGTTGTCCTGGGGAGGCTGCCAGCAGAGGCAGACCCCAGACCCCTGGCAATCCTGCAGCTCCAGGGGACCCTGTGGGGGCTGGGGCCTGTCTGGGGACCCACCGAGAGGAGGGGAAGAGAAGGGGCATCAGAGGAGCTGGGGCGAGTGGTGCTGGACGTCCCCCCCACCAGCCTGCCACCCAGGAATGTGACGTGGACTGCGCCAGCCCGACTGGGACCAGCACACCCAGGACGACATGGGCATCTGTGCGGCCTCTGCTCACAGGCAGCCCTGCCTGGCTGGCACCACTCAAGGCTGGGCCCCCCACCCAGGATCCCCCAGACTGTGATGGCCTTCTCTTCACAGAAGCACAGCCAGTCCCTCCTCCTGCGGGCGCTCCTCCCTTCAAGCGTCTAGATGCTTCTTCCAAACCACTCTGAGGGAGCAGGGAGGGGGGGCAGGTGGCCCTTAAGCAGCGTGCAAGTGAGGATGGAGCGGGCTGGGAGGCCTGCTGGGGAGGGGCGGGCACCTGGGGCCTGCAGGGTGAGCTGGGCCTGCGCAGAGCCTCCCTCGCTCCTCAGCGTCGCACTGTACTGGCCACGGTCCTTCCTGCCGGCGCTGGGGAGGCCCAGCCGAGTGCAGCTGTCCCCCAGGGTCACCTGGGCGCCGCTGCGGCCGCCGCCCAGCACCTGGGTCCCATCCTTTCTCCAAACGGCCTGAACAGGGAGACTGCTCCAGAAGGGGATCTTCACGGTCACCGGCTGCCCAGCCTTGACCCCCAGTGGTTCTTCCAGTTTCTCTGTCACCTCTGGAGCAAGGATGGGAGGACCTAGGGAGTCAAAGAAGGCCCAGGGTGGGAAAGAAGTTTCCAGAGAAGGGAGTTTGGGCTGGGGTAAAGACCCCCTTCCCCATCTCGTGAGGGCTGAGCGGGAGGAACAGGCTCCACGTGCAGCCGGAGGTACATAGTGGGCCTGCGGGACGCTGAGCAGGGAGGGGTGGGCTGGCTTTTTAAAACCATCTTCTCAGATTGAGGTGAGATCAGCCGCTGGCAGCGGAGCAGCTCCCCATGCGGACGCTAAGAAGCAGAATTCCTGGTGAGACGCTGCTGAGCCTGGAGGGCAGGGCGGGCTCACCCCCGAAGGTCAGGGCGGCCCCTCTCTGCTGGTCTCCGGCTACAGAGCTGTGCCTCCCGGCCTGGGCGCCCTGCCCGCGGGCAGTGAGGAGCCCGTGCTCCCGACCATCTTGCTCAAAGACCGCTCCGTCCTGGGCACTGAGCTGGAAGCAAGGCCACAGCAGAGCAATCATTCCCCAGCCACGGCCCCTTCCCCAGCCCCCAGCTCCTCCCCCAGCCAGCTGGCTGAGCAGACACCCACCCCCAGTCCCCCAGCCCCCCACCCCCCACATTGGTGGAGCTGCGGTGGGAAGGGGCCCCTCACTGGGCAGCTCGTCTAATGTCACCGCTGCCCGAAGCAGGTATGTGGTGAGCCTACCACACAGATGAGGAAGCCAGAGGCGTACGTGGCAGAACTTGTGCCCGAGACCAGCTGATGCCCAGGCCTGTGTCCCAAACCACTGGGACAAGCCACACCCCTCCTCTGAACCAGCGGCTAGAATGAGACAGAGTGAGGCAGAGGGCCGCCGAGAGGGGAGATCGCCGTCTGCTTGGGCTGAGATGGCGCGGACGTGAGGGTTGAAGGACAGAGAAATCAACAGGCGCTGAGGCCGGAAAGGCGGCTGGGTGGCGGGAGGAGAGCCAGGGGCGTGTCGGGGTGGGGGGGGCAGGATTCTGATCCATTTATTTTAAACACACCGTTGGCTATTTAAACTCTGGTGAAATGAAGACTCTTTCTTGCCGAGACTCCCCTCTACTCTGCTTCACCCCCGTCCCTCGCAGCCCCCTGCCCCCTAAGGTGTGAGGGTGGGGACCGTACCTTGACTCCCTCCTTAAGCCGGGTGCCGAGCTCCAGGTCTCGGGTGAGGGTACAGGGGAGCACAGTTGGCTCCCCCTGCTGTGCTTCCGTGTCTGCTACGCCGGGGGAGAAGTGGCCTGTGGGGGCTGGAGAGACACAGGGGGGACTGGGGTCTTGTCACCAAGAGGTACCCCAAGGCCACACCTCCAGGCCAAGGCCTGCACTGCACCGGGGAGGCCAACACACTCAGCCAGTGCCAGTAAAGCCGAAACTCACATTCTCCTTAGCAGGGCAGGAAGGGTGGTGGGGTGTGGGCAGGAGATGCGGGGCACAGGTGGATGGAGGGGGGAAAGAGAAATCTGGGTGACCCATGGACAGTCAACAGCCATTTCAAGGCCGGTACTTTGGACCTAGGGTGTCAAGATTGATACCCAGAAGACCTCCGAGTCCATGTACTCAAGGAGGAAGAGGTTGCTTCCTGGACTGGGCAGGGATCCCTGAAAATGGGGGGGCCTGGCAGGGACGAACTCCTGGACTGGAGGCAGAATTGGGACCGACACGGCCTCCCAGTTCCTGGGAGCCAGCCCAGTGAGAAATGCTTGCCTGGGGCCTCCTTGCAGAGTCAGTGAGCGTCAGGCTGGCGTCTGGACCCGGGACTCGGGGTGGTGTTCCTCCCCGCGCTGTAGGCGCCCGGCCGGTCCACTTCGCTCCCTCTCCTGCTGCCTACATGGCTCAGGGGCACCCGGCTCTGGCCTTCATCTAGCGCCTCCAGGGGCCCTCTGTGCCCTCCTGCAGGCGGCTGCCCCACGCCTCTGGCCTCAACTGCCCACCCCCTCCGTTCTGCTCCGGCCTCGGCCTCTGGTTGTGTTTGACACCAGTTCCTGGGCGGGCCAGGCCTTGCGTCTGACCTGTCAGACTCTGCTCTCCGGCCCTCGCTCTCCTTTAGGGTCCCCAGATCTTGGGTCTTATCTTTCTTAGCCCCCAGCAGCCCCTCTTTTCCTCCCTGCTCTTCGCCTTGCTGAGAGCCCAGGCCCTGAGTGCCCCCCATCTGTCTCCAAGGCCTTTCCTTCCAAAGGGACCATCCAGGCCTTCCCAGGCTCCCCGAGGTCCTGAGTGCCCAGGCGTTTGCCCCTGTCAGTAGAAGTCTCCTTATCTGGGACACCCGCATCCCCTGGGCCCCTAAACCTGCCCCTTCCAGGACCCAAATCTTGGCTCCCCAGCACCCATGGGCCTTGACACCCACCTGTCTCTTGGCTTGAGCACCTTCCTGGCTCCCTTGAGCCCCCCGGCCCCACGCGGGCCCCACTGAAAGTGATGTCTCCCTCCCGCAGAGAGCAGGAAGCCCTGGAGCCTGCGGGCTGGTCCCCACCACCCACACCGCCGTGGCCTAACCCCTGTTTCTCCAAGCCTGGGGCCCGAGTGTGGGTGACCCCTGGCCCATCTGCAGACCCCGAGGGCGGCGTGCCCCTTCCCCCGAGCATGCCGCTGTTGTCCAGAGCCTGAGCTGCCCCCGCTGAGCGCCCCTCTCCTGCCCCCAGCCTGCTGCCTCCCAGCAGCGGGTCCCCACACCGCTGAGGTGCCGGCCGCCCCTGGCCCAGAGCCCTGCTGCTCTCTGCCGCCCCTGGGCCCGCGGTCCCGGGGTTCTGTTCTTGTCCACACTGCAAAGCTGTCCCCAGCCAGGCCTCACCCTCCACAGCCCCTCTGCCCAGAAGGCTGCGAACCCCCTGCGAGCCCCCTGCCTGGGCTGCACACCACCCCCCCCTACTGGGGAGCTCTCTGTCCCCAGGAGCCCGGGGGACCCCAGAGCCATCTTGCTGCTCTCTGGTGTCTGGTTTTCCCTTAGAGCCAACAGCCCCCAACTCCTCAGGGATTCCTGAGGGCCCAGAGCCCCCAAGACCATTCTTGGAACCCTGCCCGTCTGAACGGCAAGGTGGCCCCCCCTGAGTCCCCAGCACCCCGAAGCCCCTGGGGCTGTCTCTGTGTGCTGGGCTGTCTGCAGCGGCCAGCGTTGCCGCCACGCCAGAGCCCACCCCAGGGCCTGCCCCCTCCCCAAGCCCCGCCCCTCTGCTCCTCTCTGAGCCACCCTTGGCGCCGGTGCCACCGTGAGGCACCGCTGCCATGGCCCTGTGCCCTGACCTTCGCTCCGTGGCTTCGTGGCCCCCGGTCGCCTCCTCACACCCCACCCCAGGTAGTGAGCCTGCTGCCCCAGACGTCTCTGAACCTCCCCTGGGGCCGTCTCTGCTGACCGTGTTTCCTCAGATCCTCCCGAGCCTCCACTGTGGCCTGTCTCACTCCTGGACTCCAGCCCTCCAGCACTCCCCCGAACACCCCTATGGCTTGCCTTATTCCCTAACAGCTTCCTCCCAGGACCCCCTAAGCCACCCAGCTGGCCTGCCTCACCCCCTGACCCGATTCTCCCAGGACCCTCCAAGCCACCCCGATGGCCTGCCTCACTGCCTGAACCCATTCCTTTAGGATCCCCTAAACCACATCTATGAACTGTCTCACCCCCTGAACCTGTTTCCAAATCTTTCCTATGACGCGCCCCATCTGCTGGCCCCTTTCTCCCAGAGCCCCCAACACCATTCCCATAACCTGTGTTGGCCCCTAACCCCCTCCCACCAAAGCCGCCTGAACCATCTCTAAGGCCTGCCTCGCCCCTTAGCCCCAGACCCCCAGACCCGAGACCTCTCGGCCCTCCTCTGCAAGCTGTTCTGTCTCCAGTTTGCCCAGACCCTGGAATTGCGGACCCACCCTCATCGCCCAGCACACTGCCAGGCCCAGAAGCCCACTGGCTCTCGGAACCAGCCCCAGCGTGGGGAGCTAGTGCCCCGGGGTGCCGGGCACCACACCCAGAGCCAGCCGCAGATCCAGAGCTTCTGGCGCCAAGGCCCCAAGTCCCTTCCCCGTCTCTCCCTGTACCACCTGCTGTCAGAGAACCGGGGTCCTCAGCCTCTGGGCCCCCAGGGCCATCTTCTGGGGCTCCTTCTCCCGAGGCCCCCAGAGCCTCTGTGGCTCTAGCGCCTCCATAAGCTCCAGCCTGACCCCAAGTACTTATTCCCACGGGGCCCCCTGGCTCTGCTCCCACATGTCCACCCCCAACAGCTCCCACTGTTGCAGAAGCCCTGGAGCCACCTCCTCCCCCACCCGCCGCAGCCCCAGGAGCCCCTAAGCCGCTGCCGGGCTGGCAGCATCCCCCGGGGCCAGCGTTGCCGCCATAGCCTCTGGATGCGCACTTGACCTCTTGGTGCATCTTGGCTTCAGCCAGGGGCCCTCCCTCAGGGCCTCCTGCACCATTCTCGACATTAGCAAGTCTCCCGGATGCCCTTCTTGCAGGGCCGCAGCCATGCTTGTTCCCCGGCCACACTCCCCCAGGATCCCCTTTGCCCGGCCTGTGACCGCCCCCTCCTGCAGTCTCTGTCCCTCCGGGCGCCTCAGAAGCGAAGCTGCCGTCAGTTCCACGGCTCGAGCCCGTTTCTCCTGCCAGCCCGGCCCCATTTTCAGAGCCTGTTCCACCATGCCTAGCTCCCGTCCTGCCCGCCTCGGAGCCCAGCTCAGCCCTGAGCCCTTTGGCTCTGGAGCTCCATGGCTCGGCCCAGAAGTCAGGCTCAGATTCCTTTGTCCCTGGTTCTCTTAATCCACCCAGGTCTCCTTGTGTCCCCTGAGACCCCTGAGCGGCCAGGCCAGGAGACTCAATGAGCCTGTGGCTTCTGACATCCACCCTCTGGTCAGACCCCCTCAGCCCAGCCACCTGGGCACTGCCCACACCCCCTTTCCCTCCACCAGACCCCAGCGTTCCAGGCCCACGGTGGGCCCCGGTTTTGCTGAGCCTGGACCCTGTGCTCCCAGACTCCACTCTGCCCGTGCCACCTGCTCCCCTCTCACCTGCGCTCCGGCCCTGGGGATCCTGCAGGCCCCCGGGCCCAGGCCCGGCCTGGCCCAAGGCCTCTGCGGTGTCCTGGCCTGCCCTTCCTCTGAGTGCCTCTGTGCCCCCTCAGAGCCCCTAGGACCTCCTGGGCCTCCAGGGCTAGTTTTGCAGCCCCGTTCTCCAATCCTAGATTCCCCTAGGCCTTGAGTACCTGCCTTCTGCAGCAGACCCTCATCTTGGCCCTCGGGACACCCTTGCTCCAGGAGGAATTTTCTGCCACCAGGTCGCTGGAAGTCCCAGCGCCCAGACGCCTGATCTAGAGGCTCCCCTGGTGTCCAGCAGCCCCTCGTCGCCCCACGGTCAGCATCACCACCTCCCGCAGAGCCCCAGCAGCCAGGGCCCACGTTGGCTTGGCAGTTAGGGCCTCTTCCTCCAGGGGACTCCGGGGCGCCAGGCCCTCCTGCACCCTTGCTGTATCCGGCTTCCCCCGGCCCCGTACGGCGACCCCCACTGCCGCTGCTGCGCCTCGAGCCCTTTCTCTGCTTGGATCGTCACCCTCCTTGGCCTCTGTCAGGCTCTCCCCCTGCGAAATATTCACCACCATTTCCCTTTCTGACCAAGACCCCACAGAACGAGACTAGGGTCCCTGCAGGGCCCTCTTTTCTATGCCAGCTGCCAAGCAAGCACCCCAGAGCGGTTCCTGGTCTTGTCTGTCTGTCTGACTTCCACCGTTCTCTCTGTACCCCTTTCTTTGCTGTCGCTCCCCGGTCTTGCCAACTGAGGATGCCCAGACCCAGCCCCCCAGCCTCCCGCTGTGCCCCCACTTCCGTTCCCCTCTCCGCCCCAGCTGTGACCTTGGTGCTGACCTTCCGTGAGACTTAGCCCTGGTTCTGGGCTCTCATCCTGCTGTCGGGGTCTCCCTGGAAGGGACCCTCCCTCTCCGTGGGGCTGGCGTTCCCCAGAAAGCGTGACTCTGTCTCCCTCTGCTTCCAGAAAGCTCTTTCCCACCTGCTCAGGCCCCCAGGCTGAGCCAGCTGCCCCCGCCCTCCCCACCGAGGAGCAGCCACGCGCACCCAGGCCACTTCTATCCGGGCCAGCTATGAGCTGGGGTCCTGGAGCTGGCCCCGCCCCTTCAAGGGAGCCCCCCCTGGAGCCCTGCTGTCTGGGTTTCCCTCCCTTGCCACGGGCGTGCCTGGAACCTTCTGCTTCCGAGGCCTGGGCTCCCTGTGCCAGCAGCTGGTGGTCAGCATTTGTGGTCAGAAGGCCTTCATGCTCCCCAGCTTGGGTGAGAGGTCAGCACCCCAAGAGAGAAAGAGGAGAGACCCACGAAGTCAGGTCGGGGCATCTGTCTGGCCCCAGCTCCTCCGTCAGGCCTCGGCTTCCCCAGGCCGGGAGGAAGCGAGAACATGCCACCCCGTCTGGGTGAGTCCCATCACCTCTCCAGGCCTATACTCAAGGGGTGCCCCCTCTTGCCACACAGGCCCTGAGGATTTGGGGAGAAGGCCTGTAAGCCACAGTCACTTCCTTATCAAACTGTAATAAAGAGTTGCATGGTTTTTAAAGCTTTCCTTGCCTTCTGCCTGTCCAAATTAGTTTCCTGGGATCACCTTCAACCCAAATCCCCAGGGGGTTTAAGGGTGTTCTTTGGTCTGGCTTAGGGCTATCCCATCCATACTGAGCCTGGGCCCCGGGCCACTCGGGATTGGTGGGTCCAGAGTAATTCCAGAGGCCCATGAAGATGCGGCTTCTAGAGGCCTGGGCAGGCGGGGAAGAGCCTGCACGAGTGGGTCAAGGGCAGGTCTGAGGAGCCCTGCCCCTTTCCCCCCTTCAATCACCACAGGGAGCCCCCTGCCCCTGACCTCCTCAGGCCCTCCCTGGCTCTGAGGACTTGCTGTGGTGGACACGGGGAGGAAGCGGAGTGAAGCACTCACCTTCGACCACCAGCCAGGCGCCGGAGGGTGGAGCCCAGTGCCCAGCGAGTAGAGGCCCGCGTCCCAGAGGCCGGCCCCCTCACCACCAGCCAGTGGGTCAGCCCATCGGGGGACACAGACACTTCATATCTGGGGCTGGGCCGGAGCGGCCGGTGCTGGAAATGCCAGGCAGCGCTGGGGCAGGGGCTGGAGAGGGTGCACTCGAAGGCGGCATCACCCTGCTCCTCACAGCGGGCCGTGGCCAGCGGGCTCACCACTCTGGGGGGGATGGCTGCCAGGAAGCGGGGAGGGGTGTCAGTGTGACAGTCTGAGCAAGCGGGGCCAGAGACCCCATGTTCACACCAGCTCAGCCACAAACTCCCTGTGTCCCCTTGGAGGGGTCACCTCTGTACCCCAGTCACTTCAAACCCCCAGCAGCAGGCCAAGCCTTCGGCCACCCCACCCCTCCCTGCATCCTCAGCTTGACTCACCCATCAGATTGCTCCTGATGAGACACCCACCCACAGTTCCTCCCCAGCCCCCACCCTCAGCCCCTCTGAGCTGGGAAGTCTCTCGTGGCTAGGGGATGAGGCAGGAGGGGACAGAGCCTGGGCAGGGGCCCGGGGCCGGGCACAGGAGTGCCTGACCGGGCGGACGTGCTGGAAAAGAGCAAGGTCCTGGCTGGAGGCTACGAAATTAGTTTGCATTTGATCTGAAGATGGCTGGTTGCCGCAGAAGGCCTGTGAGCCGGTTTGGCAGGTGCGTTCTTCGTCTGTGAGGGACACTCAGCAGGGAGACGCCAGGCCCTGGGCCAGGCTCTTGGGGAGGAGGCCAGCTGGCTGTGCGTCCCTCTCCCTGACTGTCCTTGCCACCGGGGCCACGTCACACTTACTCTCACCACATATGTGGTGCCCACATGGCCCCTCCGCGTCTCCCCCACTCAAACTCTGCAGCGGAGCCCACGCACCAGCAGCCTCCAGTTCTGTGGAGAAGACCGCAGCCCCCTCCACTTCGACTGGTAAGCGCCGGCATCCTCGGGCCGCAGGTCCCGGATCTGGAAGTGGTAGCGCTTCCCCAGCCGCCGCGGACAGTGCTTGGTCTGGTTGTCTGAGCTGCAGGGGATCATCTCACCATCCTGGGGGCGGACGAGGAAGAGGGGGTCCAGGGCCTCAGCAGGTTCCCAGTTCCTCCTGGCCCACCCCATTTTTCCATGCTGGCCCACACCATATGTTGCTGGAACCCAGGTGGGGCCTGGAACGGGGGAGGGAGCCAGGCCCAGAGGACAGGGGACAGGGGACTGTCCTCAACGCCTAGCGGGGACGTCATGGGCAGGGGTTACGTGAGAGGCACCTGGGGTGGCCATGCTTCGAAGGTCAGAGATGAACCACCCAGCAGCCTCGCCAGGTTAGCAGAGGGCAGGGAGGCCCCACCGATGGCCTGGAGGCCCCAGCACATTCAGTCAGAGGAAAAAGGGTCCTGTCTGATCTCTGTGGAGCTGCAAAGCCCAGTAATCGAGACACAGGCCACTTGCACTCAGCTGTGGGTAGATTTTCTGCTGGCCCAACAGTCACCATGGCCTCCGCCCACTGTGTGCCAGGCTCTGCTTTGGGTACTGGGGACATATCAATGAATAAAACAGATTCCTGCCCTCAGGGAGCTAAAATTCTATGGGAGGGATGACAAATGATCAACATCATAAGTACACAATACACCGTGTGTTAGAAAGAGCTAGAACTAGGGAAAGAGGAGAGGGAGAGAGGGTCAAGTTTCCCTAGTATGGGATGTGCGGGGGGAGACAGCCTCCCCACAGGGTGTTCAGGGGAGTGGGGTCTCAGGAGGTCTCAGGAGGAGTGGGGGGGGCAGGGAGCTGAGCCGTCCTTGTGGACAGCAAGGGAACAGAGGGAACAGATGGAGCTAGGCTGCAGATGGGGGGCTGGATCAGAGGGCCCGGGAAAGGCAGGAGGCAGGAGCAGAGTAAGGGGAGGGACGACTCGTGCACCAGCCCATTGATCGGTTCTACAAGCCAGGGGACAGCTCCTCTAATACCCTCATTTCCCAAATAAGGAAACTGAGGCACCAGGGACTAAGCCTCTTGCCTGAGGTCACACGGCCACTAACTGGTGGAGCCAGGATGAGTTTGGCCACAGAACTAGAGTCAACCTTGACTGTGTCTTCACAACTCCTGAGCCCAGGGATTTGTCACGTCTCTGGAGAGCTCAGAGGAGTTGGGTGCACCTTCTCAGAACCCTCTTTGGACCCCCAGGCCCTGTCTGAAGAGTCTGGTTGCTCGGTAAGAGGTAGAAGTCTCTGGAGAGTGTCTTCAGAGAAGTTGACCTGACTCCATCCAGGAATTACAGGGAATGCTGGGCTCACCCCGGGATCTGGTTGTTCCCACAGGGGTCCCGTGGACCCCGCAGCTCCTCCCCAGACTAGAGGCTTCTCCACCAGGTCCTCCCGCAGCAGCCCCACCAGCCTCACCTTGTACAGGTAAACCTTGCTCCCAGGGTCCTTGAGGTCCAGCTCCAGGTCAAATGTAGCAACACCCTCCCTGGTGACCTTGATGTGTCTCAAGTTGGAGACAGCGTTGACATACCGGGGGCGAGAAGCCCACCAGGGGAGCTCGCGAGGCTGTCTCTGCAGAGCCCTCTGGCCCCCGGGTCCCAGCCCCGCGACATCCCAGTGGAGCATTTTACAAATGAGTGACTTGGGCCCTGTGGGGGAGGAACTTCCACGAGCCTGCAGGTCAGGAAGCAAGCAAGAAGGGGTCCCAGGCGTCCAGGGCTCAAGGCCATGCAGGATTTTCTGTTCGTCATTGCTCCACCCAGTAAGGGTGAGCACCCCCTGAGCACAGCCGGCACCGCTGTCAGAGCAGGTGAGAAAACTCGGGGAGAAAGCCTGGTCTCCAGCGGGGACGTCTGATGAGCCAATTCACAGCGGGAAAAACTACTTCCAGGATATGGAAAACTAGCTGCTTTGTGTTTCCAGGAGAAAAATCAAATACAAGGTCAGACACAGGAAAGAACTTCGGCACCGTTTATAAGACTCTGGGGTGAGAACGCCAGTGGGAACCGAGACAGCCCTTTCCTCGGAGCCTTTAGAACAAGACAAGCACCCAAGAGCTGGGGATGACGGTGATGATGAGGATGAGGACGGAGGTGGCAGAAGATGACGATGGCCTGCGTCACCCCCTGGGACCGCGCCACCCCCCACTTGCCAGCCTAAGGGGTGCACCACCCCGGGGCCGCCTCTGCCAGCGGCAGGTGCCAGGGCTGTGCGGGCGCAGGGGTACCTGTGCCGCCTTGTCCTCCTGCTTGCGGCGCGTCTCCCGCAGCCTGCGCGGCGTGCCCCGGTAGCCCACGATGCCGCACTGCCGGCAGGTCTGCCCGCAGTCCTTCCGGTCCGCTGCCACCAGCAGCTGCCCCACCTGCTCAGAGTCAAGCTTCTTCTCTGGGGCAGGCGGCGGGGCCCTGGGGAGCAGGGCCGGTAGGTCAGAGGCCCGGGGAGGCCAGGAGCTGGCCCCTGCACCCCAAGGGGTCCTGGGGAGCTGCCCCTCTGCAGTGAAGGAAGGGGCAGGGCCTGGGTTGTGGCGCTGACCACTGCCGGGACAGGAAGGACCCAGGGGTGGCGCCTCCGGCTTGCCACACGGCTCCGACTTCAAGGGGGAGACTGCGCCCCTAACCACTTGCTCTGTGCACTTGGGGGCAACTTGCCTCTAGCGGGAGGGAAGTAGGGCGGGGATTGTTTGGGTGCGTAACATTATTTGCAGGCAGTGCCTTCTCCTTGCTACATGTGGCGCTACCTGAGGCATGAATCATTTAATAAAGCCAATGAGATTTTTTAATTTATAGGATTGTAAAAAAGTCTTAATCACTGTTCCAGGGGGCCACCACATTTTATAAACACACAGATCAGGATTCAGAGAAGAGACATGATTAGCTCAAGGATATGGAGCTTGGAGGAGGTCAAGTCCGGGCCTCACCCCTCGCTCAGCGCTCTCCCCTCCCCGCGCTCCCGCATCGCAGCCTGGCTTCCGGCCTGTGTTGCGCGGGAAGGGCCAAGCCAGCTCTCATGGAAGTAGCAGGGCAAGGACCATGGGCGTCTCCAACCTCCTCCCCCACCCCCCACAGACAGGCCCAGACCTCCCTCTTTTTCAGCATCTTCCGAAAGTCTATTAGCGACTTCCTGAGATCTGGAAAAGGAGCAGGATGAGGCCAGAGGGGGGTTCCCAGGGCTAATGCAGGCCTTTTCTATAGGAAGGGAAGCGTGGGGGTGGGAGGAGGCCCCCAAGGTCTGTGGCTGATGGTGGACTCTCCAGGGGTCTCTCCACTGGCCTGTCATGATTCATGAGGTATTCTTGGGGGGGGGGTTGGCCTAATGGAGGGGGGCAGGCATGGAGTAGCTCACCCACCAAAGACCACCTACCCTCCTGGGGTTCCTTGTGCCTCTTCCGATTCTTCCGAAAGCCAACTGCACCGTCGGGGAGGAGAGGAAGGAGTTAACGAGGACAGGCAGGAGGAGAGGCTGGGCACAATAATGGTGGCCCTGAGAAACGGGCTGAGTGGTGGGCCTGACCTCCCCTCTCCTCCAAGGGAGGGCAGCAGCCCCGTGAGAGGGCTGGGTAGGGTGGGGGTCTGCCCCTCCAAAGCTTTGATGCCCCAGAACCTCAGCATGGTGGAGGTTCCATCTCACACAGGGGAGGCCCCTGCATGGCTCAGGGAAGTGGTACCAGTGAGGGGGGGGCCACCACCACGGCCAGAACCACTTCTGCAGGGACCGCTGCTCCTTCACTCTCCTTCAGGGTCCAGGCCCCATAGTGCCGAGTGTGTCAGGCACCACCATGTGATCCCGCAGCCATTTCCACGTCTTCTTCTCCATCACCTCCTTCCACTAGAGAAGCTGAAAAGGCCGAACCTGCCTTGCCAGCTTCCCTGCAACTGGGAGGCCTTGGTACAGCTCTGGCCGCTGAGGCACAAGCAGGAGTCTCCAGGGACTTTCTGAGAAAGGGGAGGGGGCTTTCTAAAGAAAAGAACCAGAGGGAGCTGGGACCTTCTTTTGTCCCTCCTGCCTGCCGTGAATGTGGATGAGGTTTGGCTCTGCGGCAGCCCTCTGGTGACCGTGAGGGGGAGGGTGTCAGAGCCCGGGACTGGCTTGTAGTGATAGGCGGAGGCCTGGACGCCCTCTCATCTTGGGACCCAGGAAGTGGCTTTATTTCTTGGGCTCCTTTTAGTAGGGTTTTCTGTTACTTGTAGCAAAAGCATAACCAGTTGAGAGAATAACCACTTTCTCAAGTGATAGCTACCTTCCCATTCTTCATGTTCATCAATTAAAAATTTTTGAGCACTGTGTGAAAAAATAAGCAAACAAAAAGCCCGAGAAAGGATCTGACCTTTCTAATTACCCATTTGCGCCCTCTGCTGTAGGCCTGTACAAAGCATCCCCTGCACCCTTGCATGGTGGAGAAACTGAGACCCAGGGAAGGAAACGAAACCCAGTGGTGAGCTAACAGAAGATCCAGGACTAAAACTCTTCGTCCGGCTGAGAACTGTCATTCAGAGTGTGTGCAGCGAGCCCCTGCCCAGCGCGCTAGTTTTTAATGCTTGGGAATTAGTGTATAAATGGAGGCTCTGGACCACCCCCAATCCCTCACCCTCCGTCAGAGTGCGTGACCTCTGACCCCTCTAAGGAGAGAGACAGGGGCTGAGGCCCTGACCCTGCTGAGGCAGGGTGGGGGTGGGAGAGCCCACCTTCCATGACGGCGAGCCTGGCGGCGCACGCGGCCTCTCCGTGCCCGTTGGTGGCCGTGCGGCGGTACAGGTCTGCGTCCTCACCGGTCAGCTTGCTGATCTGCAGAGAGGCCGAGGGCAGGACCTCTCATGAGGCAAGGCTGCTTGTTCGGGGTGTAAAGACCACCCTTGTCCTCACGGACCTCACATCCTCGTCAGGAAAGACAGATGTGCACCCGGACAGAGGGGGGATGTGCCAACTCTTTGCCATCAGGGCAGCAGTATGTAGCAGAAGGAGCTTGTTTTGGGGGATCGGAAGCTTCCGGGGCTGAGCCCCATTGCTGATTTGCATTATGGACTGTGCAACCCAGACCAGGTTACCTAGCCTCTCTGCACCTTAGTGTCTTTCTTTATGAGGATAATGACACCACAAGCAGTCAATGGCCAGGTCAGGCTACCTAATCCGTCAGAGGGCAGGCTCAGGCCGGTGTTCTGTGATGGTGGCTGTGACTCTCACCGACATGGGCCGAGAGCTCAGGAGTCAGGTGCTGGCTACACTCTTTGCAGAAACATTTAACACCACGAGTAACCCCATAAAGTAGGTCCTATTATTATTCCATTTTACAGAAGGGAAAACAGAGGTACAGAGACGTAAGTAGCTTTCCAAGGCCAAGGTGGTAGGCTTGGGACTAAAACCCGGTGACCTGACTCCAGAGCTAGATTTCTCAAGCTCCAGGCCATGTGGCCTCCCAGGTTATCAGAGGGCTGCCCCTGACCCCCAGGTACACACCTGGCAACCTCAGCGCCAACCAATCTCCCACTCCTCTGGGGATCGAGGCCACCCGGAGCCCTTCAAAGAACAGGGAAGAAGGGCGGACGGCTGCTGGGGAAGAGCTGCCGCCCCTACCTGCCGCCCCTATCTGCCGCCCCTACCTGCCGCCCCTACCTGCAGCGTGTGCTCCTTGCCGCCGGGGTCAGAGATCTGGTACTTGCTGGAGTTGCTGAGGGCCCCTTGGTGCAGTGCCAGTGCACCTGGGGGTGGGGCTCCCCACGCACCACAGCACGAAAGATGGCATTTTTGCCTGTGATGGGAAGAGGCAGGCAGGGAGCTTGGCAAGGTGGGGGAGGGTGACAGTGTGCTCTGTGGGGATTTTAATTTGGGTGCCTCGCTGCTAGGGCTTTCAACTGCCCCTTCCAAGAAGGGTGCCGGACCCCGGTGCCCTTGGCACCAAAGGCTCCTAAAATGCCAAAGGGACAGCAGGCGTCCCTGCCCCCCTGGAAGGATGCTCCTGGACCGGCCCTGGTGAAAGGGGGAGACAGGACTTGGGGTGGGTTTGGGGTGTCTCTTTGCATGTGGGTAGAATAAAGAGTCTGAGGGATTCTTCCCCGACTGGGGAGGGGGTGAATGATGCCTTGGAAAGGAATGGCTTTGGGGGTCCAAGGTTGCTGGTCCTCAGACACACGGTTTCAAACTCCACACTTGGACTGGACACTTGGGAGGGGCTCATCCTCAGGGGCCCCCTGAGCCTCCCACCAGGAATGTCTCCCTAGAGAGCAGTCTGAATATGCAAGGGCTCAAATTTCTCGTGATCTTGTTGACTGGGGACTTGAGTGAAGTTTAGAAAAATAAAATTCTGTTATTTTTCTTATACTAGAATGCTGCAAAGTGAAATTTATTGCAGAAACTGGTGTTGGGGAAAGAACCCCGCGCTTGTCCCCCCATAAGCCTTGTTCTCATCAGTTTATAGGGCACTTTTCTCACGCGACCTTCTAGAATGGGCTTCCTGAGTCCCTGGGGCGCATCTGTCTGGAGGCAAGAGTTGGGGGGAGCCCAAATGAACTCTGATGTATCCAGGCATCTTTATAGCACCCTGCTTATAGGCAGGGAAAGGGGGACCGGGGAATCTCTCGTATCCCCAGTTTAGCATTTCCCTATCCTCATTCCCCAAATATTTCGTGCACCAGCACCCCATGGTATGTATCCGCTCCCTTTACCCATCTGCTCCTCAGGCCCCTGCCCTCCTGGGGAGCCAGGCAGGTGCCCCCAAGTGTAGGGAGAGGTGGAGGGGTGAAGCAGGAATCTCGGCCCCTCGCAGCAGCCCCACCCGGGCTCACCCTCCTGCAACGCCAAGGTGACGGGCTTCTGCTCGAAGTCAGGTGCGCTGCATCCCTCAGGGACCTCGGCCACCAGCTGCCAGATGCTCACCCCAAGGGCAGAGGCCTTCTTGAGGGGCCTCCCTGGAAAGTAGGAGAAAGGGAGATGGGGATGGGCCCTCCCCCTCTCCCTAGTGGGTGGCACTTCTCGAGGCTCCACTGACTCACTCAAGAAGCGAGACTCCCCTTTCTCCCTCCCAGTGGGGGGCAACTGGTCAGTCAAAGGCCCTGCCGGCAGCATCCTCCAGCAGTGTGAATGAAGTCCCTGGGAAGTGGGGGGAGAAGGGTGCTGGGAAGATCTTAGGAGTGTCCCTGGGGAGACGCTGGAGAAAGGAGAATAGGAAAGGTCCTTTCTGGAAAGCAGGGCATGTGTTGGGGAGGGGGCTCTGCACCCTTTACTCAGGAAAACAATCAAAACCCACAGCTGGAACTAAAAAGTCAAAGAGACAGTTGGGCTCGTAAAGAACTCTGAGACTCCCCTCTTCTCTACCCAGTGAGGAGCCCCAGGAAGGGCTGAGGCAGAGAAGGGAGGTTACCTCTTCTCTCACCTGCCATAGTTCTTGCTCCTCTTTGGCTTCTCTGAAGGTGGGGACTGGGGGCCTGAGAACAGAAGATGGGATTACTCTCGAGGGTGCGGCTGGTCTACCTGCCTCTGCATTCTAGTGCGCCAGCCCCTGGGGTGGGCTGGTGGAGATGCTGCCCCAGGGCTTGAACAACCCCAGCTCAGGACCCTGGTGGCTTCCTGCAGTCCCCAGCCCTGCAAAACCAACTTCTGAGGACCAGGGAGGGGTACGGTGTTGCCCACTTGGCACTTCTCCCAGGTCAAGGAAATCACCAGGCAGAGCTTGCAAACTGTGCCGGTGCCCTTGGTGGCCCCGTGGCTGCTCAGAGGGGGAGACGCAGGAGCCCCAAACCTCAGGAACTCACGCCCCAGCATCCAGGACTCCTGCAGCTGTTTAACAGCCTGGCCCCCTTGGCTTAGGACGTAGATTTCCCAGTGACCTCTTCCGGGAGTCCCGTTTCCTCCCCCATCCCTGAGATTTTCTAGCGGGGCCCAGCAGCTTCTGCCTCCCATCCAACCAATCTGGCATCTGGAACCCTGCAGGACACCAGGTCCGCAAGGAAAATCCCGGACTCAGCCGCTCTCAGTCCAGGCCATGGAGCCCCATAAATCCACCCGCCCCCGCAAATCCCTCTGAAGGCAGTGAATTATAGCGTCAGGCGAATAAGACTGTTTTCAGCCTCTCAGCCACCGTCACCACCCCGTCTCCCCCCCCCACCCCGAATTTCCTCTCAGAGGTACCCAGTTGTGAGCAGTGACGTAGGGGCCAGGAGGAGGGAGCCTGGCTCTGGCATGGGATGAGAACCTTGATGAGAGTCATGAATTGGAGAGGGTGGGTGGGGGATGGAAATAGCTGGAAAGAATGCCCACTACTAGGTAGTTGGCACAGGCCAAAGGGTTCCGCTTTAGACTCCTGTCCCCTCAGAGGGCCCTGTCACCAAGATAGAATGACACAGACGGGGCACATTCCTCCCTCCAAGTGACATTTCCATGTCATAACCCTCCCTTCTCCCCCACACCCTGCATTCTAGCCCATAGTGCCCCCCCACCAGTACAACCTCTTGGCACCACCTGCAACCCCCACCCTGGAGCAGCTTGAGTTCCACAGATCCCTGGGTTGTCGCCTTCATGTTGCCCTCTTGTCATCCCCACCAGCCACCCGTTAGTCCTGGTGTGTGTGACACAGGATGGGCGTGATGTCAACACCACCTCTCTCCCTCCAGCCTCCGGCCAGCAGGCTCCAGCCAGAGGGAGGAGAGCGGCGCGACCCCCTGGGAAGCTCGGGGCCTTGTGTCAAGCCCTCTCGCCCTCTGGATCTCCGCTTCTTCAGAAATAAGCCAAACTTGGTAATAGGCCAATGACAGGTGGTGAGAGACCTGATCGGCTGGAGACTACAAGGAGGTGGTCTCAACCGGAGGAGCCGGGGAAGGAAATGAATTCTCCCCCACGGCTGCCCCGATGGTTGAGAAGAGCCCTCAGCCTTCCCTGCACCCAGCAGCCGCTTGTGCCCTCACGTCAGCCTCTGCCAACAAGACTCAGCCCTGGTCTCCCCGACCCACAGCCCTCCACCCCTTGCCAACCTGCTGCTTCATGACGGGACATCTGGGTTTTTAACTGATAGGAGCTGAGGCAGAAAGTCAAACGGGGTTTCTCTCCCCTGCTCTGGCCGTGTGACTGACCGAGCTAGTCCAAGTCCCGGCCCTGAAGTCCTCTCTCTTCAGCTCATCAGAGTTTTAACCTGCCCATCACCTCACACTCTTAGCCAGGCAGTGCCCAGAAAATCGGAGCCAGCGCAGAAGCAGCCAGACAGGACTCTGAGGTTCTCTGCCCACTGTTCTGCAGTCGTCAGGAGGGGCTGCCTTCCCGCCAGTCAGGGGACGTCCTGGCCAATTCATGCCACTGCCGGCCCTTTCCCGAGTAGAAAAGTCAGAGAGCATCCTGGCATCTCCACCCCTGCCCTAGGCCCCCGCGTGGCTGTGCAGCCAGGTGTACAGTGCCCGCTTACCTGGGCGCAGAGCTGGCCTCCAGCCCCCGGCTGCTCACTCCTCCCTTTTCCAGCTGCTGGGCCGAGGGAGACTCCGAGTGGACTGCGGGGGACCAGGGGCTGGCAGCAGATGTAGGGGCTCAGGACCTGGCTCCTCTGCCCCTCCCACTGGCTGCCTCCTTCCTCCTCCGCCAGCGCAGGCTTGGCAGGGCAGGGCCCCCCAGCGGTAATGCCCGCGCCTCAGAGGTCAGAGACAGAGCGTCCCGTGACACCAGCTCATCCAACTGCTCGTTTCTCAGAGCTTTAAGCTCACTCCTAAGCAGGTGGCTTAGTTCACTTGGCTCCATGCTGCTCACTAGATAACTTATCTCAGCAGGGGTATCTTCATCATCCAAAGCCTTAACTTCTCAGCTTAAGCTGATCCCTGGGGACCCTTGACACCATAAGTCACACTGATACATGAAACCACTGCCCTCTTGGCACTCACAGTCCAAAGTGGCACTGAACTGGCAACATATTCCAGGCACTGGCCACAGACCCAGACAGACAAGGGGGTGTGGTCCCCAGGGCTCCTGTGGCTATTCTGCTTGGGGGGCGCCCTCCACTGAGAGTGGGGGGTACCCTTCACTAGAGTGGGGGGCAAGGGAGTGCCTGGGAGGTCTTCTAGGAGAAGGTGAGCTTTCTCAGCATAGAAGGGGCGACTGGCAGCTGCAGGGGGTAAGGCAGATGTTTGGGTTTGGGCTGGAAGGTGGGGAATGAAGATTGGTAACAGATTTTCTTTTTTTTAAATTTTAAGGTTTATTTATTTATGCATACAAGAGTTGGGGTGTAGGCCAGAGGTGTGGGGGTGAGAGGATTCACTAGAGACAGAGTGGGGAGCAGATAGGCAGATCTACTGAAATACACTGCTGAGGGGAGCAGTGGGCAAGATGGGAGAGGTGACTTGCTCAGTGGGCCCACGGGCAGGGGCCTGCGGACTTGAAAAGCAGGGTAGGTAATTCCATGTGACTCGTGGAACTTTGAATTCATTTGTATAAAGCCATTGCTTCTACTACAGTTTCAGCTCGATTAGCCACTGTCCATGGGAGAGTGCCTCCCTCATCCCCCCGGAGTCCAGGTAAATGAACTGGGAGGGCTTGGTTCTAATCACTCTCTCTCTCCACCCCCCCTCCCTCATTCACACACACACACACACACACACACACACACACACACACACACACACACACAGCTGCCCCCTCAAGCCAGTCAGCACCCCCATCTCCCGCCCAGTCCCTGGGTCAGCCATGGTTCATGTCTTTCTCACCCCACCTGCATGTAATGAATCCCTTGTGGCCTAGTAGGAATGACGACTTTGGCGACCCCAAGGGCAATTTCATTCTTGCAAAACCAGCTTCCAGCCAGCCAATCTCCTAATCTGAGAGGGCCTTGCCCAGCAGGCCCAGTTGGCTGCGGGCCACAAAAGGGGATCCTCTGGACCCCTGCGGGGACCTGCTCCAGTTTCTAGGAGGGATTATGCCACACAGACACTGGGCTGTGAGCAGTGTAGACCCTCCCAGAAGGTCTGAGTCTGGCAGGGCCTCTGAGCGCCCCTAATAACACGAAGACAGCAGCCACAGCAGGTGACCTGAAGCCTGCTATACCCCGGGCTCTCCTTGGCCTTTAGAGAGGCCTGTTCTGAAGGCTGCGCTCTGAAGAACCAGGAACCTGCGGCTCTAGTCTGGCTCCTCCCTTTCAGAGAGGGGGCCTGGGGCAGAGCAGTGACCAGACGAATTCACACGTGACATGGGAGGCAGTCAGATGCGGAAGCTGCACTGGCTTCTTGGTCCTGGACTGGTTGAAACAGACATGGGTGAGAGGCCCGTGGGGAGGTTGACAATGGCCGCTTTTATCTTAATTTTGATTTTGCTCTTTTCCTTCCAGATTTGTCTGGCTGGAAGGTGCATTAGAATTGTGGCAGCTTTCAGGCCTCAGAGGCCCTGCTTTGGGCCACCCCGTTTGGCTGGGCATTTACCCATGAGGGGATGGGTAACTTCAGGTGCTTGATTTGGAAATTTTATTCTTTCCCTTTTCTGTATTGCCACAAATTCTATTAAAGTTCCTTCCCAATGAAAGTCTTATGCACTAGAGTATGTTTTATCTTGATATAGCAGATGACAGCACCTATTTAGAAGAGGCAGGTTTGGGAGGTCTGGCTTTCCATGCTGCTTCCTTCCTTCTCCAGCTTCTCTCTGTTCAGCTCCACCCTCACTTGGGTGGGGGTGGGGGCAGGGGACCTGGAACCTCTCCCTTTTTGGGGATCACCCTGTTACAAAACTCTCAAAGGAGACTCCAGGCAGGTTGGACCCCTTGGTCTGACAGGGAGGGGCTCTTCCCAACCACCGACACCTGTGGGCCTCACAGTGTCCTTGTGCTTTGCAAGGGAGTTTGGTGTTTATTTTGGAGTGGATGTGGCACCAGGAGTGGTTTCAGGCAGACAGAATATATTTGTGTTTTAGAAAGAGACCTGGGCGATTTGCTTTGGTTCAACTGGAGTGAGTGGAAAAAATCCGAGGCCAGAACCTGTCTCCCCCATTAGACTGGCACTCCTTGCCCCTCAGACTAGGGGGTCCCAAGGAGAGACTCCCAGCAGCTGTGCCTGAGCCCAGCCACAGCCAGGCGGAGTTCGAGGCTTGCAGATTGATTTACCTGAGGGAGAAACTGAGGCCCGGGTGGGGATGACTTGTCCCTTGGACTCCCTCTTCCCACAGGCCAGCTGAGACCGGGGCCTTGGGGATGAGACCCTGTGATGCAGTCCCTCACCTCCGGTTCCAGGGCGGCAAAGCACCTTCCTTGGGATCAGTTGTCCCCCTTCCTGGCACCAGCTTCCCAATTCCCAGCAGGCTGAGTACGTACAGCTGGTGGTAAAGCTCAGGCTGAAACCCCATCCCTGATCAGTGGGGTGGTGCTGGGCACCTCACCAAAGCAGGCACTGCAGGCGGAGGCCAGGCTGAGGGCTGGCCAGGGGGCTGAAGCTTGCTGGGACTTCACCTGCTGATGTTTGCAGATACCCATGGACTGCTGGGTGTCACTAATGTCCGAGGCAGGGAGCAGCCTTGCTGCCACCTGACTGTGCCCCTGGAGGAACTCACTCAGGAACCTCTTCCCAGGGAACAAGTCTGGTGGTCCCTGCCCTGAGGCCTACCCTGGTCCCAGCCTTGCATCCTCCCAGGAAATGGCAAGTCTGGCGTTCATCTCTGTGCTGGAGAAAGTTCTCCATGACCCATTTCTTCTCCCTGACCTGACCCACAGGAGCGGGGTGGTGGTCTGCACATTCAGGTTGTTTCTCTCCTGGGGTCATCTCCTCGGAGGGGCTTTCCTCTGTCCCCACAGTGGTGCCACCAACGGCACGGAGAAGACTTTCACTGCCATTCCTGTACCTGGCCTTGAGTCATCTCCCTGCAGGTAGCTGGGAGCAAGGGATGTGACCTCAGACCTCAGGAAACTATAGGAATGAGCCACCCTTATATTTTGGGTAGCAGGAGAATTTAAAGAAAAAAATTTCATTTCCTAGCTGGCTTTCTGAGATCAGTTTAAAGTAACCTTATTCTAAAAGGTCCAAGACTAAGTAGAAATGAAAATTGAGGAGACTTTGACAAGATGAAGTGACTTGAACTGCCAACATTATTTCCTGGTCTGCACTGGTGGGCATTTATGATCCTCTAAAAGACACGGCAGGGGAGTTGTCCCAGGATTTGCAAGTATGCACATAATTTCAAACATGATTTGCTATCACAGTTGCGTTTCTGGTATGTGCCCGCCACCCACCTCTACCTTTGCCACCCTCCTTCTTCTCTTTGGCTCCCACACACTCACCCTATATCTCCATCCACCCACATCCAGTAGTGCCTGTCCTACAGCGACCAGGCTGCCGAATGGGCAGGACCCCAAATGCAGCCTTTTGGCCGTAGCACCCGGGAAGTCACAGTCCCTGGCTCCAAGGCTGGCAGGCCTGATGTGAAGTCCGTCCCCATCGTGCCAGCCAACCAGGTTGCTGTGGGCTGATCTCAGGGGAGCATCACACGGGCATCAGCTGAGCTGTTCTAATGGGAAAAGCCTGTTCCTCTGCCCTCCAGGTCCCGGCCTCAATATTCTCTACCATTCCTCTCCATCACTCTGCCTCCCCTTGGCCTGGTGGTTCTGGAGAATGGGCACACATGTGCACACACACATCTGGGGACCAGGTGACTTAGTCTTAAGATCCTACCTATGTCCTTCCTGGGAATAGGAAGTGTGGCTTGCCTCGCCATTCAGATCTAGAGAGAGAAAATTCTGATCTAGAGAGAAAATTCCTGTGCTGTTGGGTTTAGATCCTAGCCCAGTCTACCTCCAAGGACTTTATTCTAGTCCTGCCCCCTTGCTTCTCTGAGTCCTGTTTGGAGGTCACTTAATCGGGCCCGAATCTGGATCTCTTTCTTTTAGTGAAACACCTTTCTTCAAAGCTGGTGAAGGATTCTCTGCCAGAATCCTTTCCTGGTTAATTCCTCTGGATTCAGTTCTCTCCCGCCTTCCCATCCATCTGCTGCTCTTCTGGCATCACACAAGTGCAAAGGAGCTGGCCAAGGACTGGGCTATGTGTCTTATCTCCCCCTCTCACCACACTCTCTACAGCTCCCTGAGCTCCCCAAGGAGAGGACGATGCCTCCTCCTCCCTCTGTCGACCCCCATAGTAGCCTGTCTTGGGTTCTATCCAGAATTACAGTCTTGGGTGTTTGCCAGGAGATGGGATCCCCACCTGGACAAACAAGGCAAATTGCTTGTTTACCAAATGCCTGCATGAAGAATGAGAAGGGCTGGCCACAGTGGGCTGGACAGTAAGAGCTGCTGCTTCAGGCCATGGCACTGCAAGGCCAACTTCAGAACTTGAGACTTGAATTTGAACTTGAGATCTTCCCTCTTGAATGACCTGTAAGCGGTTGCCCTAGACTGGCTGAAGGATTTAACATCTCTCAGTTCTAGTTGTTTAATCAGTTGCCCGGACTATTAATCACCTCATCAGTTTTTCTGCCAGGGATGCTCTCTGGTGAGAAGAACCTCTAGGCCTACCTGGAATAGGATAGCAGGTCTCATATGGCCGGGAGTTGGGGAGGCCTAAGAGTCAAAGGGAACACATTAAGCTCCTATCTCAAGGGCCCCAAGAGGCAAGAGATCAGCGTCAAAGACCAGGAATAGAAAGAGAATGATACATTTTCTTGCAATCTATCTTTAATATCCCACAAACAGCCTTGGTTGTAACCAAGGCCTGGCTCAGTTGCCAACCAGGCTCATTCCAGTGGCCCCCAAATATCTCAGAGGTTATCCTATCCAAGGCACAACCCTGCAATCAAGAGGCAGTAACTCCCGGACACTGGCCTGGCATGGCCCAAGGCTGAGCGCGTGACCATTTGTGGCTGTCCACAAGGAAAAGCATGACAGATATTGGGGAAGGTTTCCCAAAAGGGTGAGGACAGAGGGGCCTGGAGAGGGGAAAACCTCTCCGGGGGAACAGGCCTCTTCTCCCCACCCCTCCTGTCCGGCTCTCCCATCACGTGAAACTACAGCAGCAACTCTGGGCTCACAAGGTGGTCGGGGAGCAGCCTGGGGCCACTGCCTGCGATGTCCACATGGGGGACAGGACCACAGCAGGAGTGGGGGCCCCAAAGAGGGGCTGCTATTTAAATTCAAATTCTCAGTGGCTTTCTGACCTTATTTCCTCACCCTGTATCCTGGTTTCTCCAGCTCCACTCATCCCGGTCCCTTGCCTCCTTCCTGGGGAAACTGGGAAGGTGATTGTGATATCTGGGAAATTCTTCCTGCCCTTTGGGGGACAGTTGTTTCATTCAAGGGGTATTATCAGCTATCAAAACCCCAGACTAAGCCTGGGATTCTCCCCCAGCTGGTATAGGGAGAGAGGTTGGGGGTACATTTGTTTGCAGAGGTATGAAAATCCTAATCCCAATTACAGTTGGAGTTTTCTGAAGAAAACACAAGCTCAGAAACTCCCCTTTCAAAAGAAATCTTGACAGCTCCAAAGATAAATTTCCTCTCTTGAGTGTTCCTCCTCCCTCTCTCTCATACATACACGCATAAGCACATGTGCACGCACACCACAAATACAGTATCTCCCTGTGTGTGAAGGGGAGACTGAATCACAAAGAAATAATATAACATCCAGGCACAGAGGGAGACAGGAAGTCTCAAGTCTAGACAGAATCCAGGAAAATATTCCCCCTATCACTTCCCTCCCCAAATGAAAGCCCGTAAGACAAAATGTCTGCCTCCATTCTGCTCCAACCCAGAGTTGGGGGTGGGAGCAATCTGTGGAGGCTTCCTGGAGGAGGTGACAGTATATGCATTAAGTGAAAAAGGTGGAGGAAGAGTGTTCCAGGTAGAGAGAACTACATATGTCGAGTCCTTGGGGTAAAAGAGGGAGAGAGGTGTGCAGAGGAAATAAATAAGCCCCTTACATCTGAGATGATCCTTGAGGTGGCATTAAGCATCAAGTTCACCAGCCACAGCTGACCTCATGAGGATTTGCTGTGGGTTTTCTGCCTTATCAGTCTTTGGGGCTCCTCCCTTAGGGTAAAAGCTATCTGTACGGCTCAGAAGGACTGACTCCTTTGTCACAAGACCTATGGGGCTCCTCACTCTGGAGACAGCTATCCAGCTGCTCTGCAGGCCTCTCAGGACAGCAATACTGGTCCTTGTTCAGTGCTCCCCAAAGGCTTCTGTGCACACATGGCCTCTGATGGTTGGGTGAAGCAAGTGCCTCCTGCTTGGGTGGATCCAAAGTGTTCGTAGCCAGCCGGCAATGAATGTCACACAGTGTAGCCTGTTAGGGTGCCTCACCTAGGTCCCACCCCTCAACTGTCTTCTCTCAGGGGCCATTATGGCCCACAAGCCCCATCTGGTCTGCAGCCAATTTTCTGTAAGTGAAGTTTATCGGGAAAAACACACCCGTCCATTTACGTAACTTCTGTGGCACTTTAGTGTGTGACCCCTGCACAGCTGAGTAGCTATCACAGAACCTGTCTGGCCTGCACAGAATATTCACTCTATTCACTCTCTGGCCCTTTGTAGACTCCTACATTAGATGAATGGAGTACTTTAAGTCCTAGTCTGTGCCCCAACAAATCTGGAAAGCTGCCCCAGAAATTCCATCTCACCAAGCACACTGGCCTCTTAACCCTGTCAGTGCTGAGACAGTTGCCCAGGGACATGGGGATTTTCAGGACAGCTCTCAGTGGGCCTTGGGGAGAGGATGCCTTGCCAGGAAGCAGAGGTGGGCTTCTTAACCTTCTAGCCCTCTAGCTGAGGCCAGCTGACAGTCGCTTGGAGGTCTGACAAAGCATTATGAGAAGGGCAGTGTGAGAGGAGGGCTGGATGGAAACCGAGGGCCTGGGCCCTGGGGAGGCCAGGCGGCCAGGGGAGCAGAACGAGGCTCCATGCTGGGCCCTGTGAAATGGAGATGCTGTCTGATAGCTGCCTCATCAGCACCCCAATCCTGCAGGGGTTGGCACCCCCCTCTGCTGGTCCCACAACAACAGCTGAACTCAATCAGGAGACCCAGAGCAGCCTGTTGGACGGTGCAGAAAGAGAAGTGAGTGAAGTCCGAGAGGGAGGAATTCCCCAGAGAGAGTGTGGGCTGGTTCACAGGCAAGGGCCTCCAGAGGTCGTCTGTCTCCCCGTCTCCAGAAGCACTGCACACCCGGCTGGAGGCAGGGGATCTATGGGTACTTGAACTTTGAGCCTGACAACCACATTCTGGAAGGTTCTTCCCAGACCCAGCCTCTCTAGGTGGAGGACAGCAGAGACCTGGAGCCTGTAAGCCTGGATGTGAAGCCCAGCTCTGCCACGTCTGTGCTCCAGGGCTTTGGTCAAGTGATTGACGGAAGTCTACACTTCTATTTCCACACTTGCAAAACAGAGACCCTGGGAGACTCAGCTGGGAAGAGAGGGGGCACCAAGCATAGGCAGCGGTGTCATCAAGCTGGCAGCACTGCCTTCTTCCTGGGTCTGATTTTCGGGGCTTGGAGGTAACTGAAGGAGGCCCTTCCCTGTGCTCTCCTGCCTGCCCACGCCACCCAAGATGGTGCCAGACCGGTCCCAGCCAGCTGCAGTTGGCTGTGATTAATGGGTTCTCTTAAGAGCGAGGTGTAAACCGATCAAGTGCAAGGTGCCCATAAAGCCCTCAGCCTGCCTAGTCCCACACCAGGGAACTGGAGCTATGAGGCCTCCCACCTCCCTGCCCGAGAGACAGCTCCAGAGACCTCTTCTAGAGGCGTTTAAGCAGGAAACCATCCACTAACCTTTGGGGAGAAAGGTCCAAACCCTCCAGCCTGATTTCTTTTTTTTTTTTTTAAGATTTATTTATTTATACATACAAGCTGGGGTACTGGCTAGAGGCATAGGGCGGCGAGAGGGTTCACCAGAGACAGAGTGGGGAGCAGAACAGGCAGATCAGAAATACACTGCTGAGGGGAGCAGTGGGTGAGGCAGGAGAGGTCTGCTGTGCCATGTGGGATTCTCCCCGGCTGGGTGTCGGGTGTCAAAATCCCATCTGCGCTGCCTGCCTACAGCTACACAGCGCAGGGCTCAACCCCTCAACCGCTGCGCCATCAGGGAGGCCCCAGCCTGATTTCATAGGGGGGTAGAGGTCAGGGAGGTAAGCTCAAGGTCCAGGCCAGGGAAGCTGGTTTCAATAGCTTCAAAGAAATTCCAGAGCTGCCTCTGGCTTGCAGCTGTGTGTTCTTGGGCAGGTCATGCCCTCTGGCTGGGTCTGTTTCCTTATCTGTTAAAGGAGGGATTGACCCCAAATGACCCCTGTTTCCTACCCAGTCAGCAGTCTCAACAACGAGCCCTCACAGGAGCATGGACACAAGTCACCTTGGGGGCCTCCTACTCCTGGGAGACCCCTGCGCCTCCTCCCCACTGCACCCCACTCTTCTCCCCTCCCCATGGGTCCAAGCACTTAGGTGGGCTCCCTCAGGGGGACTGCAAATGAAGTTGTCATTCCTGGGTGAGCAGACTTCTGGGCAGCCAGGGCTGTGAGATTCCTACAAAAGAAAAGCACTTCTGATGGGTTTAACCTTCCAAACTCTCTGGAGCCTCTTTTATTCTTAAAAGGCAGCGAAATGCATGGGATTTAGTTAACCCATGGATCCGGTGAGAAAGCTGGCGTCCAGAGAGATGTGCTGTAGGGGAGAGGCAGGCCTCTGTTCCCCTCAGGAGTCTGTTCTCAGGGCGCTTGAGGACATGAGTGGAGGCTCTAAACCCACAGATCCCTCCAGATCCACCCAGGAGCACAGTCTGAGGTAGTGATCTCGCTCACGTGAGATGATCATGTGTGATAACTTCAGTGCGGTGTTCAGTGCCGCTGTGTCTCCTGGGACCAGCCAGGGTCTCCCCCCACCCAGGAGGCGCTGGAGATACAGGCGCAGTGGCCACCTGCCCCTCCCCGCTGTGCTGCCACCTTAGCCTTTCCCAGCTAGTCACCGCCAGGAGGGGCCAGGGTCTGGAAGCCGGGGCTGCCCACGGGATTCATCTCAAGTCCTCCTACCCGCACCCCAAGAAAAGGAAGAGAGAACCCACCAGATTTCTCCCTCGAACCCTTCCAAGCTCAAGGCCTGTGTGGGAAAGGCCAGAGGACTGGGCTGCTGTTCTGGGAAGCAGATGCCCCTGAGCTTGTCACATTTCTCCTGGGTTAATTACCTTGGGGAGGGAATCTGAGCTGGGCCTGCCTTGGGTACAAGACTTGTCGCCTACTGGGGGAATCTCGGTCTTTCTCAGGTGACACCTGCTGACCTGGACAGACATGTCCTCATTCTGGGGCATCATCTCCCCCTCCAGGGCTGCAAAAGCAGGGGACCCAGCATCTAGACCCTGAGTGAGCTTCCCAGAGTGGGGAGGGGGGATTGGAGTGGGAGATCACACGTGGGTGGGGCTGGCTTGAGCTGCATGAGGCCCAAGGCCCGGGACTGACGGGAATCCTCCCTGGCCAGCCCCATCCTGTTTAGCCCCACAGCACTGCACTTGCCCTTGGCATCTACTCCGGGCAAATATTTAACCTTTCCATTTTAGTAGTGGCTTAATGAGTCTGGTGTCTAGCACAGGGCTTGACACATAGTAGGCACCCGATAGCTGTTTGTTGATGCACAAGTTCATGGGCTTGTCTGTCTCCCAGGGAGTCGTGTTCTCAGGTTTGCTGCCATTTTCACCACACAGTTAATCATGTGTCGCATGTGCTGCTAGTAAAAATGCGAGCATCTAGATGAGGACATTGTTTACTTTCAAAGATAAAGTAGAACAGACTGGAGATTATCCCTAACTTGCTGCTCACTCTCTGGAGTGCACATGTGCGCTGCTGAGTGGGAGAGAAAGGGTGAATACTGCAGAGGACGCTCGTCCGTTCTTCTGGTAGCAGCTTCTGATTTCATCCTGGAGGACGATGTTAGACTGATGATTAAGGTGTCCTGACCTTTCTTGCCAAGGGACAGGTGTGACGCCTGGTTAGGTCCATGGAAATCACTCCCTCTTCTGGACATTGGACACCGGATAGTGACCTGGGGTTGGAGGGGAAACCCTTGGACAGCTGGGTCACCTCTGTGGCACGCGCTGACAGGATGCACCGGTTTTTGCCCTCTTCTTGCCTGTTCTTCAGCCATTTCTAAGATTACACGGATTTTCTAACAAACTCCCACTTTTCCTTAGGTTAGGCATTGGTTCCTGTTGCTTATGACCACAGTACCCTGATTGCTGGAGTCAGTAAGAAATCATCGCTTCCTCCTTTGGGTAACCTCACAGTGAACCATGTTCAGTGTTAAGCAGGAATGGAATCCTCCATTTTATAGACGAACTTCTGAGACTTCTCAAACTGATTTATTCATAGAAAGCATGTTTCTTCCACAGACAACATCCCATGAAATTATTCCACAGTGTGTATTCCCTGAAATATATACATATATTTTAAAGACTTATTTATTTATGCATACAAGAACTGGGGTGTAGGCCAGAGGTGTGGGGAGGTGAGAGGATTCACCAGAGACAGAGTAGGGAGTAAAAGAGGCAGCTCTACTGAAGTACAATGCTGAGGGGAGCAGCAGGCGAGACAGGCCAAGACACTTAAAAAAATGCCATTCTTCTTGCTAAGTATTTTCGGGAAAGTAGTTTTTTTCATTACAAGAGGTTTTTGAATGCAATGGGTTTATTATTATTATTTTAAAAAATAGATGTTTTAAAAATTCTCAGTTTTATTTCAATACTAGTGTTTGTAGATATGACCATAGAAATGAAAGTTCTCTGGGGCCTCGTTGATAAAGGGGAAAACTCATTTTCCTCTGCTCACTCGGTCACACATCAACACTTCAGAAACCACATATGTGGGTTTTCCACACTCAAGCAATTCTGCCGCACCCCTGGGCATGCCTCCCGCTCATTCAATCCTGGCACTAAGTTGAATTAGCAGACTCCACAGGGTAGGCATGTGGCCCCACAAGACTCTTGCCCCCCACTTCAGGTACCAGCTGCAATTCCAGTTGTCATTTGCGCTTCTGATGCACCTGCCATCAGTCTGGATCCCCACAGCCTCCCCCTCAGGCTCAGGGGTGTGCTAGAATGACTTGACAGAACTCAGAAAGTGCCTTCCTGACTAGATTAACAGTTTATTATGGAGGAGACAGATGAGCCAAACAAGAGAGCTGCAAGGGCGCGGCTCGTGGGCGGTGGGGCACACATGTGTTCTCCCAGGTCCTCACGTTTGGGAAGTCAGAAGCTCTCCAAACCCTGCACTTTGAGGGTCTTCGTGGAGACTTCACCATGTAGGCAGGACCCTTAATTAACTCTCCAGAGGACAGCGGTGGGGCTTTAACTTCCAAGCTTCTGATCAGGGCTTGGTCTTTGCAGCGGCCAGCCCCAACTAGGAGCCACCCAGGTCACCTCATTACAAAAGATGCTCCAATCACCCAGGAAACTCCAAGATATTCTGGAGTTCTGTGGCTGCATCCGGGGCAGAGACCAGGATGTACAGCTATTTCACAGAACATGAGATCAGAATGTTTTAAAACTGCTATTTTCAACAAATGCCTTTGGGGAAAACTGAGGTTCCAATGGGCCAAGGATCAGATAGGAGTGAGTTCAAACTAAAACCCAGATCTTGGGTGTGTGTGTCCATATGTTAAACTTTAGAAAGTGCAATAAAGTATTTTATTAAAACTTTTATTCAAGTAAATATAGCTATTCTCTGGCGAGGTGTTGTCTTAGGTGCTGTTGGGAGAACAATGGGTCTTGAAAGTCAAGTTTAGGGGTCCTGGTTAAGGAGTGCATTGTTCAAGACGGGAGATTGTACAGGACACCCTCTGGCTTGCCATCACCTCAGCACCCCCACTGCCCTGAGGAATCTGATTGTGGTCAGTGAGATACGTGCCCGGGTACCTGAGGATGGTGCCCACCCCATGTCAGGGACACCCACCCATGACTTCGACTTGCCACCTGTGAGCAGAACAAAGGCTTTCTGTAAGAGGTGGATCAAGGGCTCTGTACCCCAAATTACTGCCTCTTCCAGTGTGTTACAAGTGAGTTCATGACGTGAGCACCACTCTCTGCTCAGGTTGGGTGACCACCTAATGTAGCTATTTCCTGTAGAGCTAGGTCAGGGCTGCTAATTCACAAATTAGGAAGGTCACTGTTTCAGAGGAGCTGGAGGCTAGAGATACCGACTGACTGTGTGGCTGGAGCCAGAGAACAGCAGGGGCATGTCTCTGATGCCAGGGAGAGTAGGCAGTTGGGCATGATGACAGCTGACCAGTCCCTATCCAAAAGCACCGAGAGTGGGTTCAGGGAGTGAGAACTTCAGTTCTGGCACAGTTGCCACGACCTGGCCTTAGAAGGTTGTTGGGGTAAAAGCAGGTACCAGAGAGGGAAACCAAGGGTCTGGGTTCTGACCTAAGTCCTAGAGCTCCAAACCTGGAAAGAGAGAGCAAGGGGCAGGATAAAGACCAGTAAATAGTCCCACGAGGAAGCAGCGCAGAGAGCACATCTCAAGGTGGCCTGCTCTCGAGCCCACCAGTGAGCCCCGAGCCACGGGCCCCCGCTCATTCCCTTCCCCCCCAGACCCTGTGCACCAAGGCCAGGCTCTGGCTTCTCTCTCTACCCACCCTTCCCACTCACTTGTGCTGTGTCCCAGCCAAACTGAACCACCGGCTCTTTCCCTACATGCCTTTGTCCAGGGCCTCATCTTTGTTCTTTCTACACGCGCTTCCCACCATCAAGCTGCTCCTGATTCAGTTCTGAATCTTTCCCATCCACCCTTCCTGGCCATTCTCATTGCTGCTGTAATGAATGGCTGTGAACGCAGCAGCAACACAAATTTATTACTGTCCAGCTCTGGGAGTCAGGAGTCTGACAGGTGTCACAGAACTACAATCAAGGTGCCTGCAGGGCTGTGCTCCCTTTGGAGGGCCGAGAGACAACCCATTTCCTTGCTTCCACCCACTTCCAGGGACCACCATTTCCCTTGGCTTGTGGCCCCATCCCTGCCTCCAAAGCTGGCAGCGTTGTTCTCTCTGGTCCTGCAGACATGCTCACATCTCTTCCTCTGACCACAGCCAGAAAAGCTTCACCTCTTCTGAGGACCCAGATTGGATGGGCCCACCTGGACAACCCCGTGGGCTTTCAATTATTCACACCCGCAAAGTCCCCTTTGCAAGGACGGCAGTGTATTCGCAGTTTCTGAGGACTAGGACATGGGCATGTGGGGACAGCATTGTTCTGCCTGCCACACCAGCCCAACCCTAGCAGCCCCACCTTCAAATCCTCTCTACGATGAGGGGCTCCCCAAGTCCTTGGTCCAGGTTTCCTGTGGACCTCTGCAAGGCCTCTGTTCTTCCCCCATCATAGTCCTCAGCACTCTGAATTGTAATTGCTTGTGGATTTGTCATATTCCTGCAATAAGCTTCAAGTTCAACTCATCTTGTTGACTGCTTATTTCTGCAACCAGCACAGGGCCTGGCACAGAGTGCTCAAAAGGTATTTTGGGGCAACTCTTCTGGGATACACCCCCTTCCAAATGAAATTACATCCTGGCCTGTGATTTCTCCTCTACAAGACTATGGGTTTCTTGAAAGTGGGGCTCACACGTGGCTTGTGTGTTGCTTCCCCCAGGGCACCTAGTGCTCAGCACATGTTTGTGGAATGAGATTGAATAATTAGGTGCAGATTCATCTCAATGGCATGATTCGTAAACCCAGGGCTCATGGAGCATGGGTGGGAATGAGGTGCCCGGGGTCAGGTTGGGTTACTTGGGAAGAGTTTCTGCTTGGGACAGATGTTTGAAAGACATGAAGGATAAGGATTGGCAGCACTGCAGGGGTGATGACATCCTTTGGGAGGAATGGTCTGAGCAAAATCAAATGTGGGAGACAGCTGGTAGAAGTAACCAGAGATGAGTGACCATGGCTCGGATGCCCGGTGGTGCGTCTGGATTTGGTGCCACAGGGTGCTCCCGGTGATTACTGAGCAAGGGGTGGTGTGATGAGGACAGGACTGGAGGCCGGTGCGTGGAGGCAGCAGGATGGAAGAAGGGAGTCTGTTTCAGGGAGCAGCATGCAAGCTGAGGCTGGAGGCAGCTGGGTGATAGCTGCCCAGGAGGGACACCTAGGTAGACCGGTGGCAACAGGAGCTAGTAGAGGCAAGGTAACTCAAAACCACAATCTTGCCTGAGAATATAGGAAGATTGTGCAATGAGAAAATGGGAGACTCACTTCCAAGTGATGGGGAGGGCGGTGAGCTTTTAGTATCGGGTGTCAGAGGGCTGTGCATTGAGGTGACCCCAACTCAGCTCCATGCTTTTGTCCCACTGAAGGTTCCCACCTCCACATGGGAGGCATTTAGGGGGAAGAGGGTATCCCTGCTGTCTCCTTTTGGCGGGCGTCCTGTCTCTGCCCCAGCTGCTCACCAAAGTCATTTTGACCTCCAGAATGAGCTAATGGTTTCACGTATAACTCTTCCCCCACTTTGCATCACTGTTTCAGGTACTTGCACATACAGGCTTGTTATACCCCGACACAACCCCGACAGGTAGGTAATGTCCCCATTGTAAGAGGGTAGTCCTCAGGAAAGGGGAGTGTCCCAGGACCCCACCCCCACCTCAAGCCAGAGAGATCCAAGACACTTAGGACTACGAATCCCAGAATGCCATCATCACCGAAGGAAGGATGCTGAGGACTGAGGGTGGAGCTAAGAAAGGGTTTTGGGGATTTAAATACCAGACCTGTGAGCTTGGAGGGTGGGGGTGGGGGTGGGGGGGTGGCTATTGCTCATGGTTGTGGATTCCCAGTTTTTTGAGTGTGCCATTAAGATTTTAGCTCAGGGCCTCCCTGGTGGCGCAGTGGTTAAGCACTGCGCTGTGGAATTGTTGGAAGCAGCGACGAGAGTTCAACCCCTGGCCGGGGAGAATTTCACGTGGTACGGCAGACCCCTTCTGCCTCGCCTGCTGTTCCCCTCAGCAGTGTATTCCCGTCAATCTGCCTGTGCTGCTCCCAGCTCTGTCTCTGGTGAACCCTCTCGCTGCCCCATGCCTCTGGTCTGTACCCCAGCTTGTATGCATAAATAAATAAATCTTTAAAAAAAAAAAGATTTCAGCTCAGTGGAACTGGTAGGACACATTCACCAATTTAATCTTTATCTTTTTCCCTTCCCTTTTTGTAAATAAACCCTTTTATTAATTTTATTGTGTGTCTGCAGTTGAGTCTGTTAAGTCCCTTTAAGCACACGGGTGAGAACCCACAGACAGGCACCCCATTTATACTGGGGCTGCCCTATAACACCTTGTTATGGAGAGAGAAAAGGAGGCTTCCCCGAAGGATAAGCTAACTACCCAAATTCCCACCACTAGGAAATGCAGAACCAAGATTAGTCCCTTAACACCCTCCCGCTAGGGTTCATCCAACCTGACTCAGTTTAGCAAACATTTCCTATGCATCTAGTACAGGGCACTCTTTCAGTGAGGAATAAGATGTGAGGAGAGACAAACACAAACCCATATACTGTCCACCAGTCCTCCGGCCCGAGAGGGGCTTTGCCCTGCTGGCACCCAGCCCATATGCTGGATGCAGACACTAACCTCCAGCAGAATATCAAATCAACCCGCCACCTCAAAATATCCAGGCTGAAAGGGACTCAATCAGCTCTTTGTATAAATAAGGAAACTGAGGCCCTGAGGGAGGAGGTGTCTTTACAACAAAGAGCTCTTTGAGACACCAGCCCCAGGGGCTTTGGAGCTCTTTCAGGTGGGGTTGCTGCAAAGCAAAGCTTTGTGGCTTTCCCTTTGGAGGTCAGCTGTTGGATGCTTCCCCTTCTTCCCTTCCCCTTCCTCCCTCCCCCTCTTCCCCCTTCCTCCCTAACCCTTTCCCCTTGTCCGCTTTCCCCTCTTCCCTTGCACATTCCCTTTCCCCCTTCCTCTCATGCCTCTGGAGATCAGTAGCAAAGCCAGAGCCCTTCTGTGAGAGAGTCTGAGGCTGCTTTTGCTCTGGCCCTGCTGCTATATGCTCTTTCAGGGTCCCCCCACCCAGATAGATACTGTCTGATTGGGCCACTCTCAATCCTAAGCTACTGATTGGATGATTTTAGGACCAACCAGCCCATTTGGCGCCAAATAATTAAGCAGCTGAAGAACACCATAGGCTCATTTCGCTTGCACCTCATCGGTACATTCCACCATTGGGGGCCAAATATAAAAATGCCAGCGCTGCTGCCAGTGCTGCTGCCAGTCCTGGACCTCAGGGTAGAGTCCGCAGGATGCCTGAGTGGGTGCTGCGGAGGTAGCGCTCTGGGCAGCCAGCAGGGAAACTCCAGTGCAGGCTCAAACAGAGCCCAGGGGAGGGGCTGCCGGCAGGCAGCCCCTTCTGGCTACAGGGAAAACCGCCATCACTTTTCCAATGGCTCCTGCTGCTTGGGTGGGGGGGAGTGTGAATTTGAGGGGTGGCGAGGGTGGCAAGGGTGGGGGTGAGAAAGAGAGCCAGCCTTGCCTGCCCCAAGTCCTCGTTGTGATACCAGGCAAAAGGGGCTTCAGAATTGCCAAAGGCAGTGCCCAAATTGCTTACCGGTCACTATCTTCCTTCTGCACCCTTGCAAACAGTTGCAAGACTACTCAGGCTTAGGGAGCAATAACAATGGGATTTATTTAACAAACAGGGAAAAGCAAAGAATTACTGAAGTCAACATGGCCATTTACCTTACTTAAAGCAATGTCCAGTCCTTGAAGTCCCAGAAAAGTAACAAAGGTGGCGTCTTCCCGCCACTGCTGACGTGGAGCTCCTCTTCCAAACAATAGGCCACGTTTCCAAAATGGCGTCTTCCTTCTTCTGCAGACATGCAACAGCCAGAGTGTAGGCCAGGTTCCAACTCACGAGGACGACACAGAACACAACTGGAGATGCTCCCGAAACTGCCATGGTGCCCCAGCACAGCAACAGGCCAATAACATTGCAAACAGCAACTACAGTGGCCAGACGGCCCAACAGACTCAGGCATTTTAGGAAGGCACCCGCTTCGGGCCTCTGCCTTCTTCCTTCGGCTGCAGTAAAAACAAAACGGAGCAGTTTCCGTCACTCGGCTGCTTGCAAAGCCTCCACAGTCGCTGGCCCCAAAGTCACTGAAGATTCCAAAAACGCTCAATCCGAAACTCTGTATCCCGGTGGCTCAAAACTTCTGGCTTCTGATTTCCAAACTCTCAAGCTTGGCAACTACATATTCTGCTGCTTCTTTTCCTACATCATGGCAACTGAATTCCCCTTCTCCTTCAGTCCCTTTTATTTCTCATCAGACTCTCCACCCCAAACTGCAAACTTAGCATTTTTCCCCAGGGCTATTCATGCTCATCAGCAAACCCCCTCCAGGGGTCACCACCTTTACTCAGCTTTGAACTCAGACCTTTACAGTTGTGGGGCCCCAGTTTCAGTTGCAGCCACCAACCTCAAGCATAGACCTTATCAAGTCAACCCCTACCCTCAAATTCAAAGGTGAAAGGGAATCTGTATCCAATCAACTCCTTTTATAGAGAAGGAAATTGAGGCCCAGAGAGAGGGTGTCTTTTCCAAGGGCAGAATGGGGAGCAAAGCCCTGGTGTCCTTCCGGGGCACCCTGGACTCAGCCCCCCTTCCCCCTTTCCTTGCCAGCTTGTAGACACATCTGCCTCTCAGCAGCCTGGACCCACCTCCCCACCACACCTCTCCCCAGCCTCAGTCCCAGAACCCGCCCTGGGGGCAGGGAGGCCAGTCTGAGGGGCTGCTGTGTGGTCCACCATAGCTGCCCCGGTTTCCCCCTCCTTCTAAGGGAGCTCGGGGAGAGGGAGAGGGGGTGGAGAGTTGGTTGGGGTGAAGTCTTCCACAACAAAGTTGCAGATATCCAGAATGAGGACAAAGCCCTTTAATTTGTTTTTATCATTACTGTTTTTATGACTAGTTTATTATGACGTGCTGTCTCTTTAAAACTGAGAGATGAAACTAAATTAGCCCCGCTCCGAAGTTTTATATAACAAGGAAGGGCAAAAGACCGCAGTAGGAGTTTTACAGGCTGGCAAAGACAAGCTCTTGGTTTCTAGTTTGGAAGCCTGACGCTCCCTTTTCTTGTTTGGTCGGGTTTGAGAAATGCCTAGCTCTCCCTTGCGCGGGAGCCTCTCAGGCCAGGCGAAGGTGGGTCTTGTTGCCCTGGAGATAGCGAGGTTAGACTGATAGGCTGCTCCGGCAGCCAATAGAAGCCTGGAGGGGGCGGGTCGAGCTAGGTCTTGTGCTGCTGCGGCGGGGCTCGCAGGTTTGCGGACGGGGCGTTGGGGGAGGGGTATGGGGCTCTCGGGGGGACTGGGGGGTCCCCGTCAGGCCAAGGACTCTTGCGCAGTGTGGGCACTGCCTTTGGCTGCCAGATCAGAGCTCCCAGACTCTGCACCCGAAGTTTTCTTTGGGCCTGAGCGAGCAGGAGCTGCCGGGGCGGGCGGAGGTGGAGATGGCGGAGGGCGGTGGGACGAGATGCCTCGGTCAGAGCCGGGCCTTGTGGGAGGAACTTGAGGCCTCGGGCGGCCGAGTACGCTGGAGACCCCGTTGCTGGGCGCACCAGGTGGGCAATGGAGAGTCGGAGACTTGGGGGACAGGGAAATCAGCATTTGGCAACTGGACTTAGGAGGCCCCAATTCCGGGAGCCCAACCCCACACCCCATTCCCAAATCCGGGCTAGATGGTCAGTTACAGACCAGAGTGCTGCCTAAGGTGGGGCCACCTTCCCCTTCTCCGATTCTGTATCTCTTTTCCAGGTGTCAGGTCTGGCTGGACCCCGAAGCCTGATAAGCATGAAGCTTCTGTCTTTGGTGGTGGTGATCGGGTATTTGCTGGTACCGCCAGCTCAAGCCAACAAGGTGAGGGAAGTGAGCCAGCAGCCCCTCTTGCAGACACCTGGGTCAGGGCTTCCCCAGAGGTAGGCGCTGTGCCACCCCTGCCCGTTCTCACCCATGGGCTGTATTTTCAGAAGTGTTCTCCCAGGCACTGGCTTCCCACCTTCCCAAGGGTGGAGCCAGGCAGGGGAGAGGGGTGGTGCCCAGAACACACAGGTCCTGGTTGAGATGCACCTGAGGCGCCTGCGAGTGGGATTCCAGCCAAGGAGTTTGCGTTTGGGAAGTTAGCTAAGTTCACCCTACCTGCCTTTACTCCTGGGTAAAATAGTGGTTATAGTACCTGTACACTTCTTAAGGAAAATCAAATTACAACGAGTAGAAGAGCCGTTAAGTGTAAAGTCCTGTACAGAGAGCAGTTTCTGTCACTGAGTGTGACCAACCTAAGTGCCGGGACTCCTGAGACACCTGTTCTTTAGGAGTATGTGACCTGGAGCTGGATTTGGGTAGATTTATGGAATTTCATCAAGACTTTGAAGTAAGGTTGAGTCTGAGGGTTTGCTTTCAGTCCACTGGGGAATTCCTAGTTTGAGTGAAATTATTTGTGATATTGTTTCTTACTCATTCCAGAAAGGAAGAGCTTCCAGAGAGGTTGCTTGAAAGTGATCCACTTTTTCTCGTTCACCCAGTCCTGACCTAGAAAGTTAGAGATGGATTGGAGGGAGAGAATAGTCATCAAGACTGCTGGACAGAGGCGCACACACAACTTGGGGAGCTCAGGATAGTGGGCTGTCACCTTGCTTGCCACCCCCCCCCACCTCTCCTCAAGCACCCTGTTAGGGAGCAGCAACTGTGGGCAGCCATTATGAATGACTGAATTAACATTACTTGGGGGTTCAGGCCAGTGTGACCTCTTCTGGCATTAGGATCTGTGAGTCTCGTTTGCTTCCTGGATAGCATCTGTCTTAAGGTCATGATAGAGTGTCCATCTTAAAAAAGTCATTCCTTGTTGAACTTGGGAATGGGACCCAAGAGCATTTCTGTAGTCACCTTACGGAACAGGGAACTGAAAGTTGAGAATCTTGCTAGAACCTGAATCCAGGGCCCTGCCTACCTGATACGTGCTCTTTCTTCCAGAGTTCTGAAGATATACGGTGCAAATGCATCTGTCCACCATATAGAAACATCAGCGGACACATTTACAACCAGAATGTGTCACAGAAGGACTGGTAAGGCATTTCACGAGCAGACCCTTGGCCGCTGCACCTAGTGGAAGTTACCGGTGTTTATTACTTGGGCCCCTGGAGGATAAATTCTCCCAATCCTGTAGGGAGCCTTACAAAAGAGCATTTGGTTCTTGCCCACAGAACATGTTAGATGCAGGAGCCAGATGTCTTAATCCAGCTGCAGTACTCCTGGCCAGAGGAGTGGATTTCACTATTTTGCTTACATTTGGGTACTTACTGACATGCAAAGTAGGGGCAGAGAAGTTAGGAGACATGGCTGTTATGGCTTCATCCTGTGGGATCTTTCACATACTTCTGCAAAGTTCTGTTACTTGTGTTATTTAACCTTAAATTCATTTCTGAATGCCTCACTTAAAAAAAAAAATCACACATTCATTCAGGCAAAGACCATTGGTATAAAGGAACATTTCAACATTTTGTTCTGGAAGGAATGGTTCAAAGAACTGGAGAGGGTGACGACAGGACTAGGAGGAGGATCAGCACGCTGTGGGAGGTGGGGTTCTGTTCACTGTGGTATGTTGGCGTATTGTGGCCATTGGCTGGAAGCCGAGGGGCCGGGGGAGACTTAATCGTGATTTGAGGGAGCATTTTGAATGCAGGCTGTTTTAGGAACCAGGAGGCCCCATCGTTGGGAGGATCTGAGCACCAGTGAGGCATTTCCTTGATAAAGTCTCTAGAGGGGTAGACACCTTCTGGGGCCTCAGGTCAATATTGCCTCTTCTCACATTAGGATCGTCAGATGGGGTTTGCAGAAATACAGATTCTGGGTAAATTCCCCTGCCCTCCCCCTATTTTGGTTCAGGGTATGTGGGAAAGGGGAGGCAGTAACCTTTCTTAGGTGATTAGAAGCACTGGACCAATATCAGCATTTGGGAGCTGTGAACCCAGCTGCCTGTCCACCTCTGACTTTCCGAGAGACCGTTTGGCTAGAGGCAGAGATTGGATACTGCCCGCCGGCCTTCACATCTAGCTCTGCCACTTGTTCATTTTGTGACAGGTTACCTAATTTCCAGTGTCCTTGACTTCCTTCATCTGAAAATGATGGCAGCATTTTGAGAATTAAATAAGCAAGCACGTGTGTAAGTAAGCAGAGTACTTAGAACAATACCTGGCATGTAGTAAGCTATATAAATGTTAGCTGATGTTATTGTCAACATACAGAGGCATTGTAACCAGTCATCAGCCAGGAGCCTGCTTCTCCTGTAGCGCTAGACTGTGTCCCTCTGTCTCTGCCCATCCTGATGGACTCACAGACCCAAAGACCTGAAATCCTGGGCTCAGCCCCCGTGACCGCCTTAGAGCTTGTGGTCATAGTTCAAATAGCATCAGTCAGCAAGTGGGTAGTCCATCTTAGCCCGATGCCAGGACTCCATCCCATGCCCCCAGTGCAGGTACCGGCAGGTTTTAGTGGCACTATCTCTGTCCTGGGATTCTAGGGCATTCTGCAAACCCAGACTTGGATGTCCACAGAGAAGGAAGTTCTCTCTGGACCTCTTGGGCTGTAGTTTATCTCTCCTTCCTCTTAGAAGTCAGAATTAGGAGCCGGCCCGAGGCACAGTCTTAAATCAGGAACCTCAGGACGAACTACTGAGGGTGGTGGGTAGAGTTGAAGCTGTGAGCTAAGACTGCAGGATTCTAGGACCCAGTGGCCCTGGCCTGGCTGTCGGCTGGGCAGGGAGTCCTTCTTGCTGCCTGGAGCCCTTAGGGTTTTGGTGGGACCGTGGCCTGTGAGCTCAGCATCTTAGTGCTAGGACCACAGGAACCAGCTTGGCTACAGGTCTTTGCCCCATCTTCACTCTGGTGTCACCTGTCACCGCTAGGGGACACTTGGTCATACGGTGAAGCCACAGTCTAAAGCTGACATTTTTCAGCTATTGGTAATCTGCCATCTGGAGTTGTGGGTTCAGAAAAAAGGCAGAAACCCCAACCTCTGCCCTGTTGGTAGGTCTGCCAAGGAGCTCTGTTATGGAAACAACCCCACAGCAGGAAGGAACTTCACTGTGGCTGGTTCAGTCTTTCAGACTTTCAAATGGAGCTTTTCTAATATGCAAAATCTGTTTTGTTAACATGGGCTGTCAAAATAAGAACTGCTCTGGCTGAGAGTGAGCTGTCTCTCAGTTCCTCCCTCACCACAACCCCTAAGAGAGTCCTGGGGTCCCCAAGAGAGTACAGTGTGAAAGACGCTCATTGGGTTCGGGTCCCATTTATAAATGAGGAAACTGATGAGAGGTTAAATAAAGTCCCTACAACCTCAGAACACATAGCAAAATGGAATTAAGCCCTTTCTCTCTGGTCCTCTGCCTTGAGGCTCTGACCAGTCCATGGTCTTGATATCACTGAGCCCCGAACAGGGCGATGGAAATCCGTAGGAGAGACGAGCCTGCTAGGGTTCCACCATCTCGGTAGAGCCTTGGCATAGTGCAGCTCTGGGCTGCTGGTCCTTCCCCTATAATTAGACTCTACACTTAGGTCCTGAGTAATAGTCCTAATACCAAGAACTTGATTTTTCCTCCCTCCCTGACACCCCAAACTGACCTTGTGGGGAATCCACATGTCCCACTGTAGCTCTCAGGTGACCTTCCAAACCCAGGGTCCTGCGTAGCTCAGAAAGAGGAATCTGGGCCTGGCGAGGCTCGAGGAGACTTCTGGGGAAGGGACGGCCCAGGACTGCTGACCAAGTGCTGGGTGTGAACCTGGCTTGCCCCTCAGCTCCTCCCGAGCTGGCAGGGTGCAGGGTATGAAAGGAGTCCCTTTAGTTGCATTAGGCAAAGACCCATTCACACAGCAGCGGGTAGTGTATGGGCAGATGCTAACCAGATGGAAGTGGTCAGAGGCCTAGATAAATGCATGTCTGCCACAGATGGCGTTTTAGGGGGAAATGGCTTTTAGATTTTTAAAGACTTTTGAACTTCTTAGAAAATGGAGATCCCATTCTTTCATTATCACCTGGTCTTCATGTCACCCATCCATCCTTGATGCTTCTGCCAGAAACCCAGCCTGAGTCTACTAGAAGGACTCACTCAGAAGGACAAGCTGATCATTTCCAGGGAGTGCGTGGACTCTTGCAGGGTGCCAGTCAGAGCCCAAGGGCCTCGCAGGTGGTCACCTAGGGCAGCCGCTCATGTCTGGGGGAGGGCAGCCCGGGTGCAAGCCGCTGAGCAGCGCGGCAGCGTGGCACCTGGTTCACCTCTGCAGCCTCTGAGGGTTTGATTTTCACAGTGGTTTGCTCACTCGTGTGTTCTGTCTGTCAGACAAGTTGGGGTGTGCTCGTCTCAGGACTGAGATGCCCGGTGCAGAGCTGAGCACAAGACAGGCCCACTTAGGCCTAGAGTCAGCTGAGATGAGGAGGAGTGGAGGGTCTAGGCCTGGGTCCTGCCCCCGCCCCCATAACCGAGACACCAGCTTGCCTGCCTGACCCTGTCTCCCTCTCTGTAAACAGGGGTCCTCACTCCTGAATCTCCCCGAGTTGGGAACCAGTCAGTCGAGAGTAGGCTGAGAGGGCGCATGATGCACCTCTCTTAGCTGAAGGCCTCGCTCTGGCCCGCAGGATGCGTGGCACTGGGGGCATGAAGATGACCATGTCCTTGGGGGGGCTCTTGTCTCCTGGGGACACAGTACAGGTAAAGGCGTGAGGGAGTGCGTGGAGCTGTGAAGGGGGTGCGGGGAGCTGGCTCTGGTGGGTGGAGGTCAGAGCTTTGAGCTGAAGCTAGAGCAGTGGGTGTGTTCAGAGCGAGAGCAGGGCCAGGCACTCCTGAGAGAGGCTGTAAGACGTCACGGAAGGCACAGCTCACTCACAGAACAGGCCAGAAGATCAGCGTAGCTGCAGGGTGGGAGGGGTGAGGCGTGCTGATGATGGAGGCCACCGCCCCTCTGGGTTAGGGCTCACCCTGGAGGCCCTGCGTGGGGAGGTGTCCACCTGTTCCAACTCGGTGAAGACGAAGTGCTGGTGAAGTAGTTAGAACAGGGTCAGACTGGCAGCGGGAGAGCACAGGGAGGCCGGGTGAGTTGTCCCAGTGAGAACCGACATGGGCCTCCGAGAAGACGCACCAGTGGGAGAGAATAAAGACAGGATGGGTCTTAGAAGTGCTTAAGGAGGTGAGACCCTGGAATCTGGTGGGTTCATGGGTGAGAGAAAAGGGCAGCATCGAGGTGATTCCGGATCTGACTCACTCAGCTGGGTGGGTGGGGGAGGGCTCTTCGCCGAGGGGGGACACATGCCACGGAGCCAAGGGGGTGGGCTGGGGCAGCCCATCCCGGGACAGAACGGCTGAAACAGGCAGCGGGGCGCAGAATTGGGGGGAGTGTCGACGCTTCTGGCTCTGGCTCTGCCGGTGCAGTTGGAGAGCTGCTTCTGATGGGCTGGGAGGCTGTGGGTTGAGAAAGGGGTCTGCCGGCCTGACCCCTCAGAAGCCCCCCCCACCTGGGAGCACCCTTCCCTGAGACTGCCTGCCCAGCTCCTGGGCCACTGTGCCCCAGCCCTGTCTGTGTCTTGCAGCAACTGCCTGCACGTGGTGGAGCCCATGCCGGTTCCCGGCCACGACGTGGAGGCCTACTGCCTGCGGTGCGAGTGCAGGTACGAGGAGCGCAGCACCACCACCATCAAGGTAGGTCGGCCGCGCCCCGCTGCTCCCTGCCCCGGCTGCCACACCCACAGCTTTCTGCTTCATTCGGAACGTTTCAAGGGACACCGGGACTGGCTCCCAGCTGGCCTAGTCACTGACACGGGACCCGCTTCCCACACCGCGGAAGCACCTTTCCTGTGGCACCTGCTACGTCGGCCGCTGGAGACCTGGGAAAGGGGCTCAAGGCTCCTTTTTTCCTCCCATTCTTTCCAGTTTTTCCCCTTCCTCTTCCTCCTATTCATTCAGTAAACATCCTTTGGCCTGCAGGTTCTGGGCCCTGTGCAGAATGCTGGGAAGGTGCTAAGTCTGGCCTCCCTGGGTCAGTGCAGCCCTTAGGGAGACAGCAGACATCCGGGGCCTCTGGCCGGGGCTGGGGCTGGGGGATGGGCACCGGGCAGCAGCTGCTGCCTTTTTTCCCATGCACCTTGTCTTCTGAGGTCCTTGGGCAAATCTGGCATGGCAGTGGTTGACCTGGCCCCCACCACAGGGAGTGAGATCTGGGGCCTGTCTGTTCCTCTGCTCCCCAGGCAGGACTGGACCCCGACTCACTCGAGCAGAGACTTGTACATACCCCCACAGCCACCTTCTGTCGGTAGCAGGTCTGACCACCCCGACACAGGCCCTGCTTGCTGGGCTAACCAGCCCTTCCTGCCCAGCTTAGAGTAAGCAGCTTTTTCCTGCTTGTCTCCTAAAGAGTCCAGAAATAGCCTCGGGAAAGAACCCTTAGGCATTTAACAACCCTGTCGAGTCCTCCCTCAGTTTCCCCTTTTGGGTTCATTTGGGAGGGACACGACCCTCACCGCTGTCCTGCCTGTCTGCGCATCGCCTCCCAGCTAGACACGGCTCCCTGTCCCCGCCCCTCGGTCCGCTCTACACAGGTTCTGGTCCTTTTATCCCCCTACCGAGCCAGCCCCTCCTTGAGCCCCCTTTCTCCTCTGAACTTACCCCCGTGAACTCCACCCTCCCAGGTGCCTGAGACAGTGAATTCTGAGTCAGCTGTCTCCTCACCTTGTTTAGCAGGAAAGGGACTTCCCCCTTGGGGACCTCATCGGACACACTTCCTAACCCCTCAAATTGCCCTCCACCCCTCGGAGTCTCCACTCCTTACTCCCACCCCAACTTCAGGCTATTAAAAACCCAGCCTCTATACCCCTTCCCACTTCTGATCACTTATCCTGTCTAAGATGCGTGAGCACTGATGCCCTGGTCATGAGGAGGTTGGCTGTGACAGAGGTGGGCGCCTACCTTGAAAGGCTCCAGGTTCTTCTTTTACCACTCCTCCGTTCGGGGCAGAGGCTGGGTCAGCAGCCCGCAGCGGCCGGACTCGTGGAAGTGGGAAAAGCATTTGAGATGGAGCCAGCAACCTGGGTTCAAGTTACATCTCTACCACTTACTAGCCTTGGCACCTCGGGTGAATGAGGTGGCCCGTGGTTCTCAGTCTGGTGATTACTGGTCCCCCAGGGGTTTAGAGATGAGTGGAAGGTGCTGCTGTGGACCGTCATGAAGGTGGATTGCTGACGCCATTGCAGGGCACATGGAGGCTAAATGTCTTGGAAAGTCCTGCTGGAACCCTTAGCAGCCACGTTGGGAAACACTGACTGGCCCTGTTGCATCTGTCCCTTCTGTAGAACAGCAGTCGCTCTGCTTCGGGAGGCTCTCCACGTAGGTGAGGGCTTGAAGTTGTTCTGCCCTGGCTTTCACCTCCCTGCAGTGCCCACTGTCCATCCGGGTGGGCCCCAGGCTCCCTGGTGCTGAGTGGGCGTGTGTGCCCTCAGAACCGCAGCTTCCCCCCGCTCTCGGCGCAGGCACTGAGGCCGCGGGCTTGGGCCTCTCCATCAGCTGGCTTCTCCTTGCTCTGGCGCAGATCCTTTTGCTCTCCCTGTTATCACAGGCTCTTTGGTAGCCAGTGAGGCCCCGTTTACCTAATCTGTACCCCAGGAGCATCTGGGGGGTGTCCGAATCCAGACTTCTTTATCATCTGTCCTCCTCATAGCTCAGGGGTCCCCTCGGTTTGCGAGAAGTCCGTCACTGTGGGCGTAGGGCCTCCCCGCCCCTTCTAGCTCTTGCTCCTCTGAGCCCACATGACCTGCTGGCTGGCCCTCCCTTGAGCCGTCCATGCCAGGGAAACACGGATGGCGGCGCCCAGGGCTGGCTCTCAGGGCGCGGGGCCTCCTCCGCAGGTCATCATTGTCATCTACCTGTCGGTGGTCGGGGCCCTCTTGCTCTACATGGCCTTCCTGATGCTGGTGGACCCGCTGATTCGAAAGCCGGATGCCTACACTGAACAGCTGCACAACGAGGAAGAGAATGAGGTACCCGGGGCTCTGGGTGCAGTGCCCAGCCAGCCCCTCTGCCCGAAGACGGGGTCCCAGGCTGCCCATGCATGTCCCCAGGGCAGAACAAAAATAGCAGCACCGGGGCCTAGGTGGGGGTGGGGGTCCTGTGCCCACTACTCCTATCCCACATCCTGCATGTCACCCGGATTTCAGGGTCTGCCTCAACAGGGTACCCCCCAGTGCACTTCCAGATGACACAGGAGATGGCCCTGAATTTCTCCTGATGTGCCCGGGGCAGGCAGCATGTGTGGGTGTGCTTCCTGGTGGGCATTTCTAGGCAGGGGCAGGTGAACCAACCAGAGCCAGTTGTGCACAGACACCTGACTTGTGGGGTGCAGGCTGATGACGGGGTGGCGGAGGGCTGGGAGGTGGCGGGCCTGCTCCTCAGTGGCTCGGCAGACATCTGGTGAGCCCCTGCTTGGTGCCAAGCGCAGCCCCGGGCTTTGAGAGATAGAGACGTTTCAAGGACCAAAGAGGGGAAGGTAGAGAGCTGCCGAGGTGGGCATCACCGTGGATGCTTGGGAGACTTGGGGCATTTCAGGGACGAGGGTGGCATGCAGGGATAAGGCAAATAGAGCTGGCCCTTAGGCTAAGGATTATTAAAGGTCCCGTGTCAAGCTAAGGAGCCGCGGCTGTACTGGATAAAGGCAGGGAACCACAGGTGCCAGACGGCCTGCACACCCCACAGGCACCCTGGCCACTGTGGGTGGCCCTGAATTTCTCCTGATGTGCCCGGGGCAGGCAGCATGTGTGGGTGTGCTTCCTGGTGGGCATTTCTAGGCAGGGGCATGGGCCCTGCGTTCACTCTCGCCCCCCACCTCCCTTCCCTGGAGCTAGGGACTGCCTGGAGGGGAAACTGCAGCGCAGACCCTGCAGGGTGGAAGGAGGGCTGGAGAGGGGCGCTGTGGGAGAAGTGGCGCCTGCCCCCAGGAGGCTGGGGGGTCTCCTTGCGGAGCCATGAGTTCCGCCTGTGTGCTCCAGCTCCCCCGTGGGCCTGCACAGCCACCAGCTCTGCGCACACGGCAGCCGAGGGAGGCGGGTCCCCACAGAGTGGACATGTCCTGGGGCTGCTTTCTGCCGAGGGGCAGACTCCAGGCTCCGGGAGGTGGGAAGTTGGAGGCGCAGCGGGTCTGCGCTGTCCGCGGGCCCGCCCTGCAGCTGTGGGAACGCTCCCACTGTTCACCCCTAGAGCTGGCACACAGGCGGGGGCATCTAGTGATGAGGGGTCTCGGCCGTGTCCTGGGAGCACTGGCTGAGGAAGCTTAGCTTGAGGAGAGGATGCCAAAGCGGAGGGGCCACGCCCGCTGCTGGAGTTCGCAGGACAGCACTTGAGCCGCCCAGCGGGGGTCGAGCCAGGGCAGTGCCCGCGGTTGGGGCAGAGGAAGGAGAGTGGCCGGTGTGAGGAGTCTGACAGATGGGGCGGTGTGATGGGGGGGGGGGGCGACTCCCTGGGATGGGCCTGCACTCGGGGTCACTGGAGGTCACCAGGCTCAGGCTAGACCTGTGCTGGGCAGGCAGGTTAGTGCATTCGGGGCACTGGGTGGAGGTGGGAAAGGGCAGGTTCCCACTAGAGGGCCCAGGGCTCAGATATGGGTGGGCGCGGCCAGGACCATGTGGCTGTGGGCACCCCAAGCAGGAGGACAAGGCCGGGGGCCTGATGGCTCCCACATTGGTGGCTGCTTTTGGCCGCATGCCTGGACACTTCCCAGGGCCCACCCCCTGCTGATAGGCCTTTGGCCAGAGGTGGAGCGGAGAGGATGGGCCTCACCCCCTGGAGCTGGGGCCTGGTGGTGGGGGCGCTGGCAGTTGGGTGGTCTGTGTTCAAGAGGAAACCTTGAGTGCCTACCTGGTTATTAATGTACAGTAATAGCAGCTCTGATAGGGGAGGAGCATCGCTAATAAACACTCAGCGATTAGGGGTAATGTGGTAATTGCAGTCCTGGCTGGGGGGTAATTGAGAGATGCGCGGTGATTACACAGCCGCTGCGGCTCCCTGGAATGCGTGGCTCTCGGGCAGGGCCGTGCTGTGTCTCCTGCCCCGGGGAGGCGAGGGGAGGGCCGCTTGCTGTTTGGGTCTGAGCCCAGGCCTCTCTCCCCAAGGAGACCCGGGGGCTCCCCACTCTGAGTCTTAAGTCCCAGTGCGCCCAGTGCCAGGGGCCTGGGGATGGAGGAGGGTAGATTTGGTCCCTCTGGTTCCTGGGAGCAGAAGCTGAGCAAAAGATGGACAACTCCTGGGTGCAGGTTTTGTCTGAGGAGGAAGGATCATCCCCCAATGGTGCTGCCTGGCCCGTGGCCCCCACGGGCAGCTGGGCTGTAGAAGAGACCCCCCGCCCCCCGGGAGGAGGGCCTGGAGTGAAGGACACCTGCCCGCTCCCCAGCCGGAGGGCTAGAAGGTGGTCGAAAGAGTGACCCTCTCTGACCTGAGCGCTGCGGGCTGGTGGCCGCAGTCGGGCCCTCGGTGGGTGAGGGACGCCTCGGGCTGGCCCCCAGCCCCGCCGCCCGGCCAGCCTCTCGCGCCCTCGCCTCGTGCTTGTGTGTGGCGTGGCTGCCGGGCGCGCTGCCGGCTCATCTGTTCTTGAGGCTTGGTGGCTGCGTTTCTCGCCTGTGCCCTTGGCTTTTCCTCTCGCTGTGCTCACAGGCCTGCAGGCAGCACTGTGTTGGGGGGACACTGGGGTGTGAGCCCCGACAGAGCCCAGACCCGCGAAGGAGCAGGGCCAGGAAGGCAGTGGGTAGGGTCAGGCTGTACGAGGTGGGTGCCCTGGGGGTGCTTTCCTGGACCTGGCCTGGCTCCTGTGCCCTCCTGTAGTCCGGGAAGGGGACCTGTCAGCAGAGGTTTCTCAGAGCAGCCCCGAGGACGACTGGAACGTGGCTGCTCAGCTGCCGAGGGAGTCCGTCTGGGGCAGATGGAGTCCAAGGGTCTGGTCCCTGCAGAGCCCCAGAGTCCCGGCTCCTGGATCGTGAGGGGTGCTCTGCCAGCCCCTCCTCGCTGCACCTGGGAAAGAGGTGTGGCACTGAGGGCCAGGAGGGGAGGCCCTGAGGCCCCCCTGAGCGGGCAGCGGCTGGGCTGTGCTGGGTTCCGTAGTGATCATTAGGCTGTGAGTTCACGCCCCCTAGGAAGGCCTGCACCTGCCCTGGGGTGGGAGGGCTCTTTCGCCCCAGGAGGAAGGAAGTCAGGACCTCTAGGTGCTTCCTGTCTGCCTAGGCCTGTGGTGGTCTGCGGCTCTCTCGAGGCTCCAGGGCCTCGCCCTGCCCCTCAGGAGTCTGTGACCCGTCAGAGGTGAACTCTGGAGGTTGGATCACTTCCCGGCATTGGACCCCCTTGGTTCCATCCTCCCACCCCGCAGCCAGGCGCTCTCCTGCCCTGGGGCTGGGGGACTGGAAGAGGAAGGGGAGGCCTCCCCAGCAGTCCCGGCTCCAGTGCCCGTGGAGGGAGATGAAAGCTGTGGTGTTCACTTTGAAAGCGCTGGCAGGCCCCGTGGGCCCTGATTGCTGGGCGCTGCCTCCCCTGGGATTCCAGCAGCATTAGGCCTAATCCCCGGGCTCAGACGCCCTTTGAAAGGAGGAAGCAAGCTTGTTTGCTGGGACAGAACGGCAAACAGAGCTGTGTTAGATGTACAGCTTTGGCCCTCTTTGAAGAGAGAGAAATAAAGGTTTCTATGAGCTCTGGGTGTCTCTGGGCTCGCAGCGTGGGCCCCCTGAGCTCTGACAGGGTCCTCAAAGAACTCAACCCACCGGGGCTTGGGTCCAGTTCTAGGCCCCCTGTGGGAGAGGGGTGTGCAGGGGCTCGGGAAGATGAGGATGATGATGATGGGGAGGAGGAAGCCAACAGGGAACATAGGAACTGGGCTGAAGAGAAGACCTGGCCTTTGAGAAGGGCCCTGCGACTCCAGGCCACTGGGCAGCACGCTGGCCTGGGCAGCTGACGAACCCCGAGAAGATGCGCACTGCCAGGGACCACCCTCTGCTCTCCCCTGAGCACAGACAGAACCGTGTGCGATTTGGAAGATAATTCCAGAAGAGGCGTTAGGTGCAGCACAGCGCTGTCCTTCAGAGCGTGACTTGGGGAGCCCTGTGGGCTCGCCCCCAGCTTGCCCCTTGCTCTCCATGGTCCTTGCTGACTGAGTTAGAAGTGCTGCAGCCAGGTGCAAGTCTAGCCCCAGTGTCTGACTGGCAGCTTCATGCCAGCGCACCCTTAAGATGAGCGATTTGGGACTTAACGTTTAAGTTGTGATCATCGGGGGAAGGTGTTGAAGTGGCAGCACTGGTGAGGGCGGGCCCTGGGGAGCGGTGTGGTCGGATGATAGGGCACCACAGGGAAGGTGGCCAGGAGGGCAGGGCTTGGCCAGCACCGTGGGCCTGAGGCTGTGCTCGGCCGAGTTTGACCTGTGAGCAGTGGGGTCACCCCACGAGGCTTGAGCTGGACCAAGTACGTGGCATCGCCGGAGAGGACCCTGCAGCAGCACAGGGTCGGGAGCTCTTTGAGCAGAGAGGGCTTGATTTGGCTGCCCCAGGGAGGATTTGGTTCCACTTGTACAACTGAGGGAGGCTGTGTAGCAACCTCTGTGAAGTCCTCGGCCCTAGAGCCGCTCTGAGCTGTGTGGCTGGAGAGGAGACAGCGGTCCGAACCCCACTCCCTGGGCTGGGGCGGAGGGGCAGGGACACAGCCTGGCCCGGGTTCTCATTTCCACATCTTGTCTTCAGCCGCTGAGGTCCGCTCCTGCGCTAGTTGCTCAGGCTGTGTCCTGGGCGCCTGAGGACTCCGCCCGGGCCTTTGGTGGATTCACGCTTGTCCATGCAGATCAGGGGCTCCCCGGGCTGGACCAGGAGTCTGCCTCAAGTTCCTGCTCCCCCCTCGGGGAAAGGTGCCTTCCTGCTTCTTTGGTTTTCCACACTGACTTCCTATTAGGACAAACCAGCCAAAGAAGGCTCTGGGTTCCAGTGCCCCCCTGGCCACTGAACAGCCCGGCCTTGAGCAGCAAGGTGATTCGTCCCCTGTGGCCGCAGTTTCTCACCTACACGTGAGGACAGTGTGCCCCGGCCGGTGAGCCTGGGTGACCCACATGGTGTGCCCGGCAGCCACATTGGCTTTCGTCCTGCTACGCAGGTCCGTCTCTGAGCTGCCGGGGCCCAGCCTCGAGGGCAGAGGCTCGAGACTTCTGTTTCCAGCCCCATCCCGCTGCAGAGCAGGCGGGGATGAGGCCCCGTCTGGGCCATCTCTGGAGCAGATGTGGAGTCTTTAATACCTTTTAATCAGACTATTAGCGATGGAAACACGGAGCCTCTCAGCAGCAGCTTTCTCCCACTTATGGGCTGTTTGTTAAGACTTTACATGAAGGGAAAACAAATGATACTGTGGTAATGCGGTGAATTTCAGCGTGTTCCCTTAATGCTCTGCTCTTGGCTCCCTCTGGCTGCTGCTGCAGACGCGCTCCCTAGGCAGGAGCAGCAGGGCTGAAGCTTCCCCATCTCCCCCGCCTGGCCCAGCAGGACCCAGTCCAGCCCACTGGGGGGCGGGGGGGGAGCCCCCGGAAGGGACAAGACAGGGTGTGGGGAGGAGGCAAGCCCTCCAGCCCTTGGCCAGGATGACCAGGTTCTCAGCGGGCCAGCAGCTCCCGTGGGTCTTTTGTGCCACCCCACAAGACGGCCCTGCGGGCTGTGCTGGCCCCGGTGAGCATGTGCCAGTGAGTCGCGCAGCTGAACTGGGAGGGACTGGACTTGAAAGGGGCGCGGGGCCACCACACTCTTTCAAAGGCAGCCCCTGCAGCAGGTGCAGGCCTTCTCCTCCTCCCTGCCTGGTAGGTACCAGGCTGGGGTCTGCACCGAGTGCCCCTGCCTGCCAGGTGCTGCTGCAAGCTCTGCCTCCTCACCTCACTCGGAAGAAGCGCTCTCACTCCCCCTGTGCAGACAGGGAGGCAGTTCAGAGATCGAGGCCCCTCTCCCGGGCCATGTTCTGTGGGCGTCAGAGCTGCGGTTCAGAGCCAGGTTTGAGACACTGGCAGGGAAGAGGGAAACGAAGCGTCTCTTGAGCTCCTGTCCCAGGCAGCCAGCCTGCTGCGTTCTGTGCGTGTGTTCTCTTATTTAGGCTCCATACCTACCTCGTCATTAACTATGTTTTCCAAACTGGGTCACAACCCATTAGGTCATGAAACTAACTTTTTGAGTCATAACCAGCATTTTGTGAAGCTTTCTCCCCCTTGTGTCTGTAAATGCAAATGTGGTTTCTATGGACGGTGCAGTCCAAAAACCCTATAAAGATGGGGTCGATAAAATTGAAGCTTGGAGAAATTGTGAAGCTTGTCCAGGGGCACATGGCTACTAAGTGGCTGAGGCTGTCCCTCCTTCCCAGCCCCCACTGTGGACATGAGCTGGGCCTGGGAGTCAAGAGGCCAGAGGAATGTGTGGCCCTTGGGTGCCAGCGTAGAATGGGCAGTCCTGACTCGAGCCCAGTGTGCCCCCTGCCTGACGCTGCCAGCACTGCCTCCGGAGTGTGCAGTGCTCCTCACCCCACCTGGCAGAGGAAGCGTCCTTGGTCCTGCAGTGGGGCCCCTGGGGCCGTGTCCATCTCTGACTCTCCGTGGGCCGTGCTCCACAGACAAGGGACTTGGAGCCCTGTGGCGACAGCGCACTACCTCCCAGCCTTGCCTCCAGCCAGATACCTCTCAGCAACTGCCAGCTCGCCTGCCTCCCCTCTCTCCCTAACTGCTCCTCCCTCTCCCCAGCCTGGCAGCTGCATGGCGACAGAAGCCGTGCCAGCTCAGGGCATTAGAAGCAAACTTGCATTTACGGGGCGGCTCTGGGCTTAGAGAGGTGTGCTAATCCTTTAAGAGATATGTGGCAGGAGATGAGAGGCAGGGAGAGCTAGGGAGGAAATCCCCATGGGGGTGTGGGCCTGGCCCTGGGCTCTAATTCCCCCCAAAGATCAGGTTCGGGTCCTGCAGGAAATGCATGGGCTCCGGGGCTTCAGAGGCAGAGAAGTGGTAATTAGGGGAGGATGCTACTTTTGACGACAGAAACAGTTTGAGAGCAGAGAGGGGATCTGTGGGGGCAGATAGGGAAGGAGCCAGACTACCCTGAGCTGCTGCAGGGGAGCGGGGCCAGGGCAGGCTCTGGACTGGGAATGCTGGGTCGACCACCCGACTTCCATCCCTGCCAGTCTCCGTGAGTGATGTCACATCCCCTTCCCCGGGGGCCGTCAGCCTGGTGTCCTGGCCTCGTCAGAGCAGCAGATGTGCTGCCCTCTCAGCAGCCAGGCCTGGCCCCCGGGCCGCCTGCCAGCCCCAGGCCATGGCAGGCAGGGGCTTGTGCAGCCTCCTGCCAGCCCCAGGGCACACGGGCACCTTTCTCCGGGCTGACTAAGTAAGACCCTGAGGCCAGCGCTCCATGTTCTCTTGAGAGTTACAAATTGGCCTTCGGGGTGCAGCTTGGGGCCTGACCTGAGCTCTCTTAGTTAACGGGCACCCCTTTTCATACTACCCTGAGAGCACCCCCTTTCCCAAACTCCAGGGAAGGGCTCGGGTCTCATCTTCCAGATGCTACGCTGTTCTGGGCCCTCAAGGAATCAGAACCCTTGGGGATGTCCTGCCTCCTAGTCTAGGGGTTCAGACTTTGAGGGTGCTCCCAGGACATTCTTTCCCATCAGGCTTTCCAGACCCCACTAGCTCACAGCACCAAATTTTCTTCCTTCCTGCTACAGGATGCCCGTTCCATGGCTGCTGCTGCCGCCTCCCTTGGGGGCCCCCGAGCAAACACGGTGCTGGAGCGCGTGGAGGGCGCCCAGCAGCGGTGGAAGCTGCAGGTGCAGGAGCAGCGGAAGACAGTCTTCGATCGGCACAAGATGCTCAGCTAGAGGCGCCGCGCAGTCCGCTCGGGACCAGCAGCCACGGCTGCCCGCTGCTGGGGCTGGATGGAGCCGGGACCGCATCTCCCCTACCCCGGAGCCACTCTTCCCGGTCTTCCCACGCCAAGCCCCTGGCACCTGTTCCTTCTCCCTCTCTACAGAGCTGCCGTGCTCAGCTGGTTTAGTTTGGGAAGAGTGGCGGGGTCCTCGATCTCTAGTTTGCCCACCTCGGCCTTTGGGGTTGAGGGGAGGGGGACGTTTAAGTGGCCCCAGGATAGGAACTGGTCTGTCTCTCCTTGCTCCACCCTTGCCTTCCAGCTGCAAACCCTGGTTATGTTCTGAGCCTTTGGCAGATGGAGCTGGATCACCAGAACATGGGGTATGGGGGGAAAGCCGGGCCCAGCGCTCGCACCTGCTCCTTCCCGCTGGTCTGGCCCTCATACCTTGGCCTGGGGAAGCTCTGTGGGAGGGCCGAGGCCCAGAGCCACACCCTGGTCTTCAGGACAAGTCTGACACTTCTCCCCACTGATTCCACCCTCCCTCTCCCCACTTCGGTGGCAGCCTGACACATGCTCCCGACTTCCGAGGCCCAGTGGTGCCCCCACTTCCCCACATCTGCACTTACTGAGCCAGACGGTCGGGACAGGCCACGGAGGGCGAGCTGAGGCCCTGGGTGCCAGTGCTTCTGTTCTTGGCGCGCCCCTTGCCCCTGAATTCCATTGTCCCCGTGCATGGAGAGAAAGGCTTGTCCTTCCATTGTCTGTAAGTCAAGGAAGCCATCATTAAATTGTCTTCGTTCCTCACTTTTTGGGCCTTAAGAGATATACAGAGAGTGAAGAAAGTTCTGCAAGTGACCTGGAGAGGTCTGTGACCTAGAGAGGGGACAGAGGGTCAGCTTTGACCGGGCCCCAGAGTCCACAGGGTGGGGATGGGGAGAGCCTCCCCTGGGGGGGAGTTGGGCAGGCGGGGTGCTGCTCCTCGGGGCTCCTTCTGCTGCAAGGCGCAGCGCGAACGAGCCTGGGAAGTGCCTTCAGAGCCTACCTGCATCTCATCTTTGCAGAAGGGTCCCCCAAAACAACATACCCCGTGCCAGTGTCTCACAGGTAGTGAATGCTGCTTGCTGCAAAGCCCGTATTTCCCTGAAGGAAAACCAGCAGGTGTTGGGGCGTGGGGTGGGTGGGGAGTAGCCAGGAAAACGCTGCTGCCGGGAGAAGGGGCTATGAGCAGCTCCAAGGCCCCTTCCCAAGGGTCCCGGAGCCCAGTCACCCGCCAGTACCTGCAGCGCCCGAGGGACCAGTGGGACCGGGTGGAACTTTGTGGCCTCGGGTTCCCTATACACTTGGACTGAGCCTCTCTGGAGCCCAGTGCTGGGTCTCAGTGAGGGTAGTGGGGTCACCTGCCATCTTGAGGTGGGGAATTAAGTTTGCAAAGATTTGCTGAAGTTCAGAGCCGAGTCCACAGACCAGAGGGAATAGGAGGGGTGATATGCAGATGGGGCTTCCGGGAGGAGCAGAGACTGGAGTTGGTACTGGAAGCAGGCCAGGGACACAGCTCACAGTGGGGCTCACTGAGCGTGGGCTCCGGAGCAAATGTGCTCAGCTCCTGTAGTGCGTGGGGGGCCCATAGGCTGGTGCCTCTAATGAGAGGCAGGGCAGAGCAAGCAGTGCTGGTGGCATGTGCCCCCCCCCCCCGGAGGCTGCTAGGGCCTCGAACTGCTCTTAAAGCCTCATTCTTTCAAGGCAGAGTGCTCTTATTCAAGAGGCACCTAAATTGGGGCTCCCCAAGGTGGGCAGATAGGTACGTTAACTTAAAAGAAGAGCCAATACCGAAATTGGTGTCTCCCTCGAAGGACGCCTGCCCTGCCTTTCTGAGTCTCGGCTAAGTCCTGCGGACACTCTAACCAGCCTTGGGTAGTCTTAAGGGTTTGGTATGAAGTAAGCAGCTGCCACTAATTATAAATAAGCCCAGTGTGTGAAAATAAGTTACTATAAAAGTTTAACAAGGACTTCACTTGACGTAAGGATTCAACTAGTATCCACACATCTAAATACGCTTCGTCTTGACACAAATTCCCTGGATTTTTAGACAAGTATTTGAGTGCACCTCGTCTTCCTGTGAGTGATGACAGTAGGGAGTCCAGCAGAGGGACGTTCGCCTCTTCACTGATAAGGAACAGAGGTCAGGAGCTCCACAGCCAGAGCGAGCGTGTCCTCGCGCCCAGAAGCCCCAGTCTCCCGTCTGGCCCAGGCAGGCTGCTCTGCATTCGGGGTGGTTCCCACCAGGAAATAATGGGATGGGTTTGACCCTGGGGACCAGAGTCTTAGAATTGGGTTCCACAGTTAGAGGCTAGTTCTACCTGGCACCTCTGAGGTGTGCCAGCTCACCCCTCCAGTGACTGGGGACCCTCGTGAGTCGGGGGGTGGGGGAAGGCAGGCCTCCCCCTTCTCAGACCGACTCCTTTTGGGCGCTGGCTTCCTTGCGTCCGTCCTTCACCGCAGCAAAGCCCACCCTTGCATCTGTAACCCCACCTGGCTTCTCTGCCCCTCCTTGGGCAGCCTAGGCCCACCTAGAGGAGACTAAGTGGGGCCTCCACAGGCTCGTGGTTCCGGCCCATCGCCCACCCCTGTGTGGGCCATAAGCTTTTGGCATTAAACCTTTCTTGAGGCTCACTCTCAGGTCCCCAGAAAACCTTCCTGTATTTCCCCTTCTTGTGCCCCTAGAAAACCCTGCCTCACTCCTTCAAGGGAATCTAGGCCAGTAGGTGTGATTTCTTAATCTCCTTATCCCCAGCCTCGAGGTTTTCCTCAGACCTATCTGGAGCTCTGCGGTGATCTCGGGCATAGCACACTCTGCCGCTCCAAGCCCGCCCCCAGGCCCCGGCGTTCTTCAGCCTTGCCCTGCTTCCTTCTCAATCTGGGAACTCCGCGGGTCTCCTGCCCTGAGAGGAAACTGCCGTGGAGTCCGCCTCCATGTCCGGCTGCCTTGTCTGCCTTCGGTCTCGTGCGCGGCACCATCCACTGGGGCCGTCCATGCCGCGCTCTGAAATCATGCTGGTGATGTCACAGCCCGGCCCCAGCGCGGCCTTCCTCTCACCTCTGGCCTGCCAGCCACGCGGGCACGTGATCCTTCTCCCTCCTTCAGGAAGCTCTGTGCTTCTGGGCCTGCCTCTGGGGTGCTCCCTGCCCTTTCTGACCGTGCCTTCGCCTTTTCCTAAATACTGCTCTTTCTCAGGCTTCTTGGCTCCCCCTAAAATGTAACATCTAAGTGCTTCCCTGAAACTCTTTTCTTTTGTGGTTTCTTGGTGTTAGTGCCAGGATTTTTAGCTCTAGCCGAGGCCCGACCCCTGAGCCCCAGACTTGTCCCCCTGGCCCACTCTGGACCCCCATACTCCCCCCAGGGCCGCAGAGCCTTCCGGAGTGGGCGAGCCTAAGACAGTCATCTTTGCCTCGAAACTGGTTTCTTCTGTATCTGTATCTGAGTCAGTGGCTCCACCTCCATCAGGCTGTGCAAGCCAGAAACATGGCGGTCATTCAGCCCTGCCTGTCTGCTGTTCCCACATCGACCCCGCGCAGGCGCCATGACTCTGTCCCCGCCCCCCCGCCCCTACTAGCCTCGCAGTCCTCGCCTCTGGCTTTCTCACCGGCTGTTAGAGTTCTTGTTAGGAACCACCAGAGCTCCCGTTTTTAATCTGATCAGGTCACTTCCCTCCTTGAAAACTCTCCAGGGTTCCCAATTCCTGTGGCTGGAGTTTTTACTGGGCAGCGAAAAGGCCTGCAGGCTGGTGTCTGCCGCCCTCTGGCGTGTCCTGGTTGGAGCCCCGACATGGCCCTGGAAGGGGCTGAAGGACACCTGCTCGCCTGTGTGCGTGTCAGGCTGGGGTGCCAGCACATGACTGATCCCAAGTGGCCCCATGAGGCCCCGTGTAGAAACACTAGTGAGAGCAGACTCAGTTTCCCCACAAACTCCCACCATCTCTACCCAGCCCTGAGGGGCTGGGGCGCGAGCTGAGCCTGAAGAAATGACTGGAAGGGTGGGAGAGGGATGCCAAGTGCCAGGCTGTGCTGCCCGGTCCTGAGCGTTTGCTTCCCATGCACAGGCAACTCCAGGCTGCAGGAACCTCCAGGGGGGCCGAGAGAGGGGGGCCTGGGAGCAGACCTGGCTCTCTGCAGAGCTGGGACCTTTGGCAATCTCTTCACCCCTCTGGCCTGTCCCTTCTATAACAATGCCAAGGCCCAGGGCCTAACCTGTAGTAAACACTCTTCAAATGAGACCGCCATTATGAACAGCAGGGTGGGAGACCTCCCCCCAAGACCAGTCCTGCATTCAATGGAACAAGTGGGGCAGTTATGAGCATGAACTCAGCCAGGGTCTGGGTGCGCGTGCTAAGCCTGCCTGTGCTGGTTAGGCAGCCTGGAGCACAATTTAAATGCCCTCCATTTAAAGGCCTCCCTCTCCTCATTGCAAAGTAGGGATAAGGCCCCTGCGTTGTACGGTGATATGGCTAGTGAGGACGAGCCCCCCAGCACGTGGCAGGCACTCCTCGAGGGGGCTGTCCCACTTCCATTGCATGGCAGCGTAAGCTCCTACCCCCCAACTTGAAGTTCTGTGGGGACGTCCTGCTTGATGTGAGTTCTGTAGGGACATCCTCCTTGGACCCTAGGAAATCCCATCCTGTTGGAGTTCTGCTCCAAACTTCCTGGGGGGTGGTGATTATTGCTGCACCCCCTCTCCCCATTCCCCAGGATGGAGCCAGAGCTGGAGGAGGCTGACCCTACGGTGCTGGGGCGTCTTCCTGCTGTGTGACCTTGAACACAGTGTCCTTTCCGAGCCTCAGGTTCTCCAAAGAGAGTGAGGCACGAGCCAGCCCAGGCCCCTGAAGTGTGTGTCACACACGCGCGGTGGTCACTGTAGGTGGTGCTCAGACCTTTTTCCCAGTCAGTAGGATCTACTTGAACTTATCTTGGAAAAAGGCATAATTAGCACTAATAGTAACCAAAATGAGGTGAACGGCAGAACTTTTGGAAGGAGCTATGTGCTAGTGAGGGGCTGCCCCCCCTCCGCCCCCAACCAGCAGCAGGGTCAGGTCTGACATCTGTCAACAACCTCACTCCTCCAGATTTCAGTCCCCCTGGGGGCCAAGAGGAGTGAACAAGTGCTGAGAGGGTCCCCTGATGACTCTGTGGGTGCCTGGAGTCAGGGTGCCTCAGACCAGCCCCACCTGGACCCGGGTCTTCCCAGGCCGGAGAGCCCTGAGCAAGCCGTAGCTGAGGGCGCCGTAGCATGTCCACGCCAGAACCGAACCACCTGGGGCCAAATCCCAGGGCCAGACAAGTTAATCCATTTTTATTTCCTCAGCTGAAAAACAGAAGTCGCTTCTTCCCTAGGGGCATTGTGAGGGTGTGTGAGTGAGTGTGTGTGTGTGAGTGTGTGAATGGAGCTCTCCTGAGTGCTCAGTGGGTGTCTGGGTGAGAGAAAGGGTGTCTCCCCACTGCTGAGAGAGGACCCTGTTAGCCTCCTCTGCAAGGTTGCAACATGGGGTGAGGCGGGAGGCAGAGGCCAGCACACGATCTCCCCTCCTCTAGCTCAGTCTCCTCCCTAGTCAGCAAGCTCCGCCAGGCAGAGCTGGGCTGTCGCTCTGCAGACGGCTGAACTCGCTGGCTGCAAACCTGCCTTCCCAGGAGCCAGGTCCCTCAGCGCGTCACTGAGGAGGGTGGCCCAGGGGACGTCCCAGGGTCCCTTCTGCCTTGGTGCTAGGAGGTCCTGTGGATGTGCCACTCAGCCGCCAGGTGGTCTGCAGGGGGCACCACGGCCCCCAGCCTGGCAGTGTGAGTGCCCTCCCCAACCTGGAGCTGTGCCCCGACAGTCACTGCTGGCCCAGGAGAGACCGTTGACCATCGTCAGCTCCCGATTCCCAAACCTGTGGTCTCAGGGGCACTCCGGAGAATGGGTTGCCTACCTGGCACCATAAAGACATCCCCCACAAAAGGAGATTCCCTGGGGCTCCTGGGTCTCATGCCCTGCACACTTACAAGGCATCCCCTCAGCCCTAAGTCAAGTCCCCCCAGCCCACAGCTGGCCCTTGAGAGGCCACTGAGCGTCCCTCCTGTGCGGCCCTCCCCCGGGGAGCTCGGACCAGCATCTCCACTCGCGCTTGGCGGCTGCTGTGTCCCAGACTCACGGCGGCCAATCACAGGAGGCCAGCAGTGGCCCCCTCCTCCTGGGAGGGAGCCCAGATCAGAGGCGCCCCCTCCCCCGCCCTCCTCCCTCCCCTTCTGGGTGTGTCGCCGTTTGAAGCTTAATCAGGTAAAGTGTACCTGGCTCCTGGTGCTGTGGCGGGGAAGCCAGGCCAGAGGCTGCAGAAGGCACCGCGGGACAGCCGGGCAGCATCCGAGTCCCCCCGCATCCCCGAAGGCCCCTGAGACACCAACAGCTGTGTGCTGGCGCTGTGGGGCTGGAAGAGCAGACCCCAGAGAGGTAACTGGGCAAAAGGGGGGCTGAGGGATGTGTCCATTTCCATCCTGAAATAGTGACACCCCACCTGTTGGAGGACTGAGGCCAGGGACACTGTTTACTGGGGTTTAGTCACCCCTACTTCCCTACCCAGAAGAAAGGAGACAGGAGTCAGGGCACCAGCTCTGAGGGGACAAGGGGGATTAACCGTTCTGCCACGGCCACGGCCACAGCTAGCAGCTTTTCCATAGACTTGCCCTCCAGAGTGCCCTCTGCCACTGGGCTGGCCTGATGCCAGACACCTGCCAGTGCCCAGAGACTAAAGTGTGGACTTTCTGGGTGGAAATAAGCAGGGGGCATTTTCCTGGAAATGAACTGGAATGTAAAGGGAGGGGCAGGGGGAGAGCCCGGGTCTATGTCTGAGGGGGCACGGGGTGGTGGTTCGCAGTATGGCCGCTGAAGCGTGGGTGAGACCCCAGCCCCATGGTCTGGTAACTGTAGTGACCACAGGCCATTCGCTAGTCTGGGTCTCTCCCATCACCTAGTCCATCGGTTAATATCGGTAACAGCATCTGCCTCACAGCACTACTGTGAGAACCCAGTGAATCCAGAGCTTAGACTTGGGCCACACACAATAAGTGCTAAGTGAATTTTTTTTTTTACTAGAAACAAGCTCACTGAAGCTCACTGAAGCTCTGTGAGACTCAGTTTCCTCATCTGTAGAAGGTGATGGAAAGTTACTTTGAAGGGAACTCAAGGTGCTTAAATAAGTTGCTAGCAAGTGACAGGTGCCTGACAAGCAGCAGCTGCCTTCCCTGTGTGTGAACCAGGGTCCCACCCTATTAAAGGCCCGTATCTCCTCCCATTTAGTGCCTCTGATTTTTATCCTGCTCCCACGGAAAGTGATTTGGAGACATCAGTTTTCCAAACCCAGCACCCCACATAGCTGCTTTACCACGGACACTGCTTGTGAGGATAGCAGCCCTGCCAGAACCTTCTCTGGAAGGGGGCCACTCACCCAGGGCCACTTGCCTGGCGGTGGGCTTTCCCCTCTATCTTAAGGCGCCTTCTCGGACCCCTCCAGGGTCAGGACTGAGCTGTGTAAGGAGGATCCTGCAAACGAGGGGAGCGGAAGGGCCAGGCGAGAGGACAGCCGAGGGCTCCCCCAGCTAAGGAGGGACGGACACGCAAAGGCTTCGTGCAGGGGGAGGGAAGGCTGCTGGGAGGCACTGCGGCTAGGAGAGACCCAAGCCAGGTCAGAGGCCGGTGCTCCAGAAGGGCACGACCCTGCCCACACAGGCTCGGAGGCGCAAGGAAAGGCTGGTGTAGACAGAGGTGGGGGACAGGCCGTGCTGGAGCTGAGGGCTGGGGAAAGGGCCGGCGCCCGACCGCTGAGACTGTCATGCCAGGCGGGGAATGTGGGCTTCAGGGAGCGAGACGCTGTCCACGGGCAGCAACACGTGATGTTCTAGAGGATGATTCTGTGTATCTGCACCCAGAGAACGTGTGGGAGGCCAGACTAGAGCCGGGGATCATGACCGTCCACTCAGCAGAGCAGTGTTGACTGGGCACGCACAGCCAGTGTAGACGTTTTCACACACGCCGTCCTTGGACTGTGCAGAGACCCTAAGGAGCCAGCGCTGCTCCTCCCTACCCCGCAAAAGCAACAGGCTTGTCCTGTCCTGTGACTGGAAAGCAGCAAAGCCAGGGTCCACAGCCGCATTGGGGGGCCCCAGAGCCCCCTGCCACAAGCCTAGCTTAGATGAGATGCAGAGAACGCAATTCTCTCTAAAATGTGGAAAACCACCCAAATGAGAGACAGGTCAGAGAATCCCGGTGACCTGGGAGGGAGCGGCGGGGACCCCAGCCACCACGGGGGGCGGGGCCGGGGGGTGGGGCAAGGGCCACCGTCCTCCTACCCGGGTGCAGGCTCTCCTGGCGGCACGAGACACCTTCCTCGGGGACACCCTGCCAGTCACAGAAAAGCCAGCAGGTGAGGCGCCCTGGGGCTGAGCCAGGCTGGTCACTTCCCTGCCCTCACTGCAGACCAGGGGTCCACGTTTCACCCCCCCTCGACTTCCGATTCTGAATCTAAGATCAGGGGGGTCCTCGGGAAACCTGAAACTCATTCCATGGCCCAAAGGATTTCTCCCAGGACATATCTGTCACCCACAGGGAGACTCCCTTTGGTGGGGAAAGGGGGCATCTCTTCCTCTGGCCCCCCGAGTTGGCAATGACAAGGCCCAGAGCACGCTCCCGCCTGAAGCCTGCCCAGGGAGGCACAAGCACGTGATGGCCGCAGCGCGCAGCCCCGAGGACAGAGGCTGGGACAGCAGTGGAGGGGTCCACAGCGGGGCCCCCAGAGGCCTTCTGATGGGTTGGTGGGTTGACAGGCAGCAGGCACATGTGGCATCTATATGGGTTAGAGAATTTGGTGTATTCAGTTACCTTTTCCTTCAAAGACTTGAGAAAACAGTCTGGGCACGCACAGAACTGGCCTTTCAGATCGTCTCAGGGTGGAGGCGACTGTGGGCGCTGTTGGGTGTGGCCCGTGCAGGGGTGGGGTGGGGTGGGGGCACACTCTTAGGCCTTTCACAGCCGCATGCAGGGGCCCCGGAGCTTCCCCGCTCGTCTTCCTTACTGACGGTGCCAGCTATTCCCTTCTTGTTTGGTTCCCACACTACCACCCCACCTTTATACTCACAAGAACCTTGCAGGCAGGCGTTACATGTGGCAGCGGGGGAGACTGAGGCTGATGGGCACCACTAACTACGCTGAGAGCACCCCATCCGTGAGGGTCTGACCCCAAATCACCTGTCAGGTGCCCCGGGCACGGGACTCCCGGGCCGATGAGGTGCTCTGGGGGTTTCCTCTCAGCACGCTGCTGGGCAGCCTGATATTCTTGGGGCGTGGGGACACCGCCCCCACGAGTACCTTTCTATGACTCCCTAGCATTGCAAATGCTGGAGTTTAGTCAAGGGAGAGAGGAGAAACCTCTGGTCCCAGGGGACTATGTAGTGGCTCCTGCAAACATGTCAGGGGCTCCTGCTCGGCCAAGAAGGTCCTCATGGATCAGCCAGACCAGATGCTGAAAAATGGCACCAAACTGTGTGACCCCAAGCAGCTCTCTTAGCCTCTCTGAGCCTGTTTCCGCTTCTGCCTCCCCTTGAGTGTGACACTGCATGAGAAGAGGAGGGCAGAGCCCCCGGCGAAGTGCAGACAGCGAGGCCCTTTCCTCTTCCTGGGATTTTCAGAAGTCACTGCCCACCTTGCGGGCTCGGCTTGGTCAGCCCAGGCCCAAGACTCTGCTGTGGTCTTTACCTTGGTGAAAGTGGCTGCAGGAAGGTGCCTTGGGAGCAACTGGAACTTTCCAAAATCTGAGATAGGCAGGACAGCATGGTGGCAGGCCAAGGGGCTCGGCGACTCTGCGGCTAAAGCTCCATCGTAGCCCTGCCTCCCCGGGACAGGGGCTGGAGCGGAATCCCCGACCAGACCTGCAGCCAGCCGGAGGGGGCCTCTGCTTCCAACCCACCAACGGCACCCGTTGGGGTCACGGTTTCGGGCCTAGCGGCTCCTCTCCTTAAACAGGCCCAGTGTGGCATCAGTGAGATTCTGAAACAGCTTTTCACTGAATATGTATTTGGGGGTGTTGAATATGTATATGGTGGGAGTGGCGAGGGTGTCCTAGAAATAGTTATAGGCCATAAGCAGATCCCCAAGGGAGACTGTGACATTTCATATACATATGAAACTTATCCTGCAAATTTTAAAGTAGGATTTCCTAAAATGTGTTCTGTTTGATGCTACAGGCTTACGAGAAAAGGGTTCTGTGGTTCAAGGTCCTGTTGGGAATTCTGGACTAAATGCACAGGTTTCTTACCGCGGGGCTTTCTGAGACACTAAAGCACTCCATGACCCTCCGGGAGGGGAACAAAGGTGTCTCAAAGCGTCTGATGGAAACCTTTGGGGAAAGGTTTCAGTCACCACCTTGTGGGGAGACAGAGGCAGGAGAGATGATGCCACAAATTCAACCAGTTCTGTCATTTCCAGTCCTCAGTTTCTTTACAAATACGCACCTGGTTTTTGGAGGCTCTGGAAGTAGTCTTGGTTAAGGTCCCCAAAAGCACTACGATGGGTTGACGGCCTGCTGGAATCTCTGAATGGTAGAAGCAGAAGACTGTGAACTAACTGACATTCCCCAAAGTCACTTCCAAAACCACGGGGTCCAGGCTTAGTTGATTTCTGACCTCAGACCCCCACCTCGGGCTCCAGTCCGCATGAAACAGTGAGAAGCTAGCAAGGTAGAATATTCTATCTGCTCCTTAAAGGGCCCTGCCTGTTTGAAGTTCATGTCTCCCTTTGCTTGATAATGGATAGCACAGACTTGCCAGGGATTCCTAGTGTCAATTATCATACATTTAAGGAGTGTGTATTGTGTGTCTCAAAGATGAAGTGAAAGACAGGCGTTCTTGCACTGAGGCTTCACGGCAGCATCTGGGGGCCGTGTCAGGAAGAACTCTGGGAGAGGGCTCTCTGGCTACCTGTTGGCCAGCAAGAGTTAGGGCTGGAGAGACCGGGTATGTTGGGGGGTGCTCTGTGCACCTGGGAGAAGGCCAGGACAGGGGTCAGAGGGAGATGCTCATAAAACCAGCAACAGCAAGTTATAATAAAGTGCCACCTGGGGGGAATGCAGACAGTTGGTGCTCTGCGGCCTGTGACGGCAAGGAGGTGATGGGGTCTGTGAGGGGTTGCCTGCTGCTGCACAGTTAGAAACAGAAGCTTCGGAAAGGAGGTCCAAAGGGGGTCCCCACTGGCAATCTACTTACCCTTTCTGTTGCTAGTTGGGTCTGGGCATTATAAAGTTCTTTTTTTTAAAGATTTATTTATTTACACATACAAGAGCTGGGGTGCAGGCCAGAGGTGTGGGGGGATGAAAGGATTCACCAGAGACAGAGCGGGGAGCAGAACAGGCAGGTCTGCTGAAGTACACTGCTGAGGGGAGCAGCGGGCGAGACAGGAGATGTCTGCTGCGCCATGTGGGTCAGTTCCCTGGCCGGGGATCGAACTCATGCTGCAGTGCTGCCGATAGCTTCATAGTGCTGAGACTTAACACTTTGTGCCACCAGGGAGGCCCCAGGATTATGAAGTTCTTTGCACAGTGTCTTGACGATCATGAACCCTTGATAAACTAAGTGTGCAGGGTACGACTGTCACCACATTGTGGTCATAAAAGGGAAAGTTCACTGTGGCTTAAAAAGAGAAGAAAGCTGCATGGGAGATCAGCGGGTGCATCTGCTGTGCTGCTCCCCCAGCAAAGCAAACTGCTCCAGATGGGGCAGGGCTGGAAAGGAATGGGGGGGGGCCCGGTCCCAGAGAAAAACCAGGCAGAGCCCCTTAAAAAGCTGGACAGTGTTGCTAGCAGTCAACAGCCCGTGGCTTCTCAAAGGAATCCAGGGATTGACCCAACTTGATTCATTTCATAGTCACATCGGGGAGAACTTACGTGGGGACATCTCCCAGACACAATTTCAGAACCATGCCTTTATCTAATTTTTTTTTTTAAGATTTATTTTTGCATACAAGCTGGTGTAGAGGCCAGAGGCGTGGGGTGGTGAGAAGGTTCACCAGAGACAGAGTGGGGAGCAGAACAGGCAGATCAGAAGTACACTGCTGAGGGGAGCAGCGGGCGAGGCAGGAGAGGTCTGCCGCACCATGTGGGATTCTCCCTGGCTGGGCCTCGAACTCCCATCGCCGCTGCCGACAGCTCCACAGCGCAGCGCTCAACCGCTGCGCCACCAGGGAGGCCCACCCTTTATCTAATTTTTAAAATGTTGCCTAATGCTGGTACAATGCGATTTTTTTTTGGTTCAGTGAGCAAATAACAAAATAGGCTTATGCATATTTTATGTGTCTGCACATAATGAAAGTTTAAGTGATGTGAATAAGTGATCCTTAAACTCAGGAAGAAAATTGATAGATGTTAACAGAAAACTCAGTGGCATTTAACTGGGGGTCCTTCATTGCCCTGTATTTTCTAAAAGATCAGTAGACTCATACAGATCGCCTAGACTTATAACAGTGCCAAAGCCTCCACACCCACTAGGTCAGGACCTGAATCTCAAGGAGCTCCTGCCACTGCTCATCATCACCACACGGTGGCGCTGCTGACAACTGCTTCTGCCCACATGCTGGCACAGAGGTGATGGAATGGATTTTCCCACTGCTGATCAGATTCTGCCAGGATTCTGCAGTGCTTTAAGTAAGGGCAAATCCAAACTAAATTCAGGCAAGGAGGCTCCTTGTCAGGTTCTCAGAGGTACATCTCTTGGGGCAGAACTCAGTCTGATTTCACCCCAATTCTTGCTTCTCACAAGAGAACTCGGTGACCTCAGGGGAGGTTACCTTCTCAAGGACAACTCTTGGCCTGCAGTACTCCCCTCAAGCCAGGGCAGAAGCAGAGCAGTGGGGCAATGGATTTAATCTGCGGTGGGATGTCCCCTGCAACAGGGTCCACCACTGAGTAGCTACTGTGGTTAGGTCACTGCCCCTCATTCCATCTTCTGGTTCAAATGTGGACCCACCAGGAGGATTACTGGCGGAGGAAGAGTCACTTGGCTCTATTACTTCATGAAATCACCAGCTAGAGCCTTGGGCAAGCAACTTGGCCTTTAAGAGTCTTGGTTTTCTCACCTGTAAAACTGGAGGATGGTGCCTCGCTCAGAAAGGTGTGAGAATGCGGGGGAAGGAGCCCAGAGCACTCAACTCCATCTGCTCCCTGATAACTCCCATCATCATCAACATCATCATTATTTCACCACAATGTTTTATTCACGAGTCTATCCCAGCCTCTGGAACAGTCCCCAGTATACAGAAGGCCCTCGGTAAAGATGTACCGAGGGAAGGATTTTCAAGCTTCTTTGGGACAATAGACAATGCTATGTCCCTGCTTCCCACAGGGGCTGGGGACTCTGTGGTGGAAGAAGAGAAACACAGTGTTGCAGGTGTTTTCTCACCTGTGCTTGCTGCCACCTTAGCTGCTTTTTTCTAACAGTAAAGAGACAACTGACTCAGGAAATACGTGGTCAAGCTGTGAGGCTTTTTGTTGGAGTCTATTTTCTGAAGAGTTTTCTGGAAAAATGTCAGTGGTATGTGAGGGAGATTGCTAGCTACTGAAGACCGAAACCACACCGGCAGATGGGCGGTGGTGTTTATGGACATTGTCGTTAGATGTCCATAAACTTCTGACCTCTAAACTTGAATAATTAAGTCAAATATGAATGGACAGGGATCACGTGGGAGAGTGCAGTCTGCACCCTGTATTTTACTGAAAGAGCACTGCTAGCATGTGCTTTTGAGGATTTGAGGGTGCATTCTGTGCCTCATGCTGGACCAGAGACAAGAGGGACTGGCTAAGACTGAAAGACCAAGCCCTTCTAACATGAAGTCTCAGAACATGCAGCTCCCGAGCCACGGGGGAGTAGGGATGCTGAGGCAATCGGCCCCTCAAAGCACAGCAGGACTGGGGGGAGCAGAGAGCCGTGGAGCCGCCCAACACCCCTCAGTGTGAGCCCAGGTGTGAGGTCAGGGTAAGGAAGGCATGTCAGGGACACTGATCCTGACGGAGCTGAGGGTGTGTTTGAAAAGGAAGAGTTTCTAGAACCTTCCCTTAAAAGCAGTGGGGAGTCCTCGAAGCTACTGCTCAGGGGAGAGGTATGTGATTTTTGTCCTAATGTTGAACATTTTTACTTTGACTTTTGAGAGCAGATGCAATCATTGGGTGTATTTCTCTCATTGGCGCATCATATATTTTCATCTCCTGCAAGAGATATTTTGGTGTCTGCATATTTGGAAACCAGAACACAGAGGTCATGTAGCCATCAAGAGCTGAGCACAGGATTTGAACCTGCTGGGCTGTCCTCTTCTGTGGCCACGCTGTCCTGTGTCATGCTTACATTGTGGGGGTGAGCAAAGAAGTCACCTACAAGGTCTTTCTTAATTGATGTGTTCACTCTCTTCTTCTTTAGAAACGATTTCCCAGGAACCCCTCTGCTGCGCTGGCGCACACCTAACAGCAGTCTCTGGGCAGCCCGGGAATCCCCAAGGCCGTGAGAAACAAGACCTAGGCGCTGGGGGCCCCAACATGGAGCCCCAGGGTTAGCGTCACTGGGCGGAGTCGGTGCTGGGCTGCAGGAGGGGCAGGGCTCGGCGGCCAGTCGCCCTGCCCATGGGCGCCACGGAGGAGGGCGAGGGCCCCCGGAGTTTCGCACCACGGCCTGGGTTTGAGCAGGTGCCCGCTGAGCCTCTACGAAGGGCCACGCCCGTCCCTGGCGATGGCTTGCTATAGGGCGACCTCGGAAGGCACCCCGACGTGCGAAAAGAAGTCTTAACAAGCGCGACTGCTGGCGATGTGACGCGCCCCGTGGGCAGGACGGTGCCGACTGGGCAGGACGGTGCCGACTCCGAGCAGGGGCGGTTCGGGGAGGGTCTCACTCTGGGACCAGCTCCACGCGGCACGATGAACAATAACTTTTGCCGGGCCCTGGTGGACCGGAGGCCCATGGCGCCCCCTAGCTGCATGCAGCTGGGCGTCGTGCCCCCTCCCCGGCAGGCGCCCCTACCCACTGCCGAGCCCCTGGGCAACGTGCCCTTCCTGCTGTACCCGGGCCCCGCCGACCCTCCGTACTACGACGCCTACGCGGGCGTGTTCCCCTACGTGCCCTTCCCGGGTGCCTTTGGGGTCTACGACTACCCCTTCGAGCCTGCCTTCATCCAGAAGCGCAACGAGCGCGAGCGGCAGCGGGTCAAGTGCGTCAACGAGGGCTACGCGCGGCTGCGCGGCCACCTCCCCGGCGCGCTGGCGGAGAAGCGGCTCAGCAAGGTGGAGACGCTGCGCGCCGCCATCCGCTACATCAAGTACCTGCAGGAGCTCCTGAGTGCGGCCCCGGAAGGCGCGGCGCCCCCAGCCGCCCGCAGCCTCCCCGGCGCCGGGCCTGCCTCCGCGCCGCCCGCCGGCTCCCGGCCCGACTGCCCTGGCGACGGCGAAGCCCGCGCGCCCCCCTGCCTCGTGCCCGAGTCGTCCGAGTCCCCTTGCTTCTCCTCCTCGCCTTTCTTTGAGTCGGAAGAATCCAGTCACTGATCGGGGCTGTGGCCACCCGGGGCTCGGGGACCCACAGGGCCGTCCCACTCCCTAGAGCTGCCCTGGGCTGCCAGTCACCCACGAGGCGGCCCCTGCCACTTGCGGGTCCGCAGGGCTCCTGTGTCTGCGACGCCCTCCCTCGCCCACCGTCACCGCTGGCCTCATCCCTTCCAGTTGGGGACGCAAGTGTAGGGCAGGGGGTAGGAAGGGCGCGGGGGAGTGAGGGTAGGGAGGGCGCGGAGGAGGGGGGCGACGAGGGTGCCAGGAGCGGGCAGGGCCGGGGGAAGCTACCCGGCGCCCTGCACCGCCTTCGGGCGGCAGGAAGGCAACCAGAACTGTCCTCCCCGTGTCTGGCTCGCGCTCCTCCGGTCTTCCACCAGAGGAAGTCGGAGTCCAGTTCCAAAATGTGCACAATTTGTGCGCCTGGGCAGTGTGGCCTGGCGTCTTCTCCTTGGCCCCAGGTGCGGCCTGCGTCCACAGCCCCCGGGGCGAGCCCGGCTTAGTTGGGCTGTGCAGTGCCTCATCCCGCCACAACGTGGCTTCAAATCCTGCATTCTCCCTGAGCGCCGGCTCCCTGGAAAGGCACCCGGAGGGTGAGGGTGAGCCTGCACTCAGCCCAGAGGGACCCCACAGACGTGAGATGAGGTGACAGGTGTCCAGTGGGACGCTCTCTTGCTTCCTTGGTAGAGGGTATCGCCCCTACCCTCCCCAAGTCCCAGTATGGCCATTTCCTCCTTTTAGCTTGCGGCTGGGTGAGGGCTTGGGTTTTTCTCCTCAGAGTGTAGCCTCCAGGGGGCCTGAGACCACGTGGGTGTCTGGCACTGTGTTTGCACCTAGGGGCTGAATAAAATGTTTGTTGAGTTTTGTGACTCCTGCATCACTGCGCTCACCTGCCCTGGTGCCCCTTCCTCCTTCCATACCCACCTCAACACTGCCGCTGTTCCCCGGTGTTCTGTCAGATCAGACATGCAGCTGACACCGCAGAGAACTTGGTGGGGCCATAGCCTGTGCTAGGGGAGGTCGGGGTCCCAGAGAGAACACTCAGCTGGGGGCCGGAGGGGTGGGGAGAAACCACAACCAGACACTCACTACCCCCTGTAGCAGGTGCTGTGACGAGGTGTGCACATTCAGGGCTCTTCTGGAACTTTCCACCCCAACTGTCAGCTGTTTCTCTGGGGGATGGCTCAGTCACTGCAGGTACTGAGTTGGGCGGGGGTGCCCTGTGAAGTTCTGCTGAGTTGGGCATCCTGCTTCTCTTCTAGGCAGTGTCTGAGGTGAGGAAGGAATCTTCCTAATCTTAGCAGGAAGAGTCAGCCTGAAGTTTGAGGCTCCATGTAATAAGCAACCTTGTTCTCAAATTCTACTGCCCCAGCTCTGAAACCTTCCCCTCTCTGCTCCCTGCCACCCCCTGTCTCCCACTGCCCCATTCCAGGCCTGTGGAGTTCCTTCTGCCCCATCCCCCACCCCTTCTCATCAGGACTTGTTGGGATGTGACCGGCTGCCCTGGGGAGGAATGACAGCTGCCTGGCCCCAGGAGCTCAGGCCGGGCAGCAGCAGGGAGCCCAGTGAGGCTAATTTTACTCGCTGGGAGCAGGGAGAGTAATCCTCCTGCCCCCGCCCCCTGGCCGGCCCAGCAGGCTCAGGCGGCCCAGTCCCCAAGACCCAGCATTGGGGACGCAGGGAGGAGAGGGCAGTGGGGTGGGGAGTGGGAGAGAGCGAGGCTGCCAGGCGAGCCATGGAGCCATCCTCACCCCAGGATGAGGGCCAGAGGAAGAAACAGCCCAAGAAGCCCGTTCCTGAGCTCCTGCCCCGGCCACCCCGGGCCTTGTTCTGCCTCACCCTGCAGAACCCCCTGAGGAAGGCCTGCATCAGCATCGTGGAGTGGAAGTATCCTTTGGGGCCTTGGGCGGGGGGGGCATGTGTGGCGGGGGAGAGGGAGGCAGGGGTGTCTCGGCCGCAAACTGGGGACCGAGAAACTGGGTGAGACGGGCTCCCCACTGCTGCCACAGAGCGGCCTGAGGAGCTCTGGGAAAGGAAGCCCTCACTGAACGGAGAGGAGGACGCACTGGTGCGGTTCTGAGGCCCAAGTGGGCGGCAGATGATAGCCTGAGATGCCTCGAGGCCACCTGTGAAAGGCCAAGGGTGTTTTGTGGGACTGCTCCCAGGTGTCCCCAAATCCACATTATCATGGGGCATCCCTCAAGATTTTGAAACAGCCTTATTTTGGAATAGGATGAAGTTGGGGAGGGGGCCGATGGTCTCTGTGAGGATATCCACCCCCTTTGATGGGTGGAGTGGAGAGGAAGGTGAGAGCTGGGGAAGGCGTCCACTTGGGAAAATCCCAGCTGGGCATGGAGTTGGGGGAGAAATAGCCAGAACAGGGCAAATGGCGGCAAGGCCCAGGCCAAGCAGGGCTGGCTATTTTAGCTCAGACTCACCACCCAGGGGACAGGGACTTGATCCTTTCTATGTTTGCACAGCTCTGGGAGGAAGAATGATGAAAATATGTGGGTTATTTGGGGAGGGAGGAAGGAGCTATAGAGAGGAGGGGAGGCCTGTGTCGAGTGGGTAGGGAATATTTGAAATATTTCTGAAGGGTTCTGAAAGTCTGGGCTTCCACCAGCTGTTCTGGAAGAAGAGAGAATGAGAGATAATGGGAAGGAAAAGAAACCCCAAAACACGGCCCTGGTTGAGATAGTTTGGGTGGGCGGTCAGTCTGCTCCCCGCTGCCGCGCTCGGCCACCTCAGGGCCCCGCTGACCTCCGCCAGCCCGTCTGGGCAGCAGGCTGACCTGCAGGTTGGTGGGCTCTTCCCCCCCCATCCGGGCCTCCAGGCCTCCATCCTTTTCCTCCAGGCCTCTGTCCCTGTGCCCACCCCCCTTCCCAAACACTAGAGGTTACCGGGAGGTTTCAATCAAACCCATCTGCCTAAAGTGCCGCTAACCCCAACCAGCACCCCCCCCATAACCACTCAAACCACTCACAGCCTCCTCCCTTTCCTTCCCTCAACTCTGTCCACGTGGTCCTCACGGCCTCTGTTTGGTCCATGTTGCTCACCCACAAAATGAGAAAAGCTTGGGCCTAGGTGTCCTCTGGAGAGTGACTGGGGGCGGGCCCACGGGGCGTGAGCTGTGTGCCCCAGTGTGTGTGCCGGGCGCTGGGGCACCGATCCAGCGCCTGTCCATTCCTCCCCCAGCTCTGAGATTCTGGTTCCATCTCTCTGTCTCCCTTCCTGGTCCTGTGCTGTGGGCACCGAGCACGAACCCCCCTCAGGCCCCAGCCCCCCTTGCCATTCCTCTGAGTCAGCACCCCCAGACTGCCTGGTCAGGACCTCAGAAAGTCATGGCTCCTTGGGAGGGGTGGGGGCTTAGAGCAGCCCTCAGCCGGGAGCCAGAGCTCCACAGTCCCCCTGTTCTGGGGTGGGGTGACCAGGTCCCCGACTGGGAGCGGCCCTTTCTCTGCTCTGCAGGAGAGCAGGAAATGAACGGCCCAAGCCTGTCGGCCTGGCCTGTCATAGGCCTGACTGGCCCTCGGCACTCTCTTCCCCGCAACCCTGCAAATCCCAGGCTGTTCAGGGGCTCTCCTTAACCCTGGCCCCAGACCCTTCGAGACCATCATCTTGCTCACCATCTTTGCCAACTGTGTGGCCCTGGCCATGTACCTGCCCATGCCAGAAGACGACAACAACACCCTGAACCTCGGCCTGGTAAGATAAGCTCCTGCCTTCTCCTGACAGGCTGGAGCGAGCCCCGCTTGGTGGACTCTTGGTGGTAGATGATGGTGGAGCTTCCACCCCTGCAGATACAGTCCCCACCTTCCCAACCACCTGCAGGCCCAGCTGACTGGCCCAGTGGGCATTGCAGGGTAAAGCAGCTCATTTGGATTCCTAACATTATTGGACAACTGGGGAAACTGAGGCCTCATAAGTTCAGCTAGCCAATGATGGAGGCTGAATGCCAGTTTCCCTTCCCTGGATATAATCTGGAAGCAACAGGCTTCTACTGAGTTTGCTTTCCTGGGACAGTTTGCTCCAGGAGCGCTGAGTGGGCGTGTTTTAGAGTACTGAGCCACCGTGCCTCAGTCCCCCGCCAGTCACATGGACACGGAAGCATAGAATTCCTGAGCTGGAAGGAACTTTCCAAAATCAGGTTGTCCCATCTCCTCTTCTGCTTTATAGGTGAGAGAGCTGAGAGCTGGGGAGATCTAGGGACTGACTTACCCAAGAGCTAGATGATGATCAACAAGCTAACAGTTACTCCGTGCTTGCTGGATGCGGGGGTCTGTGCTAAAGCCCTCCCATTATTCTCTTATTTAACTTCTATGGAAGTTAAGTACCTTTGTCAGACCCATTATAAGCCAAGGAACCTGAGGCTCAGAGAATTTGGGTACCCTTCCCAGGGTCTCCCCATCTCCAGTTTTTGTCCTAGGGTCCCAAACTCAGGTCTCTCTCACCTGCCCTTGTAAGGCTGTGTTGCCGACGTGGTGACAGTGTGAGGACTTCTAGGGGAAGCCCCCTTTGGAACAGTTGGTTCCCGCATTTACCGCCCAGACCCCTGAGGGGACAGGACAATGGAGCCACCATTTCAACAGGCATTTTTCTTCACTGTACAGCAGGCTGGGAGGGAGGAAGCTGGTGAGTGGGTTTCCAGGCATGAAAGAAAGATATTTATCTCTGCCTCTCCTTTCTGCTGGTTTCCATGGGAATCTATCTTGAGTTGGTGAGAAGCTGGGAGTCCAAGTGTGCGCTTGGCTATATTCTGAAAACAACTCTGCTCCCACGCGTGGAGGGGACTGAATATGGATTGAATATGGGATTGAATATGGGATTGAATATTGGCCAAGCTAGGTTATGGGGAAGGCGTTTCCAGAGCCGTGGGTCTTCCCAGAGGCAAGTTTAGCCCTCTGTGTTCCTGAATCTTGGAGGACTCTCAGGATTTCATATTTCTAGACCTTGGTTCTATTTCAAGTGATTAAGAAATTGACTGATTGAGAAAAAAGCTCTGTCCTCCAGAAGTATGAAATTATACCTTAGTGGGTACGAGTCTTTCTTCTCAAAACAAAATGGCTGCTATCAAAGCTTCAAATGGGCGGTGTGCTTTCCTGTAGCTTGTGGGCTGGAGCAAAAGGCCTTGGATAAGGTTTAGAGCTCACAGAGACATGATGGTGCATTCTCTGGAAAAGGAAAAGCTGACTAGAAACCTTTCCAAAGCAGCAAATACTGCCTTGAATGTCAGAATGGAATAGGATATCACCAGTCAGAGGTCCTTTATGGTGAAGCCCTGAGAGGGTAGGCAGGCCTGAAGGTCACACAGGCAGTGTCTCTCGGAGGCCTTCTCACGCCCTCCTGACCATTATATGTCATCACCACAAACCCAACAAGAGGAAAGTGGGAAGCGTCAGAGCAAGAGTCAGCAGATTAGAGACTTATCTTTCTCTTACCCTACTGGCTGGCTGTGGGTACCTGAGGAAGTTAAGGACTTTCCAGGTATCCAAATTAACCCAGCGTTTTTAAGAATGGTGGCCCAAAGACCAATTCTTCATTAACTTTCTCATTCATTTAGCAAATGTGCACTTTGTGCCTAATATACGACTAGCAAACCTGGGGATATACTTGTGACCCAGATAGATGTGGTTCCTATCTTCACAACATTTAATTAAATCAATGAAATAAGTAATTACAGTTACGCCAATTACAGAAGTACTTAAACTGAAATGGAAACGTGAGAGGTTTGGGGACACCTACACATACTGGAGGGAAGCGGGGGTCAGGGATGCTCCCTGGAGGTCGGGATGTAGAACTGAGACCTGAGGGGTGGGGGCAGGACCAGCTTCTGGGCGTGGTCGCTGGACAGCTGAGGTGGGGGGCTAGCGCTCCTTGGTCGGAGTATTCACCCTTGGAATCATTTCATCTTTGACTTCATTTTGGGGGTGAAGTCCAGTGGGCCCTGGTTCATGCAGCAGGAGCTTGGAGCCACAGCTACACACATTCCCACCTCCCACCACCTCTGCCTCAGAGACCCAGCTCGCCACTCAATCTCTGGCCCCCTGGCTCCCTGGCCCCCTGGGCCACCTGGCAGGGACCTGGGGTGGATACACGTGCTCTTTGGCATCTCAGGAAGGGCACAGAGGTGGCTGCTCCCACTCTGGGCTGATGTTGCTGTCGCCTGGGGACCCGGCAGAGGCCTGTGTGAAGGGCCAGGTCTGCACTTCCTGTCTCTGGCCAGGGCACCTGACATCTGACTGCCGGGTAGGGTGTTTGTGTGTGGGGGATATTGGGGGTGCTGTGCCTGCACGGGGTCTCAGGGGGAGGGGAAGTCGTCCATGAGGGTCTGCACTTGTCCCACACACACTGGCAATGTCTAACACCAGGACAGCTGGTGAACAGAGACTGCGGAAGGAGGGCAAAGCTTTAGTCCCCTGATTGGCACTTATTTCCTACTCTTTGAAGTAGGGGGCCCCACTGGACCTGAGCCCTGAGTCCTGGTGACGATGAAATAGTGGGTCCTGGAGGAGAGGCTCGGGCATGAAGGAGAGAGGCCGGGCAGGAGGAGGGTCCTGGCTGAAGGGCCGCGTGGGCAGAGGGCTGGAGGCAGAGGCAGGAGGTGGTATGGGGCTTAGAGGCAGGAGTATGGACGGGAGCGGTCGTCTGAATGGGAAGCAGGGAGAGGGCTGCTGAGGACCCTGGAGTCGCCTGGGCGGAAAAGGGGGAGACGGGCCATGGTGAGCTGAGTCCAGGGGCGAGGACAGACATTTATAGTCAACGCCAGGGACTCGGTGACGGCTGATGCAGGACGGAGATGTGGGGGAGGGAAGGCAGCAAGGATGACACTTGGGTTTCCGAGTGGGTGACTGAGCAGGTGGCAGTGTCACTCACCAGGACGGGCAGCCTGAGGAGCGGGCTGGGCACAGAGGGGGCATCGGCGAGTCCACCTTCAGCCGCGTCAAGACACAGCCGAGTCCACTGGCCAGTGGATTTGCAAGGCTGCTCATGGAGTGGGAGGAGTTTCTCACTTTGGGGACTCCACACTGACAGGGGATTTGGGGGGCAAGAAAGGCTTCCTATGGTTGCCTAGTACACAGAATTGGGGGCAGCAGCACCCCTGATTGTGCGCAGCAAGCCCTGACACCCTCTGTGGGAACTGACTCCCTGGAAGGCTTGGGTGTCCCCACCAGGACACTCCGGAGCAGGTTTCCCCTCTCTCTGTCTCTTCAGCTCCCAGATTTCCGAAGGCTGATGGCAGGAGCTGGCATACCCCTCTGACTTAGCAGGAAAGACTGGGGTCCTTCCTAGGAGAGAGGCCCAGAGGACAAGGAGTTCCTCCGGGGCCCAGTGACCAGGGGGTGGCAAGAAAAGACGCCGCCCTGATGTCCTGGCAGCTCTGTGGTGTCAGGTGGGCAGACAGTGGGCTTGAAGTCAGCCAGGCGGGAGAGCGGGACTGTGCAGGGTGAGCCCCAGGCCACACAGAACCCAGGCACGGAGCGGGTTAGTACTAGCACAGGCCCAGTGGGCTGGGTGGCAGCCCGTGCCCTTTGCTGGGGCGCTGGCGTGGCTCCTGATCCTCAGTAGAGGAGAGAGGAGGATGCCCATCTCTGCTCCCCTGGGAAGTGGCATGGGGGACCCCATGGGAGCGCCCGGCCCTCACTGTCATTCTGCTGTCCCTGTTGCCTGCTGGCTGCCCAGCCCCAAAGGGACACTCAGCACACCAGCTCCAGCCCCGAGGCAGGCTTCTGCTTGCCCACGAGAAAAGCTGGTCTTAGACTGGAGACCATGTGCCTGATTAGAGCACACCTCAGAATTTTTCCAAGGGAGCAGAGGCTGGGGACGCAGGTAACAACGGGCCCGGCTTCTCAGAGAAGCAGGAGGTTGGAATAGACAGAACCGAACGGGCCCACAGGAAGGGCAGCGAGATGTCAAGGGCAGCTGAGAGCCAAGACCAGAACCTGGGCCCTTAACCCAGACTGAGACCCAACAACGCCAGCTCTGAGTTCCCATTTTCCCTGAGGTCTGAAGGAACCCCACTCCCTGACTGAATTAAAGGAGACCTCGCGGACATCCCCATTCCTGAGGGAACCCATTCAGAACAGCAAATTACTCTTTACTGGGCACAGGCTCGAAATGGGTTGCTTTTGCTACATCACCTCATTTCACCTCAAAGTGATCCTGTATGAAAATATGATTTTCAAAAAGGGAAACATGCTTTGTAACAAAAAATAGGCTAAAAAATAATGTGACTGATAAGCAAAAAGAGGGTCGAGCTGGGTCAGAAGAACAGAAAGCACGTGTGACTGGAGAGAAACGAAGCTGGCTGGTGCCCTGCGGGGCATGAAAAGCCATGACCTCGGGGGCATCTTTTCTCTCAGAAAAGATGGTGCAGAATACTGAGCCTTAAGCAAAGGCCAGTCCCCTCGGTCAGTGGTTGGGGGATGGGGCAGACAGTTGGCAAAGTCTGGAAACTGGCAGGAACATGTGCGCTGCCTGCGCTCAGGGGCGGAGACCAGGGCTGCCCAGAGCATCCTTCAGTGCCCAGCAGGCCCCTTCTGCCACGGAGAATGCCCCAGCCCGAAACGTGAATAGGGCTGAGGTTGAAAAATCCTGCCTTAGATAACAGCCCCAGCCCAGTATAAAATGCTCCGATGTGATATTTCAAGGACATGGCACCCTCCTTTTGCCTTATTTCAAAGTTCTGGGTGACTTTCGGTGACACTCCGGTCAAGCAGGCTTTGCTCCTGGGGGGAGGGGTAGAGAAAGGGGAGAGAGGGGACAGGATTTTGCCCCTTAGCCCCTCCCACATCAGCAGACTGGGCCAGGCCCCGGGTACATTCCTGGGGTTCAGGTTGCTGTGCAGTCCTCCTAAGCCTCTGGCATCCAAGGCAGTTGTCTTTTTATAGGGTCTGGAATGTGCCTGCGACGATGCACCCGCCGGCCCCACTCTACCTCCCCATCTGCGGAGGCTCAGGCCTCAGCTGCAGGCCGGCTCTGGCCCGGCCCTTCAGCGATTCGGGCTCTCGGGGCCCCTGGACCTGGGTCTGGCGAAGTGAAATGAAAACCTGGTGTCCAGCCTCGTCAGAGCTGCCCGCTCTCACCCAGGGACCGAGCTCCCTTCTGGGGGACTCAGCGTTCCGCACCCCCAGTCTGCGTCCCTCAGCCAGGGCAAGGGGCTGGCCGCTGAGACAGTGGGGAATGAAAGCTCTTGAAGAAGTCCTGGGTCCTGGGCACGTTGCCCGAGTTGTAAGTCTTGGGAAGATGATGGGAAGCACAAGGCTTTCAAGTCAGACAGGCCTGCCTCCAAGCTGGACCCTGCTGGCAGCATCCCAAAGTCCCTGGGCCTCGTTACCTCATCTGCGACGAGACCACAGCGCCTGCCCTTCCAGAATGGTATTCCAGTGAGGGCAAGGTCATGGCCCATCTAGCCCATGAGATCACCCACTAAGGGGTCAGCCCTTCCTCCTGTGCCCTGCGGCCCACTGCCGAAGTCCAGTGCCCAGCCGGGGTGGGGGGGCGGCGATAGGGAGGAGGGAGCAAGCCCACCCGTGTGTCTGGGGTGCCCTTTCCGCCCTTCTCAGCATGGCAGGATGGTTCAGACCACGGAGCCTGAAATCAGACTGTCTGGACTCACTTCGTGCCTCTGTCCTAGGCTGTGTGAGCCCAGGGAAATGACTTAACTCCTCTGTGCTTCAGTTTCCTCATCTGTAAAAGGAGGGTGAGAGTACCTTCCTTACAGGGTTCCTGTGAAGATTACCTGTAGGTATGTGGCTGGAACAGGGCCTGACCCCTGAGTGGGCGCTTAGAAGACCTTCACTGTCAGTCTTAATGTTGCTCCAGACAGGGCTGATCTACCAGCCTCTCCGAGTTGGGGGGCCCCTCACCCCTTTTCACTGACACCCTAAGGGCCAGACTCCTCCTCCAGTGCTCCTCATGTCTTGTCCTGACATGACTTGGGTTCTCTGGTGTGGGAAAGAGAGGGGCGCAGATCCCGATGGGGAGGTTAAGATGGCAGGCGGGACCCACAGGATGGCGTCTATTTGGGTGAGAGGTCACCAGACTAAATCTAGCCCTTCCTCACTCCTCAGTGGGTCATTTTCCAAACGAGGGTCTGAGGTGGTCTTGGCGATGCCAGTGCCCTGGACACCCCATGAACAATGATGTGGCCATAGGCCCTCAGGCAAAGCTGTGACCTCAGCAGCGGGGGCGCCTCATAGCCTTGGGATCCCCACTTTTGCTGTCTGAGTCCCACTTTCCTCATCTGCAAAATAGGAGAAATGGCTTAGCAGGCTGGACTTCCATCGAAGCCGAGGAGCTCAAGAAACACGTTTTATCTAGATGCCAACTTTATTTGGATTCTGAGCTCAGATCCCTCTGAAGTGGTATTCCTGGTGCCCTCCATCATCCTGCCTGCCCTGGGGGTGTGCCCAGGCCCTGGGTCTCAGGCAGTGCCAGGGAGCGAGGGTCACAGCCTCTGCCCTGGGTTGAGGCCTTGTTGTCCTAGTTGCAGGGCTGAAGGTTTGGGTCAGGAGGAAGACAACCTTTGATATTGTGGAATCAGCTGATACTGCAGCACTACCCGACCAACAGGCCTCTAGTCCTTGCTGGGAGACCCCATGTAGTGAGGGGCTCATGAGCATGCCCAGAAGGAGCCCCCACCCCAGCCCGAGTGCCCTCCAAGCACCTACCCTCACCCACCTTCCACTTTGGCTCCTTGAAGCAAATGTGCATTAAAGAGTTAAAAGCACCACTAATCTAATGCCCCCCCCCACCCCGGTCCCCAGAGGGATCTGTGTCCCTACAGATCACAGTTCCCTGACCCTAAGGAAGGGCAGAGCCCAGGAGGTGGGTTGACACGTGGCAGTAGACCCTCTGCCTTCCAGGCCTTAGACCGCAGCTGCCTTGCTTCCTCCTACACTAGTCTGTTATGGCTCTTTCAGTGGGCTCTACATTCCAGAGTCTTCTAGGAGGGCTGCTAGGGGTGGGGGGACTAGAGTGCAGTCTAGTCCACTGCAGGCCACAGTGCTGGGGCAAGGGTGTGGGGGAAGAGGGCCTGGGGACAGCCACCTCCGTGGTCCCAGTCAGGAGACTGAGGCTGGGCAAGTCCTTGGCGGGGAGCCAGTGCCCACCTTCTGCCCACAAGGCCCAGGGTGGGAAGAGCAGCTGTGTCAGGACTGGCTGACCCTTGGGGTGAAGACTCGGCCTGCACACCAGTCGTGGGGGTGACGGGAATGTGTCTGAGCCCTGCTGTCCCCAACAGGGGACTTTGGGAGTGGCTGGCTCCAGCACCCCAGAGCAGGTATAAGGTCAGGTCATACCCGGGCATAACTCCAGGGAGCCCCAGTTAGAGGCCTCTCTGTAGCACTCTCTGGAAGGGATGTTTGGTCCTGAAGACTCTGGTAGGGAGCTGTGGCGATCTCTAGACTCACAGGGCAGACAGGCTGTTGTCCGCCCTGAGGTCAGGAGGCCCGGGCTGCCAGGGCAGGCTTCTCCCTGCTCTGGGCCTGGTGCCCCTGCAGATCTCAAGGCGACACCAGTATCACCTCTGTAGTAAATTGCAATGTGTATGTGTCGGGGGGGTCCCCACACAAAAACATTCTCAGCTGGGTGTCCTACAATTCAACTCAGTTCTGACGCTGCGTGTCTGAGAGAGCCCAGAGCGCAGTGAAGGGCGCAGTCCTGTAAGACTGCTCCTGACCCCCAGCCCCCTGCAGATTCAGACACCAATCGGCCGGCCATGTATGGAGGTTCCCACAATCTCTTCCTTGGCTTCGCTTAATCTGATAGAACAGCTCCCAGAACTCGGAGGTATCTTATTTACTAGAATACCGGCTTATTATAAAAGCATGTGACTCAGGAGCATTCAGAAGGAAGATAGGCAGAGGGCAAGGTATGGGGGGGAAGGGCAGGGAGCACCCCTATTCTCTTGGGGCCAGTGAGCCACTCTCCCCAAACCCCACATGTTCACCAATCAGGAAGCCCTCTGAACCCACCCTTTTGGATTTTATGAAGGGTTCATTATATGGGCACGACTGGTTAAATCTTTGATGTGTGGACTTGTTGAAGACTGAACTCAGTCACCAGCTTTTCCCCTCCCGGAGGTTGGGGGTGAGGGGCAGGGGTGGGACTAATAGTTCCAACCCCCTAATCACAAGGTTGGTTCCTCTGGTAACAGGTCCTATCTTTAGGTGACAAGTGATGTAAGGACAGTCCCAATGTCACCTCATTAACATAACAAAAGCCACCTTTATGGCACTTGTCACTTAGAAAATTTCCAGGATTTTACCTCTATGCCAGAAATGGGGACAAAGATCAAGTATGTATTTCTTATTATTAATCAAACTGTCACAACCTGCCTTTGAATGATGTTGCTGCAGAGATGATGTTCTGTTATTTATTCATTCAACAAACATTCCTCGAGCACCTTCCATGTGCCCAGCCACACGATATGCCTTAGAGCAGAGCTTCTAGGATGACCTGGAAAGATCAGTCTGTGATTTTCATTTCCAGTCTGCCGAGACTGTGGGTGGTCGTCCTGCCCGGGACCCCCTCCCAGCCCCCGGCTGTGGGACTCACCAAGTGACTTCCACAAGCCCAAATCCACCCATTGTCTCCTGTGTGCCTGGAAGTTGGGCAAATTGCTCCAAATTTCAAAGTGCTTATTCCCAGAGCCATTGCTGGTCTCCTCGGTGGTCATGACAGTTCAGGGAGCGGCCCCCGCTGTCCCCAGCCCCCTCAAGGTCCACACCTCAAGTTGCTGGGAGCCGGGTCCCTGACTCATCCATCCAATCACAAGTGTCTCCCGGCAGGGACCGTCCTGGGTGCAGGGGCCACAGCAGCAGGCGAAGCAAGGGCCCTGCTCAGATCAGGAGAGATAGTTAAAAGAAATACCCAGTGTGCCGCGGCGAGCTGCTAAGGGAAGAATTAGCCTGGGGAGAAGACAGACACGGGGGCGCTGAGAAGACAGCGAGCTGTGTGCGCGTCCGGGGGACACAGGGAGCGGAAACAAGCCTTGAACCAGATCTATTTCCAGTTAGGTATGAGGGAGGTACACCTCCTGGGGGAGAATCAGAATCAGTGGGGAGAGGGGAGCTCAGCCTAAACGTCCCCTCACCCACTGCAACAGAGCTCAGACGCCTTCTTTGGAAAGGACGCTGCCCCCACAGCCAAATAACGCCACCGCGGGGACATGGCGCCTCCCTCCTGTCCCCGAGGCGGAGAGGCCGGGGGAAGCCCCACAGGTGGGAAGCCGTGAAGGGGACTGGCCTCAAGGAGGCTTTGTTCTGGGGGCATGAAGTAAGGAGCAGCAGCGTGGGATTGGTGACGAGAGGGCACTCCCTGTGGGGTCTCCCAGAGGAGATGGTGAGCCCGGAGCCCCCCGGCAGACGGGCACAGTGGACAAAGGCTCGGAGGCCGGGGCAATAGGGGAGATGTGGAGAGTCACTCCAGCACCCGTGGGGCAGCCAAGAGGTCATCAGGGGGCCAGCAGTTCGGGGGGGGGGGTCACGGAGGCCCTTGCAAGCTACGGGGGCATCTGGATTTTATCTGGAAGGGTCACAGGGCCATTGAAGAACTTCCCCGAAGGAGGTGGTCAGGGCACAGACTATGCAAACAGGGGGACAAGCAAGGGCAGCACAGCGGTGAGGCCGAAGAGGTGGACTCAGGGACTTTCAGGCACCTGCTGTGTGCAAGTCACAGGTGGGCTTTGGGGCAAGACTTCTAGACGAGCTGCAAAGATCAGTCTGTGGATTTTCATTTCCTGTCTACCATGGTCTGTGGGTTGACTCCAGGCTTCATGGGTAGAAAGGCCCAGGCTTGGTGGCTGTGGGGTCCAGGGGAGGGCACTGGAAGAGTCTAGCAAGGCCCAGGGTTTCTGGCTCGGGTCACTCAGTGCCATCAGCTGGGCAGAGACGTGTGCAAAAGGGCAAGTTCAGGACAAGAGCAGTTTCAGGTTGGAACGTGAGTCTGAGGTTGGCAGAAGCAAGCCCTGGCGAGCCACCCGCACCTGTGGACTCAGGCAGGATCTCTGGACACCCACAGCACACAGAGGAAACCCACAGCGCACGACCGAAACCGGTAGATCACCGCTGAAGCCAGGAAACACTATTCGGGCAGAAAGCAGGCGGCTCGGAGGGCCCAGGTTTCCGGGAGAAGGGCCCTGGGCGCTGAGCATTTGGAAGTTGCCAGAAGGTTGACATGTCCTGCAGGGGGTCATTAATCTTCAGGACAGCTCTTCATGGCTTTGCGTTTTACAAATGAGGAAACTGAGGTGCATGGAGGCTCAGGAACGTGTCCCAGGACACAGCTGGTGGGAACTGCTGTGTCGCACACCTACCGCCTCCCCAGCCGAAGGCCGACTCTACAGGAGCTGCGGGGACCTGGGATGCTGTGGGAAGGCTCATAACTGATCTTGGGGAGACGGCCCGGCTTTGGCCAGCGCATCCTTGGAGCATTTCATAAAAGCTGTGGAATGAATGTTCCCCATTCTTCTGTGAAGGCTGGAAGGGCGTCACCAACGGGGCATTGGCGATCCAGTCCCTCTGACACAGAGGGCCATGTGCCCGGACCATGTGCGCACAGGCCCCCATGGGGTGTCCGGGCACCCAGAATCGGGCTGGGAGATGTGTGGAGAGAACCAGGACTTGGAGCTCACAGGCCGCGGTGCCTGAGTGACCCCATCCGAGGTCCCGGCCTGGGCAGCGGGCCGGGCAGCGGCAGGTGCAGGCGCCTCTCCCGAGCCAGGCCGGCTGCCCGGCCTGTGAGCGCTGCAACTATTTTGGGCCCTGTTTTCCCTCCCCTCAACCCCATTTCTCCTGTCTGCCCCCCTGGGCTGCAGCAACCTGAAAATGTAAATGCTGACTCGGCCTCACACTCCATCCTTCCCTTTCCCCTTAGTGGGGTGCCTGCCTCCCAGGAAGCATGCTCTGGGGAGGAATGCAACCCTTCACCCATTCTGGGGGCCCCACCTTGGTTGTCCCCAATGTGCTCTCAACAGGGAGGGTGCCCAGACCATGGAGCGGGTTTCCCCCTGATTCTCACAAATGTTTAGCACAATCCCTTCAGCAGAATGGCTCAACTTGGCATTTTAATCGTGCATTGTTGTTTTCTGGAAGAAGAAAACCTTGGTATTACAAATGGGTAGAAAGAATTAGAAGTGAGGTTAAGGATTGCCTGTTTGCCTCTATATAGAAGGGAAAATCACACCTTCAAGAAAATTCTCTAAATAATGCATTAGGAGGGTCTGTTGACCACGTCCATACTGACGAGCCATTGGAGGCCTCTTCCCTTGCTTCACACGTCTGCCCACGTGGAAGTCAGAATAAAATCTCTTCCAAATCATTAATGTGGTAGCCAGTTCCCCGATCTGGCTCCACCCCAAATAAAGGAACTATGACCCTATCATCTGAGTTCTGCCTCCATAGCGAACAGAGGCCTGCTTTCCTGGGGTGCCCTTTGGTGACTACTGGTAATGGGGGGGACAGGGTGGGGTGGACTGTGGGGCACAGAGCACCTATTGCTCTAGGGGTGCCAGTCAAATTCTAGATATGCAGTTGACCCTTGAACAACGTGAGGGTTAGGGGTACTCACCGCCCGTCCACAATCAAAAGTGCACCTGTAACGTTTGACAGAAAGTCTTAGTGTCAATTAACGTACATTTTATAGGTTGTATGTGCTATCCACCGTAGTGTTACAATAAAGTAAACTAGAGAAAACATTATTAAGAAAACCATAAAAAAGAGAAAATACTTTCAGAGTTCTGGACTGCACTCCCTGGGGGCGCTGGGCTGGCCTGGGGAGGGGTGAGCCCTCAAGCCACGCTTCAGGGAGTCTGGAGCCCTGAAAGAAGGACCTGCATTCTCAGTCAGAAATGCTCCCTCCGGGCCCAGAGGAAGGGAAGGGGAGCCAAGGATGGGGCATCTGAGAGCGTTGGGCTGAGCGGAGGGGCCTGAGTCAGCAAGGCCTTCTGCGCAGGCCTGAGCTGAAACCCTCCGTCTTTGCTGCAAGGGCTCCCCTATACATAGCGCACCCCACGTCCCCCTCACCCTGGGTTTCGGTGCCTGTGCCTTCAAGTGGCAAACTGCAGGCAATCGGGGTGGACAGGGAGGTCACAGAAAAATGAATTAAAGGCAAAACTCTCACCAGTCATGTGGTGTTCTAGAAATGTTCCCCCCCACCCCCACCCCTGCCTCAGTCCTCAGGAAGTGGGAGAGGAAAGACGCCCCCGCAGAAACCGCCCGGTGACCTTCGCTGGGGGGCTGCCGGGACCATTTATTTACTCATCCAGTTCAAGGCCTTGGAAGTAGAATAATGAAAAAAATCCCCGCACTTCCTGGAGTTCATATTCTAGTGGGTAAGATAGAAAATGAAAAAGATAGAAATACATATGGTACTTTTAGCTAGGGATAAGTGCTAAGAACACAAAATAAATCAGGGAAAAGGATAGAAAATGTGTAAGTTGGCTCCAACTGTGCTTGAATCGCCAAGGAAGGCCTCAGTGAGGGATGACTTTTGCTTAAAGAGCTGCAGGAACTGAGAGAGGTGACAACGTGGACATGTGTGGTGGGAGGTGGGGGTGGAGGAATTCCAGGCACTGGGAGCAGCAAGTGCAAAGGTCCTGAGGCAGGCACGGCTAGGAACAGTGTGTGTGGAGGGGGAGAGCAGGGGGGCAGGGTGCACTGGGATGCACAGGACAGGCGGCGACCTCCTTCCTCCCACAGGAGAAACTGGAGTATTTCTTCCTCATCGTCTTCTCCATTGAGGCTGCAATGAAGATCATTGCCTACGGCTTCCTGTTCCACCAGGACGCCTACCTGCGCAGCGGCTGGAACGTGCTGGACTTCATCATCGTCTTCCTGGGGTGAGGCCAGACATTGGGGTCTCTGAAGTCACAGGGGCTCTCTGAAAACCCCATGCCTACCTCCCCCACCAACATTGCAGAGGCAGCCGGACCCCCAGCCTGTGGACACCTCTGCCCAGGGCCAGCCGCCGTAGGGGCACAGCTGGTGTTGGTAGAGAGTGAACACTGCCCACCCCTGCAGGTCACACACCCCCTCCCCAGCGAGGCACCCTAAGTTCCTCTATTCTTTTCACATCATGCAAAATTGGAAGCCACATGTGTGGTTATAGTGACCCATTGTTTCTGGCTGTTCATAAGTCTCTCAGCTCTTCTTTCTTTCTTTCTTTCTTTCTTTCTTTCTTTCTTTCTTTCTTTCTTTCTTTCTTTCTTTCTTTCTTTCTTTCTTTCTTTCTTTCTTTCTTTCTTTCTTTCTTTCTTTCCTTCCTTCCTTCCTTCCTTCCTTCCTTCCTTCCTTCCTTCCTTCCTTCCTTCCTTCCTTCCTTCCTTCCTTCCTTCCTTCCTTCCTTCCTTCCTTCTTTCCTTCCTTCCTTCCTTCCTTCTTTCCTTCTTCCTTCCTTTCTTCATTCATTCATTCATTCATTCATTCATTCATTCATCATTCATTCCACAGTCCTCTATTAAACACCTGTTACTGGGTATACAAAAATGCAGTTAGCAGCTCCTATTAGTTCGCTCAGGCCGCCATAACAAAATCCCACACGTGGGGGCTTCTATGGCAGACATACACTTCCTCACGTTTTGGAGGGTGGGAACCTGGGACAAGGTGATGCCATGCTGGTCCCTCCAAAGTCTCTCTCATCGGCTGGCAGATGACCAGCTTCTCCCATGTCCTCATGTAGCCTTTCCTCTGCTCACATGCCCCTGGTGTCTCTTTGGGGGTTCAGATTTCCTCTTTTTCTAATGGCACCAGTCATATTGAATATTAGGGCTCACTGTAACAGCCTTGTTTATTTAATCACCTCTTTAAAGGCCCTGTCTCCAAATAGTGAGGTACTGAGGGTTAAGGCTTCGGTATATGAGTTTGAGGAGGGGGCAGGACCCAGTTCAGTCTATAACATAGCCTGTAGTCTCCACCATCTTGTCATAATGGCAGCATTTACTTAGTGCTTTCTGTGTGCTTTGCACAGGGCATCTCATTTAGTCATCCCCCAAGTGCTCTTATTTTATCCATCTAAGGAAATTAAGGCTCAGAAAAGCCAAGGCACTGGCCCAAGGTCACACAGCAAGCCAGCAGCTGGATCAGAGTCCACACCAAGGCAGTGCTGCCCCCGCCATCTCACTCCACCACGCTGCTTCCCGCCACTCCATACACACTGTGTTGACTGCTAACCAGCCAGGCTGCTTAGGCACAACGGGGGAAATAGAAGAAGACTGTGAATTAGCCTCTGCTCTCAGTGAACTGCGCTGTGGCCGGCGAGCACTCTCTCCCAGCCCGGAGGACAATGCTCTGTTCTGCTGCCTAACAGCGAGGAGACAGTGCGCGCCTCACATCCGTCACAAGGCAGTGAGTCCCAGGAGTGCAGCTGTCAAAGAAGAATTCAGAAGGAAGGGGTTCAGGTGGATTTTAAAGCGTAATGGCAATCTGAGTAAATTAACAGAGGCGATGAGCAGGGAAGAAACGAGAAAGCACCATCAGATGCAGCATGCAGGAAACCCACGGCAGAACCAGCCCACCGGGCAGGGGGCTGCTTGTAGCCTTCAGCCCTCGCCAGTGTCCTCAGTCCCTTGGTCAGACCCTGTATGTGCCTGTGGCACCCGGACCTCCACCCCCTTCAGTGCCCCAAGTGGATCCCAAGTGGATCCAATATTCTTTTCCCCCGAGTCTGAACGTGGCCTCAGAATCTTTTCTAACAAATTCTGCAGAGCAGCGTCACCACGTCACGGGTTAGCGGCTGATGAAGCACGTTTGTCCTCTCCTCTAGGCCAGCCCCTGAGTGGACACGGGGCTCCAGGCCACTGGGACGGGGCTGACCTGATGGCTGGGGCCTCCTCTCCCCCTCTTCTCCATTCTAGGGTCTTCACTGTGATTCTGGAACAGGTCAACGTCATCCAGAGCAACACGGCCCCGCTGAGCAACAAGGGAGCCGGCCTGGACGTCAAGGCCCTGAGAGCCTTCCGCGTGCTCAGGCCCCTTCGGCTGGTGTCGGGGGTGCCCAGTGGGTGGCAGCGCCTCGGCAGACCCCTCCCTCCCTGCCCCCTAGGCCCTTGCCTAGTTCTGGGTCCCCCTTCTCTTTGGTGTCCCAGGGGCTACCAAAGAGCTGTGGAGCGGGAGGGCCATGAGACCAAGAGGGGAGGCGACACCCCTTTCCTCCTCCCGCCTTGCCGCAGGTCTGCAGGTGGTCCTCAACTCCATCTTCAAGGCCATGCTGCCCTTGTTCCACATCGCCCTGCTCGTCCTCTTCATGGTCATCATCTACGCCATCATCGGGCTGGAGCTCTTCAAGGGCAAGATGCACAAGACCTGCTACTTCGTTGGGACGGGTGAGCCCCGGGGGCTGGGCACGGTCCTGGGCAGCCGGAAGGGAGCCAGCCCAGCCCCAGGGACAGCCACTCTTCTCGCACCGCGGCCCTTGGGACTAGTTTCTCCAGGACAAGGGCGCACTGGAGGGAGGACAGCTCTGCCAGCTCAGTGCCCGGGAAGGGGGCGCCGTTGGGCCAGGCCTGGGCCGCGGCTCATGCGGAACTAGACCCTCCTCTCCATAGATGCTGTCTCCGGGCTCTCTGGGCCCATGATGGGTTAAGCTGCAGGATCAAGATAAACCTGAATTTCTTGTTGTACTTTCCCTCGTAGCCATTGTTTTAGCTTTAGTCTGGAATCCACGGAATCAGATCTAAATTCAGTACCCGGGGACCTCAAGAAAGCCCCCAGGAACTAACGGGATCATTGTAAGGTGGTCCAGGGTAACTCACCTCGGGCCCGGGTGGACTTGAGTTAAGCCTTCAAAACCGGTTGTTCTCAAACCGCTGGCTCTCTGGACCCCTTTGCGCCCTTAAAGATGACTGAGGACTTAATGAGCTTTTATGGACATGGTTTTTGCCCACTGGTGTTACAGTATTCGAGGTGAACAATGAGCGTGATGTGCTAATTTGTGAATTCACAGTAAGAGAACAGTGATGAGCACCCCAAGAGTCGTGTGTGCGAGGGACAAGTGGCCCTTGAATTCCCCGGGGAGTGCATCCCTAGACTTGTTACTCACAGATTTGAAACTGCTCTTGACACCTTTTCTCCCATGACCTCCTCCTCCTATGGTCTGACGCTCACGCTCACGCGCCTTCCACCTCCAGACATTGTGGCCACGGTGGAAAACGAGAAGCCCTCGCCCTGCGCCCGGACGGGCTCGGGGCGCCCGTGCACCATCAACGGCAGCGAGTGCCGGGGCGGCTGGCCGGGGCCCAACCACGGCATCACCCACTTCGACAACTTCGGCTTCTCCATGCTCACCGTGTATCAGTGCATCACCATGGAGGGCTGGACCGACGTCCTTTACTGGGTGGGTCCTGGCCCCTGCCTGCGGGGCACCCCCGTGCACCCCCCGCACTCCCCCGCGCCTCCATGCAACCCCCCCGCCCCCGGGCTTGTCGGAGCAGCAGGTGGCGGGCCTGCCAGCCACTGACTGTTCCTGTCCCTTTCACCGTCCCTGGGAAATGCCACACCCCCCCCATCCCAGCTGTGTCCCAGGGTCTTTGAGAGGCCCCAAGGCACAACCTGTCTGGACCGCCAGTGGGGCCCATCGCAGGGGGCTCCGTGGGTTCTGCTCTCAGTTCCTCCCTTTTCCTTAAACCTGACTGAGCAGCTCCTGCCTGATGGTCTAGAATCTCAGATTTCACAAGGGATGAAGGGCCTGAGGAGATGTCTCATTGAGCCTCTCTTCTAGCCCCTGGGCAAGGCCGCTCTCCAGTCTCAGCTTTATCAGCTTCCTTGTGTGTGAAATTACAGCAGTGACACGACCTGCGTAGTAGGGTCGCTGTGACAGGAGTGGAAGGACTAACGAGCTACCACAGAGCCAGCACTGTAGAGCTAGATCCCCTCCCTTGTAGGAGCAGGGGTTATTTGGAGTAAGAGCTGGGTTGTTTCTTATGTCATCCTCCAACAACAGAAGGCAAGTTCCCATTTTACAGACAAGGAAACTGAAGCAGTGCAGTTATGGACCTAGTGAGCAAGAGAGCCAAGGATTGGACTGTAATCCAACTGGCTCCAGTCCCGGAAACCTTAACCACATGTAACATGCCTTTGGAGGAGAAACTGTAAAACCATCAGATACTTTGCAAAAACAAAGAGTTTGTGTGAACAGTTCTCATAAATTCATATTATAGAAGCAAATTTTTGAATATTCCAAGGGCCGACTTGTGTCATCTGACCTTTGTTACAAGCCTGTGGGCAGCGAGAACACATCATTATCCTGGTGAGAGAGACGGGCTGATGTGAGGTGACGCGTCTAGGGTTAAAGAGATTGTTCAGGAAGGCCTTGGCCCAGTTCAGGCCAATAGTTTTAAGTGTTTCTTCTATTTTGAAAAATCATGGCTGTAAGGAAACCATGTGGAGTTGGCATCCCTGAGGCAGTCTAGCCAGATGTGGATGTTTGCAGGGAGAAATGGGTCACTCTTTCTTGGGCCAGGTCCACAGCCAGCAACGCCGCCTCGGGGGATGCTGCTAGCTCTGGGCCTGGGGCCTCGGGCCGGCACAGGCGCCCTAGCTGGATCCAGATGGCCTCACGCCTTGTCTCCCAGGGTCAGATGGAGTCGGAGTGGGAAGGCCATCTAAGTCCTCAAGTCCGGGATGGGACTCACGCCTCTGTCCCCACCAGGTGAACGATGCCATTGGGAACGAGTGGCCCTGGATCTATTTTGTCACCCTGATTCTGCTAGGATCCTTCTTCATCCTCAACCTGGTCCTGGGTGTCCTGAGTGGGTAAGGAAGCTCAAAGGCAGCTGGTAGAGAAAGAAGAAAGGGAGGAAGGGGAGGAGGAAGAAGAGGGGCAGGAGAGGGTTGGAATCTCTGCGCATCCCTGGGTCCCCTCGAGAAAAGCACACACCCTGGTTAGCAGGAAGAGATGGGGCATGCAGACGCAGACAGAAGGATTTTTCTTTTCCTTCCTTCTCTCTAAGCTCATGCTCAGCTCTGAGTCCCCATAACCTTCAGGTTAAGCACAGACTCGGGGGGGCAAGACCGCCCAAGTTTAAATCCCTGTAGTAGCTGTGTGACCTCTGTTGTTGTGTGACCTTTGTTGAATTCCCTGAACTCTCTGTGCCTCACTGCCCATGTCTGTCAAATGGGTATAATTTCAGTCCCTATTTCATAGGGGTTGGGAAGGGATCCGATGAGTAAATCTATGTAAAGTCCTTAGAACCGAATCCAGCATATATTAGCGCTCTGACTGATGGTCTTTTCCCATGAGCGCCCTCCTCTCTGGGCCAGCCCTGAGGCAGTCCATCTGCGAAGCCACAGAAAATAGCCTAGAAGCCAGCAGCAACCCTATCCCCATTGCCAAGGCCCCACCCCAGAAGCTTCCCTCCAGAAATTATGCAGACAGAATTTAGGGGTCCGTGAATGTGACTAGGAAAAACCTGTCATTTTTTATTAACTCTAACTGACATGTAGTGTGGCATTAGCACTGCTGGTGACCTGTCCCTTCACAATCACTGCAGCTATCACTTACACTCATCACTACTTTGAAATAATGATAGTCACTGGGCCTGCAATGAGACCTTGTTAGTTAATGAGCGAATAAAGATCTGCATATTACTTTAGGGTAACTTGTGTATATTCTAGTTTAACTGGTTCCTTTGTAGCGCTATGGTTTTACTTTGTACGCTTTCCAGCATTAATATGAGGAGGATCCCGTAGGTCTCACGGGATCACCAAAGGGTCAAATTGGTCAAGCGCCCTTCCTGCCCCTGCCCCGGGTTGGTGCTGAGGCCTGAGAAGTGGGGCACATGCTGTGAGTGACCCCTCACTGCCTCTCAGCCCCAGCTCCTCAGAGCGATGACTGTTGGGGTGTCCCTTTTTCCACCCTGCTTGCTGGCTGGGCTGCCTTTGCCAAAGACCCCTCCGCTACCCTCGGGTTCTTTCCTGGCTTCCTTTGGGCCTGGGCCTGAGATCTGCGATCATAACTAAGCTTTGAGGGCCACTTAAAGGGTCAGAACAGCTTGGAAAATTTGAGGAGTTATGGTTGATTCAGCTAGGACAATGGCCCGTCATACCATAACCCCTAATGTCCAAGGGAACCCCAAAACAAGGTAGGAGAAATAACTTGAATCAGAAAGACATGGAAAAAGGGGGTTGAGCACCCCAAGGCCTTCCTGGAGGGTGAGGATGTGAGGGGGAGTGGGAGGGGCTGCCCTCCTGCCCCAGGGGACACCCTTGGGCCTGAAGAAGGGGGCACAGAACACAGAAGCGCCTTCCTCCACCCCTCCCCTGCCATCTCCCCTGTTCTGTTTCAGGGAATTCACCAAGGAGCGGGAGAAGGCCAAGTCCAGGGGGACTTTCCAGAAGCTGCGGGAGAAGCAGCAGCTGGAGGAGGACCTGCGGGGCTACATGAGCTGGATCACGCAGGGCGAGGTCATGGACGTCGAGGACTTGCGAGAAGGTTCGGGCCAAGGGCTGTGCTCAGCACCCTCTCCCTTGCTTTGAGCTGCCCCTCCCAACCTGCTCCCAGGGAGAGCATGACCTCGCGTAACCTCCTGGAAGCCCAGAGGCCCCCCGCCCCCCACCTCCAGCAAGTATAACTTTGCCACTCTGCAGATACATAAACTAAGGCCCTTGGTGTGTGAGTGACTTGCCTAAATTTAGCCCTATGCCTCAGAATGGTAGCATCCGGGGCGGCCAGGCCTCGCTCTTCCCAAAGTACAAAGAGCCATCCCTGACCGCCCCTCCCGCAGATGGGGCCCTTCGGGGCTCTCCAACTCCTGGGAACTGAGTCTCAGGGAGGTACAGTAGGATCCAGGCTACCTAAGGCCCCTGCCACAGGTGTCTCTGGCCAAGGGCCCTTTCCCGAGACCCCACCCCAGTATGTCAGCCCGTGGTCCCTCCCCTGGAAGGCTGGCCCACTGTGCCGCTCCTGTCCCCAGGGAAGCTGTCTTTGGAAGAAGGCGGCTCCGACACGGAGAGCCTGTATGAGATCGAGGGCTTGGACAAGATCATCCAGTTCATGTGAGTATCTGCCCGTCTGCGGGGCCCTCCTACCTGAGCGCCTGACACCTGGAGTGAGAGCCAGTTACCTTTCCCTCATGATTTTAGAGTGGCTTTGCCAATTTTTCTGAAGGGCAGCCTTTCTGAGAGAACGGGCCAGTTCCTGCTCTGAGAGCCTGCAAGTAGCCAGACCTCAGGGAACCCTGTGCCTCCTGAGAGGCGCTGAGCAGGCGACCCAGTTTCAGACACACACGGGCAGAAGGAACCAGAGCTGGGGGCCACTGGGCTGCTACCCCCTGCTGAGTGGACTTGGGCAGGAAATGAGTCCTGGGACTCCCCTCGGGACGAGGGCAGCTATGCCCACAAAGGGCAGGAAGCTTTGCAGGAAGGAGGCTGTGGACGGGCTCTCTGGTCCCAAGGTCCAGGCCTTTGTCTCAGGAGGGTGGCCCCTTTGTTTGGTTGGCTGATTCCGTTTCCCAATTCATACATAACTGTGACGTTAAAGATCAATAGACAAATACATCAAAGAAAAGCTGAAGGTCCCCACTGCCCTGCAAAAAGGTAACCATGGTAACAGTTGGATGCATAGCCTTCCAAGACCTTGTACTTGTATTTGCTTTCTCTCTCTCTCTCTCTCTCTCTCTCTCTCTCTCTCTCTCACACACACACACACACACACACACACACACACACACACACACGGGTTTAGTTTGGTTTTAATTTTTTACATGGTAGGGATTTTTATGTTAGTTATTGTCACCTCAGCGCCTAGAAAAGTGCCTGACATACAGGAGGTACTGCCAAACATTTGCTGAATAAATGAATATGACTTACTTGTTATCCAGTACCTTATACTTTTAACTTCATATACTCTAGTGAAGGCAATTTTATACATCAAAACACACACACCTTTTTCTGTTAAGACGATTTCTTAGAGCAATGTCAGGTTCTCAGCTGTGTCAAGCAGAAGGTACAGAGATTGCCCAGTCCTCCCCCCCCCCCCCCCCACAGCCTCAGGGCTGTCCCACTGCAGGGGGCATTCACCCAAGGAGACAGCCTCCATTAACAAGTCCTTATCCCTAGAGAGCGCCGCTTCCCTGAGGCCACTCACGGTTTTGTACGATCAGTGGGGTTGAGACAAACTGTGATGACAGTGTCCATGTTTGTAATCCCATATGCAGTATTTTCACTGCCCTAAAAATGCTCTAAATTTCACCCTTGCGTCCCCTTCCTGGGCCGCCCCGCAGCACCACTGCTCCTTCTACATTTCCGGCGTTTTGCTTTTTCCAGAGCATCGTGTAATTGACTTGGAGCCTTTCAGACGGGCTTCCCTCACTCGGCAACGTGCATTCAAGGCTCTCCGGGCTTTATTGGCTGAGAGACGCGACACATGCCTTCCTTTTTACGTCTCTGGAGACGCCATATTCCACCGCACGGATGTGCCGCAGTGTATTTGATCCACCTGTCAGTCTGGGGCAGCACAAGCTGCCCCCCAGAGCGTGTGCAGAAGCACAGACCCTTCTGCTGGGCAGGTTTCTAGAAAGTGCTGGGTCGGGGGTAGATGGTTTAAACTCAGTCAGCCCTGCCAAATTGCTCTCCAAAAGGCTGCCCTGGCTCTCAGAGTACCCTCCCCCCACCTTCCCCAGCCCCAGATATTAATTTGTTAAAGAGCTGCGTTTAGCGTGGGCAAAATGTGGCCCCCCAGTGCTGCTTTAATTCAGATTAAGTCTGATGGCGTCTCTGCTCCAGGCAAGGGGCTGCACAGAGCACTTCGCACTCTGTGATGCCCTCTGAGCTTGGCGTTGCTACTGTTCTCCCCTGGAAGATAAAGAACTAGCTGGTCAGTCTGGCTCTGCTGCTCGTGCCCTGGTGGCTCTCGTGGGGCTTGGTGGGGGGGAAGCAGGTGGCCAGCGAGGCCAGGGTCAGTCTGACAGTCCCAGGAAGGTGGGGGCGGGGATGAAACAGCTCTTCGCCTCCACCTCCTGCCCCTCCCTCAGCCGACACTGGAGGCACTGGAACCGCATCTTTCGCTGGAAGTGCCACGACGTGGTGAAGTCCAGAGTCTTCTACTGGCTGGTCATTCTGATCGTTGCCCTCAACACCCTGTCCATCGCCTCCGAGCACCACCACCAGCCGCTCTGGTTGACTCACTTGCAAGGTGAGTGGGGCAGAGGGAGGCTAGAAGTGGACCGAGGAGGCTAAAGGGCAGAGGCAGCCAAGGGCGCCGTGGGTCTCACAGAAGCTTTTGCTCATTGGCTGGGAACACTGTTGTCCAGAAATTACAGGCTGTGGGCACTTGAAGATATGGCCTAACCTCCTCCTTTGGTAGTGGGAAAATGGTAAAAATAAAGTCATAAATTGCTCTGATGACAGCGCTCTATGTAACACTGTTACATAGTCTGGTCTAGCTTTTGAGACACTAGTGTTCCTGCCACGGCCAGGATGTCACCACGTTTGACCAGATTTTAAGGGTGAAAGGGCAGTGCCCAGGCAGTGCGGGGGCCCTGGGTTGAGGGCGCGGCCGTGGCAAAGACTCGCCAGCGGGAGACGAAGGCCGGCCGGGGCTGCCGCCCTGCAGATGTGGCCAACCGGGTGCTGCTGGCGCTCTTCACCGTGGAGATGCTGATGAAGATGTACGGGCTGGGCCTGCGCCAGTACTTCATGTCCGTCTTCAACCGCTTCGACTGCTTCGTGGTGTGCAGCGGCCTCCTGGAGATCCTGCTGGTGGAGTCGGGCGCCATGAACCCCCTCGGCATCTCCGTGCTGCGCTGCATCCGCCTCCTCAGGCTCTTCAAGATCACCAAGTGAGCGGGGTGCCCGTGCACACCAACGGGTGGGTGCAAGTTCATGGGGCCAGAGCTCCCCTCCTCCCCCTCCCCAAAAGAGACGTTGCTCATCCCCTTTAACCCCAGTCCTTTGTTTTTTCCTTGTCTCTCTTTTTTTTTTAAAGATTTATTTATTTATACATACAAGCTGGGGTACAGGCCAGAGGCGTGGGGCAGCGAGAGGGTTCACCAGAGACAGAGTGGGGAGCAGAACAGGCAGATCAGAAACACACTGCTGAGGGGAGCAGCGGGCGAGGCAGGAGAGGTCTGCCGCGCCATGTGGGATTCTCCCCGGCCGGGCGTCGAACGCGCATCGCTGCTGCCGACAGCTCCACAGTGCAGCGCTTAACCGCTGCGCCACCAGGGAGGCCCTCCTTGTCCCTTTTTAAAAAATATTTATTTTATTTATTTATGCATACAAGAGCTGGAGTGTAGGCCAGAGGCGTGTGTTGGAGGGGGTGAGAGGATGCACCAGAGACAGAGTGGGGAGCAGAACAGGCGGATCTACTGAAACACACGTGCTGAGGGGAGCAGCTGCCAAGGCAGGAGAGGTCTGCTGTGCCATGTGGGAAGCTCCCTGGTGGGGATCGAACTCGTGCTGCCGATGGCTTAACCCCTTGCGCCACCAGGGAGGCCCTATTTTTTCCTTGTCTCTTACCATGGTCTTATGGCAGGGCAGGGAGGAGAGGGTGTGGGGGAATGAGGAAGCGACTGGAGAGGGGAGGAAAGGAAATGAGAGAGTAGGAAGGAGGTGGGGTGAGAAGGAGCCCAGGATGAGAGGGAGCGGTGGAGGGGGCGAGGGGGGCGGTGTGCACTGACCTGGGAGTTTTGTTTACTGAGCTCCCTCCCAGCTAGGCACTATGTCAGGCACAGGCCAAAGAGGGGTCCTGGGGGTGGGACCAGGAGCTAAACAGCGGTTCTACTGATGAGTGAGATGACTGAGGGACACGATTCTCCGAGGCAAGGAAAAAGCGGGCAAGCACCTGCGAGTCCAGGGCCCCCCAGCCTTGGCAGCCCTTCCCTCCATGCTCCCGCCAGCCCTGAAGCCTCCCCCACCCACACCCACCCAGGCCTCATGAACATCGCGGCCTCTTCCCCCTCGCCCTCACCCTCAGGTACTGGACATCGCTAAGCAACCTGGTGGCGTCCTTGCTCAACTCCGTCCGCTCCATCGCCTCCCTGCTGCTGCTGCTCTTCCTCTTCATCGTCATCTTCGCCCTGCTGGGCATGCAGCTCTTCGGGGGCAGGTACGACTTTGAAGACACAGAGGAGCGGCGCAGCAACTTTGACACCTTCCCACAGGCCCTCATCAGTGTCTTCCAGGTAGGCTGTGCTCGGCTGCCGAATTCCATTTCTTGACCCTCTTGAGCAGGATGGGCGTCACCTCCTCCAGGAAGCCTCCTCTGATCTGCTGGTTTGAGTTCAATGTCCCTCTCCAGGCTTCCTTCCGCCTGTGCTTCTCTGCCTTGTCATCATTGCTTATCTGTTTCCTCCATGCTCCTGAGACGAGTGGCTATGCCCAGTTGTCCTATTTGTCTGTCCCTGGGGCCGAGCAGAGTGCTGGCTTACGCTGGGATCATAGTGTGTGGACAGAGCTGCTCATATTTCTGAGCTCAGGGTCACACAAGGTGAGCTCTCCCTCCCCAAGGCCATGAAAGCCCCGGAGAAATGCAGATCATTTCTCTCTCAGCAACATTCACTAGAAACCACCCCAGGGAGCTTGGTTGTGATTCACAGGCAGGCCCTCAGGAACGCAGGCCCCTGGAGGAGCCACTCTGCTCCAGCTAGTAGCTCTTGACTAACCCACTCACTGGGACCCGGGGGAAGGGCAGTGTGTGGCAACGGTGGGTCCTACAGATGGCTTTGCCCTCCCTTGCTTGTCCACCTCGCTGCTGACCAGCCCCGCTGTCCTTCAAGCTGCTTGAGGTGTCACGCTGCTTTGGAGGCTGAGATGACGGGGGGCCTGGTGGGTGCAGCAGAGTTACGCCTGAGCTTTGGGGACAGAGCGTGTGGTCCTGCCACAACGTCCTCGCCGGAGGAGGCCCAAGGAGGAGAGGGGCCTCTTGTCCTGGCGCAGATGTGGGGAGGGAGGTGGGGGGGGAGCTGGCCAAGTGGGAAGGGGCTTTTCGGACAGTGCAGTCCCAACAGGAGACTCTCACGAGGCTCTGTGTCCCCTTCCTCCCTCCCCACCCAGGTCCTGACAGGGGAGGACTGGACCTCCGTCATGTACAACGGCATCATGGCCTACGGCGGCCCGTCCTACCCTGGCGTGCTTGTGTGCATTTATTTCATCATCCTGTTCATCTGTGGCAACTGTATCCCCTCGGGAACAGGGTGCAGGAAGGAACTTAGGGGACGGTCAGGAGAGGGTCTTAAAATGGCTATTGGGGAGCCCACTCACTGGGCCGCCAGGCCTCCTCTGGCTGGAGGGGGACCCATCCAAGGCTCATGGGGGACTGTGTGAGCAAGGGGTAGGGACATAGCACAAATAGCAAATGCAGGTGTGACCGTGGGACAATCCCTTCTGCTGAGAAGGCGAGAGAGCCACGGGGTGACTGGGTATGGGTGGAGGGGATGAAGTCCAGAAAAGCTGGTAAGCCTGGGGTAGGCGGAGGAGGGCCAAGGCTGGGCTGAGGAGTGAAGTTGGGGGCAGTCTCGTCCGAAGGTTCACAGGCAGGCGGGGAGGGGCCAGGGGGCCAGTAGATGGCGAAGGAGCTGAGCAGCAGGACGGTGAGGCGGCTGGGGCAGAGAGAGCTGGAGTGCCCAGCGCCCTGACGCCTGCACCTGGAATTTGATGGGCAGGCGCAGAGAGCTGTTCCGTGAGCTCTGCGCTGACTCCTGCTCGCCTGGCTCCCTGGCTCCCCGCATATCGATATCTCTGCAGTGACTGGACTCAGTTCTGGGCCAGAAGTGGACGCTGTTCAAAAGCCAGGGGGGACTCCTGGCCACCCTCTGCAGACAGGCCCTGAGGGCCTGTCTACGTCCCCAGGCTCATACCCTCCCGTGGGCGGCCCTGGCGAGAGGTGCTCCAATGACCCCGCTCAGGGGCTGGGCTCGGTCTTGCCAATCGTGGGCAGGGAGGACTGTGACACCAGGGGCTTCCCATCGACCCATGACCCCAGGCTCCTTAGCCAGGGCCCTCAGATATCCTGCTCAACGTCTTCCTGGCCATCGCTGTGGACAACCTGGCCGAGGCGGAGAGCCTGACTTCTGCCCAGAAGGCCAAGGCTGAGGAGAGGAAGCGCAGGAAGCTGTCCAAGTGAGTGTGGTCCCGCCTGACACGCAGGGCCCGTGCCCGGGGAGGGGCCGGCTCCCACCGCCCGCCATCCGGGCCCTGCTGACGTCCTGCGCGGTGTCCCTGGAGGCGGGATGACTTCCCTGGTCTCCGTCTGTGAGCCTAGTTCTTAGCTCTAGTCTGGGGCCTCCCTGTGGGTTGAAGCAGCTGTGGCCTTCTAGACAGAGTTCTCAGACTTTAGCTGCAGTTGAATTACCGGGGATCTCGTTCAGAGCTAGCTCAGGGGCAGGAAGTCTGCAGTGGAGCCGAGGTCCTGCGAGTCTAACCAGCCCCCAGGGGTGCCAGGCTGCAGACCCAGGAGGAGCCTTGCATGGCTGCAGACAGAGGCAGGCCGCCTCCTCTGGTGCCCGTGTCTGGGGATGCTGGGCCATTCCTGGCGGAGCAAGACAGGAAGAGAGAGGGAGAGGGGCGTCAGCAATGGCACCCTGACTTCCTGAGACACTTCTGAAGATCTGAGCCCCACTGTGGACCAAATCAGGCAACCATGCTGCGAATTCTTCATGAACCTAGAGCAAATCCACTTTCTACCCACTCACCAAGCACCACGGGGTGCGGCTGACCCGTGAGCCACGTTGAGCCCCGGCCAAGGCTACCCACCTCGACACGGAGAAGAGCTTGCCCGGGCCTGTGCCCGCCCACAGGGCGGCCCTTCCTCCACACAGCCCCGGGTCCTTGGTTGGCTCAGGGTCTCCTGAGGGTGTCGTCAGTCCAAACAGAGCCCAAGAACTTTCTAGCTGGGCCTCCACTTTGGGCTTTCTTGGGTTCCCAACTCAGGGGTCTCCCAGACAAATCAGAGGAGGAGAAGTCGGTGATGGCCAGGAAGCTGGAGCAGAAGCCCAAGGGTGAGGGCATCCCCACCACCGCCAAGGTGAGCACGTCACGCAGGTGAGCGCGTCACGCGGGGGTTTCAGAGGCCGCGTGGGGAGGCTGTTCTGAAAGTGCCCTGGCTCAGCCCTGTGCCTTAGGGTGCTGGCAGGGTGGGGTGGGGGTTGGAGAGTGGCTCTCTACCTGGTTCCCTGCCAGGTGGGGGCATCTCTGCCAGCCCTCTAATTGGGGGAGCGGCAGTGGTTACCCTTCCTGCAGGGAGACATTGTCCTGAGGGGCACAGACGCCCCAAGCTGAGAACCAGTTTCCTCAGAGTCCCAGCTTCCCATCCCCAACAAAGCCCTTGAGACCCACTATCCACGGAGAGGCCTCAACCGGCTCCCCACCGCGTGTGCCCTCTGGGCTCTGTCCAGCCCCTGTGGAGGCCGAGGCAGCAGAGCGCAAAGGCCAGGGCGCTGGGCCCCAGAGTAGTTCCGCATTCTCCCAGAGAGCCAAGTGGGAACGTGCAAATGGGCTGGGTCCTGGCTTTGTCCAGGGGTGACTTGAGCAGGTGGCCTCACCTTTCTGGGCCTGGTTTCTCCCTGGTAAACGGGGCTGATCCCAACGTTACCGCCCTCAGGCTGTCGGGAGGGAGCTGAGCCCGCCTGCCAGCCACAAAGGCCCAGGGGTAGAAGCTGCGCCTCTGGTTTCCTTCATCTTCATTGTGTTCCTTCCTGCAGCTGAAAATCGATGAGTTTGAGTCAAATGTCAACGAGGTGAAGGACCCATACCCCTCGGCTGACTTCCCAGGTGCGGGTGCTGGGATCTTGGGGGAAGTGTGTTGGGGTTGAATACCCCCCAGGGCCCCTCTCTTGTGTGTTCCCACCTGGCTCCCTTCATGTGGTCAGGACAGAGACATCCCTTCTGCACCCAGTCATGTAAATGAGCCGTCGCAGGCTCCCTGTAATGACACAGCAGAAAAAGGCAGTTTTATTTTCATTAATTAAGCAAGTTGGGGGACGGCCCTGTGCTTCCACGCCGAGGACTCTGTTTTCAAGGGGCACGGATCTGTGGGTACAGAGTCTTCCAAGGCAGTTGTGTGGAGCAGGTGACGTGAGTCCACCCACGTAGTGCAGGAGCTGGCAGGCTCCCGGCTGCGAGGGTCTGGCGGCCTCGGGGCTGTGCCCCACAGGGAGGGGCATGTGGGAAAGTCCATAAGAAAGAGATGAGGGCCAGGGGGAGGGGAGGTGGCAAAGTCTCTGCCATGAATAAGCACCCCATAAATGCACGTAACGGGTGGCTGTGGCAGAAAGCCTGTTCATCTGTCAGGGAGAGAACACTGGAGGGGCCAGAACTGGGGGGAAGGGGGTCAGTGTGGAGGCCGCTGGGAGCAGCCCTGGTGCCCAAGATCTCTTGGCTTCTCGAGCTCGCACCTGGGCCCTTCAGAGAGCCCTGGGTTACATTTCCTGTCTGTCTGTGAATCATCGGATGGGCATCTGTCTGGCCCTCTGACTCAAAGCTCCAGGGGGACTCTCTGTACCCCAAATGGCACAGTGTTGGGCAAGGAGTAGGCATTAGTAAATAGGATGAAAACATGAATTTTTGCCAAGGGCAGCTTGGGGAGAAGGGATCTGGTCTAGATAAGACTGATTATATGTCTTCAAATATCTGCCAGAAATGAACAATTGGGCTCTAGAATGGTTCGTTTTGAGCTATTTTATCTAACGACCATCACAGGCGCTGGGAGCGGCTGATGTGCAGGGCACGTGGCTGACCCAGGAACCCTGAGGTGGGGGAGCAGAAGGGGTTGTCTCACGACTGGATTCACACTCTCTCAAATGCTCAAAAGCGTGTGGGGAGCTTGGGACACCCTGATTCGGAGCAGACCTGAGTTCTGGCCCTGCCTGTGCCCCTGCCTTTGTGTGCCGGGCAGCTTCCGCGTCCTGATTCATGAAATTGAGGGGGCAGGAGACTCATTAAAATAGGATTTGGCGATCGGCTCTTGGGCTGGGGTTCTAAAACTAATCATCTCAGAGAGGAACTGCCAACATGAAAAAAAAAAATCTTATTTCTTGAACTTTACACAGTCCCCCCTCTGGCAGTGACTGGGGCAGAAGTCCTCACGTCCTCCACTGGCCTGGTGCCGCCTTTGCCTGCTGGTTGCTGGAGGCTCATGGTTGGCTTCAGAGCACGGAAGCCAGGGGAGCAGTAAAATATGGAAAGATGCCCCCAATTTCTCTCCCTTTCCCACTTCCCACAGGAGATGATGAAGAAGATGAGCCTGAGATCCCGCTGAGCCCCCGGCCTCGACCGCTGGCTGAGCTCCAGCTGAAAGAAAAGGCCGTGCCCATTCCAGAAGCCAGCTCCTTCTTCATCTTCAGTCCCACCAATAAGTGGGTGGTCCCTTGGCTGCTGTGCGGGGTGGTTGAGGGGGCAGGGCACTCAGAGAGGGCCATGCCCTACTCTGGAAAGACCACTTTCTCCTCGTTCCCTGGACCTAACTCGCTCCTATGGCTTCAGATTTTGTGCCCTGTTTGAAATGCTGTTCTCTGGGACCCTTACCAGTTATTTATACAGGGGCTGTGCAGACTGGTTCTTTTCCGGAGAGCACTTTTTGATTAGGCAAGAGGGTGAGAACTGGGGGGAGTCACAGTTCTTACTGGCGTCACAGATTTACACCTTTCAAAAATACACGGACTATAGTCTTCATGGGGTTTCATCTGTCTGCCTCATGGGGGAAGGCAGCCCATGTCATTTGCTGTAGGAAGACTGGGTGTGGAAAGTTGGGAGACTATGGGAGAGGGCCCAGTGGGAGTTGAGACTATGGCTGTGGGAACAGAATGAGGGGCAGGCCCCCTGCAGGCCCAGCCAGAAGGCCACCCCACTGCAGTTTGGGGCTCATTCCTCTGCACTGAGCTGGAGGCAGGCGCCCGTGGCCTGCGGCAGCAGGTGAGGCCCGAGCACCTGCGCTCACAGCTGCCCTGATGCCCCCGCCCCGGCAGGATCCGCGTTCTGTGTCACCGCATCGTCAACGCCACCTGGTTTACCAACTTCATCCTGCTCTTCATCCTGCTCAGCAGCGCCGCCCTGGCGGCCGAGGACCCCATCAGGGCCGAGTCAGTGAGGAACCAGGTGATGGCGGACCCGCGTCCTCCGCCCTCTCAGCACCCCCCACTCTGAGCCTCACTCTGGTGCCCAGATTCGGCTGTCTCCTCCACGTGGCCATAGCCTCAGAATTTCTTCCATTTAAGTTGTTGAAGGGTCCAGCCTGCGTCACAGACAGGCTCTTGTTGCCTGGTTTCAGTGACGGTGGTGGCGATGGCGGTGACGGTGGTGGTGGAATAGTGGTGGTGATGCCGTTGCTCTCTGCCCTTCCTCTCCCCACTTCTCACTCCGCTGCATGTCTCCAGATCCTCGGGTACTTTGACATTGCCTTCACCTCGGTCTTCACTGTGGAGATCGTCCTCAAGGTGAGAAAAGGACGTGGACCAGCCTGGGTGCTGGGCGTCCAGGCCGGGGGCAGACCTGATGTGGCTCTGACTTGCATGCGCCGCACTCGTCCGGGTGCGGGGTCGCAGGGGAGAGGGAACTGCAGGAAGAAGGCAAAGAGCAACAGGACAGGCTCCCAGGACCCAGGAGGCTAGACAGGGTTTCAGCTCCTAAGCTGGGAGTCAGATGGGCAGGGGTGGCTGAGTCCGCCTACCTCACGCGAAAGCCCCAGCTGTCTGCCACGCTGTAGGCATTTTTCTCCCATGTTGAAGGCACAACTAGACCTGGATGTGGGGGGAGCACTGTGGTTTGTTCTGAGACCTTTGTTTGCTATGCCTAGAAAGCCCTCTCCTTCTAGGGTCCCCAGAGAAGTGACTATCACCCTGGGCTGGGTTTCTGGCAACTCTGCCCTATTGCGCCCCACCCACTCCTATCACAGCACATCTCTGCTTGTCCACTGTCAAGTTGGACACACTCACCACCACAGTGGAGAGTCTGGAGTGCAGAGGGGCAGTCTACCTGTGACTGACCTTGTGGTCTCAGCCTTCAACTCCATAAACGAGGAGGGGGTAGGGGAGCTGCAGAGGAACATGCTGTCATATTGAATCAGGACAGCGCCTTATTCAAGGCCTCAGCTAGTAAAGGCATTGAGCAGAGGGACATGGTGCCTTCTTTGAAGTCCAGGAGGACTTCCTGGAGGCAGTGACCTTGAAATCGCACAGAACTTCATTAGAGCTGGCAAGGGCAGTCCAGGAGTCCAGAACAATGACAAATGCATCATCAGGAGATATTTGGGATATGCTCAGAGGGGAAAGCGGCCCCTCTGGGTTGGGATACGGCACATGTGCAAGAGAGCCCTGGAGTCAGTCAGCATCTGGGAGGGGAGTTGAGATAAAATTACACAAGACCTTGAATGCCATGAGGGGCTTCAGCCTATCAGACTTTAAGGACAGAATATATGTGTGCAAAGATTACTAGAGATATTAGGGAACAGATGAAAGAAACTGAGAGGTAAGCAAGAAATTGGGGGTGGGGTGGGGGCTGGGCAGGGGTGCAGAGGGAAGAGAGGGGCTGGAGCCTGGGAAGTCCAGCCATCCTTAATGCAGAGGTGACTTCTGAGGAAGCTTCTGGGAGAAGGAGGAATCAATTCCTGTGGCAGAGAGGAGGGCCGGGCAGCCCGTCCCTTGGCTCGTTGGGAAGAAGAAAACACCATGTTCAGTGCGGAAGAGCTGCCCAGAGAGGTCCCCAGGCTTCAAGAACCAGAGCAGCGAGCTGGGGGGATCCGCTCTCGGGTGGCAGCAGGAGCTGGGGAGGCAGAGGCGGGGGGCAGCTGCTTCCTCCACAAGTGCTCTTCCTGAGCGGCCAGAGGTGATTGGCCCCCCGAGAAGCCCTTCCGTGGGGGACACGCGGCGTCTCTCCCCAGATGACGACCTACGGCGCCTTCCTGCACAAGGGCTCCTTCTGCCGCAACTACTTCAACATCCTGGACCTGCTGGTGGTGGCCGTGTCCCTCATCTCCATGGGGCTCGAGTGAGCGCGGCTGGCCCGTCCCTGGGCCCGTCCCCTCTCCGCGCCAGGACCTCAGAGCAGGCGCTGTCCACTGTCTGCGGTGGGCCCCTCTCGGGCCGTTGCTGGGGGCAGGGGTCCCTTGTGTGTCACCAACTGGACTAAGTGGTCAGAGCCAGGTCCTGAAGACTAGGTGGGGAGGCAGAGCAGGCAGACCCCCACGCCCCATGGGGAACACTCTGGGGTTGCTCCTCGTCAGATGGGAGAGAGAGCCTGGGGTCCCCCTAGAGGAAGCCCTCACTGGGCGTGCTGCTGGTCCCTTTAGCAGGAGGCGGCTTCGCCCCGACAGGGCACGCCCAGGAGCAGCAGGGAGACAGCAGTGTTTTTGGGCTGAGAGGAGGCTGGAGGCTGGCGGTGGGGGGCAGGGCTGGAGCCAGCCCCCCTCAGCCCCTGCCCCCCTCTGCTGCCTCCTCCAGGTCCAGTGCCATCTCAGTGGTGAAGATCCTGAGGGTGCTGAGGGTGCTCCGGCCCCTCCGGGCCATCAACAGAGCCAAAGGGCTGAAGGTGAGCGACGGTGGGGGTGGGGCGGGGAGGCCGCAACAAGGGCCCAAAACTGGGCCTTTCAGCCCAGTGCACAGGGCGCCGGCTGCCCTTTTTGCCAAAAGGGGATAATGGGGGGAGGGGGTAGCTGGGGCTTCCCTTCCCACCTCTCCCTGCCTCCAACTAGCTGGGAGGCAATAAAGCGTACCCTTCGGGGTCCGCCAGGGACAGCAAGGGGGGTGGCCCCGAGCTGGTGCCCACTGCCCGCCTCCCCCAGCATGTGGTGCAGTGCATGTTCGTGGCCATCAGCACCATCGGCAACATCGTCCTGGTCACCACCTTCCTGCAGTTCATGTTCGCCTGCATCGGCGTCCAGCTCTTCAAGGTGGGCCCCGCTCCCCCAGCCTGTCCTCCCCGTGGTGGTCTGTGCCTGCCCCCCCAAGCAAAAGGAACACAGTTTGGGGACGAAGCTGCCTCGGGTCTACATGTGGTGTCTTGGGTGATGCTCTGCCCGGCGGCCTCTGTGCTGCTGAGTCTGCTGTCTTCTAGGCTCTGCGGCTTCTCCCCGAGAACACGAGGGGCTGCATCACGCCTCCCCACTGTGACCCCTGCCCCCTCCTCCGCCCTGCCCGGCCTGTCTGAAATCTGCTCGCACCCCAGCCACATCAGCCACCCACTCAGTCAGCCGGGACCCTGCACCCCAGCTCCGAGCTGGCGTGTCTGGCACCGCTACCGGGAGCTCCTGGAACTGGAGTCCGTCGTTCTGCCAGGAGCCGCAGTCACTCTGTCCTCACTTTCCTGGGAAAGCAGATCCTCAGCTCCTCTGGGAACCAGTCCTACAGGGCGCCCTCCCACCCGGCTGCCTTCAGAGGCCACAGCTTTCCCATTATCTGCAGGACCCACTGATACCTGAGTTTGCCACTGATGCCAATAACTCCCCTTCCCAACCGTGGGGACCAGTCTGCTTCTGCCCACGAAGCACGAGCTTTTAAATCACCAACATGTCCCCTCAGTCAGCTTAGACGCGCGATGTCATCAGCTTACAATCACTCATCCATTCATTCATTCAACACTTAGGGAACATCTCTGCCAGGGCCTTGCTAGCGCTCGGGGGTCATGAAGCCGCCTCACAGGGCAGGGTGCAGGCGCTCGAGTGATGAGCTGCTTGTGGCCTTCTCCTCCTGGCCCCAGCCTGGGCTGCTCCCCACCCCATCTCCTGCCCTCTCCTCTGCCGGGCCAGGGGTCAGGCAGCATCTGTATCCGATTCAGGAGCCCTTGCCCTGGCACCCAGCCTGGGGCCTGGCCCGTAGGAGTCCCCAGGACATCTCCCTGAAGCAAGGAAGCTGCCTTTGGTCTCCGTGCCCCTTCCAGACAGGACAGTTGCCCATCAACACCCCAACTCCCTGTGCGTTTTAGTCTCTTATCAAGGCCCCAGTCCCCACCCACCCACATAATAGCAAAACACCCCTCACAAGTGGTCCTTGGCATCACGTTGTGGAAACGTGGCACCTGCAGGTCGCACTCGATCAGGGTTCAGCTTTGCTTTCCACATTAGCTGGGGTATTTGATTTCAGAAACCCAGAAACCCGCCCAACGGCAGCTGTGTTTCCCCTGCCCACCCCGCTTCTCCAGTGTCCCCCGCCCCACCTTCCCTCCACTGGGGTGGTTCAAAGGTGGGGGCAAGCGGCCTTCCCCTCTTCCTGGCTCTGTGGCTGAGATGTTCTTCCTCTCTGGGCCTTGAAGGGGACCAGATCAGGACCTATGGGTTTCCGGCTGTATTTGGCCACACTAAGACCTAGTCATCAGCACCCTTTGTTCACGCCAAATCTGTGGGTGCCACTATGAGATGTCGATAAAAGGGGAAATTACTCTAGCTGAAATCAGTCTGGGGGAGCACAGAGCCCACCTACTCAGGCCTTGGGGTGGGGGGGTCCCCTGTCAAGTCCCAAACACTCTGTCATCACAAGGCCATAGGCTCCGCCCCACGCTCCTACCCCACAGCAACCCCCTGCAGGAGGAAGGTGGGATGGGGTAACCCCGCCCTGAATGGGGAGGCCCAGTGACTCCTGCAGCAGTGGTGGGCAGGGGGCATCGGGGGCCAAGGTACAGCCAGGATTCCCTGCCAGCCCCAGCCTGGTGCTCCGAGATGCTCCGTCCTGGGCTGGGCAGCATCTGGGCCTGGTGGGGAGGCAGTGTGTGGCTGAGGCATGGGGCACTAGGGGCAAGAGGACAGTCTCCCCCTTCCAAACGCCCTGCCTCCCTGCCTCCGCCTGCTTTCCGGCCACTCGCTGCCACGCCCGCGCTTTCCCAACCCCTTTCCATGACATTCTCCCTCCCCCTCCTGGGCACAGGGCAAGTTCTTCAGCTGCAACGACTTATCCAAGATGACAGAAAAAGAGTGCAGGTGTGCGGGCTCTGCCAGCTGTGGGGCACGGTGGGCGGGGTCTCCAGATGGGGCCGCAGCGGGACCCTTCAGATGGGAACCCGGGAACCAGGAGGGACGTTCATAGAAGCCCCTTTCCTTGCGTAACTGTGGGGCGGGAAAGCCCAGTGGGTCCCCTCTCGCCCTGGAGCTGGACCTTCATGTCCCCCCGCACCCACCGCCTGGGGCCCAGGGGACATATTGCCAGGCTCTGAATGGTGGGGGCTTATTAACAGTGGGGAGGGGGCAGCCCCAGGCCCACGGAGTGACTGGGCTCCCCGCCGCAGGGGCTACTACTACGTGTACAAGGACGGGGACCCCACGCAGATAGAGCTGCGCCAGCGCGAGTGGATCCACAATGACTTCCACTTCGACAACGTGTTCTCGGCCATGATGTCGCTCTTCACGGTCTCCACCTTCGAGGGGTGGCCTCAGTGAGTGAGGGCGGGGCCGGGGCCCGCACAGGCAGGTGGGGCCAGCTCCCACCGCCCCGCAGCAGGCCCGCAGCAGGCACCCACAAACCCCCGCCTCCGATGGTTTGTAGTACTGGGGGTTGATGCTTACTCCAAGGGAGCCTGAGGAAGGGCCTCGGACAAGATGTACCCCAACCCCTCTCTGACCACATGGGGATTGATTGACTAGGGGGAGATGGGGCACCCCATGAAAAGGCAGGCCCTTTCCAGCATCTGTTCCTGTCTTTCCTGACTTCTCTGCCATCACCTGGCTATTCACAAAGCTCCCCCGGCACCCGTGCGGGCGGGATAAAGGCCCCTCCCAGGCCTGGCTCGCTGCGTGGCAGCCCAGCGCACCCACCCTCCCTTCTCTGCCCCCGCCCCAGGCTGCTGTACAAGGCCATAGATTCGCACGCAGAGGACGTGGGCCCCATCTACAACAACCGCGTGGAGATGGCCGTCTTCTTCATCATCTACATCATCCTCATCGCCTTCTTCATGATGAACATCTTTGTGGGCTTCGTCATTGTCACCTTCCAGGAGCAGGGGGAGACCGAGTACAAGAACTGCGAGCTGGACAAGAACCAGGTGCCTGGGCCCCCAGCTGGAGGCGGCAAGCAGAGTCCCACTGACCCCCTGGACTGGGCCCGAGGGTCTGGAAGTGACAAGAGTCCTGGGGCTGGGGTCACTTCCCCACCCCCACCTCCATCTGTAGACAATACAAGTTGGGGCATGGGGGTCCCATGAACCCTCGACACGCCCGGGAACCCTGCAGAGCCCTGAGCTGGGCTGGACATGCTAGGACAGGCTTGTGAGGATGTGCTAGGACAGGCTTGTGATAGCTCAAGGGGAACCCCTGGGCCCGATGGGGCTGCTCCCCTAAATGGCCCAGCAGAGGCCCTCGGTCACAGCCTCGGGGAGCAGCTGCTCCCGGCTTGCTCAGAATGCAGGGTTTCTGGAGTCCCTGGATGTGGTGTGGAGGGGGCAGAAGGTGGGGCCCCAAATGCTGACCTGGCCTGTGTGTGCATCTCAGCGCCAGTGTGTGCAGTACGCCCTGAAGGCCCGCCCTCTGAGGTGCTACATCCCCAAGAACCCCTACCAGTACCAGGTGTGGTACATCGTCACCTCCTCCTATTTCGAATACTTGATGTTCGCCCTCATCATGCTCAACACCATCTGCCTCGGCATGCAGGTGAGGCGCCCCCGCAGGCCAGGGCCTGGTGTCGGGGTCCTGGGCGGGGCAGGGTCCAAAGATACTTTTCCTAAGCGCTAGCACTGAGCAGACCTCAGAATGAGCCAGACCCAGGCCTCGCAGGCACTTCCGGTCTCTTACGGAGGAAGTGGAAGCCTCCAAGTAGCCGGGGCAGCTCCGTCAGCATCAGTGGGAGCGGGCGTTGCAGGAGGTCCAGCAGCAGGGCACACAGAAAGCGCTTTCTCTGCTTCTCTTCTGCTCTTGCAAATCTGGATGGTTAAGTCAGCTGGCGTCTGGCTCCAGTCCCAAGAGAAATGGAGTTAGACAGAACAGGTGTCTCTCGGGAGTCCAGCACCCTTCCTTCATGGGCAATGCCATGACTGGCGCCGTGGTTACCCAGCCCTGCTTAAGCACCTGACCCCTAGCGCGCTGGGAGACAGAATTGCTGGGAGCTTACGGCACGTCCCACCACATGTCCACATGTGACCAGGTGATGAGGAGGCTCTGGACAGCAGGTCCAGGCCAGGCAGAAGATCTCCAGTGATGGGCACGAGCCGGGCAGCAGAACTGGGTGGGATGGGGACAGCCAGCTCCTAACTATCCGGGAAGCTTTTGTAGAACACGTGGAATTTTCATTTCATCAGTTTTCTGAAAGGGGGTGAGGGAGCCCTCATAGGGAAACAGGCTAAAGGAGGCCGTAGTGCTGACCAAGGGCCCAAGGTGTTGGCTCTCAAGCCCCTCCCCACGCTGGTCCAGCGGGGAGCTGGCAGGGGAGCCCAGCTCCCACCAGCAGTTGGTGGTTGTGCCAGCCCAGGGTTCTACTCTCCTGGTCCTGTGCCAGAAGGTCTTATGGACCCCATCCCAGAGTCCTGCCTAGCGGACCTCCCTGCCCTGTCACCCCAGAATAGATATGTAAATGAGTTCTGCCCCCCCACCCAGCAGAAGGCAGAACTGGAGCACCTCTCCTCCCTACCTCCCCTCTTTGGGTGGGAGAGGATATCCATTAGACGTGGTCGAATTCAGGGAACCCCTAAAACAGGAATCTAGCTTTCTGAGGTTAAAGATGGTGGCTGGGACCCAGGAAGGGGCTACCCAGGAAAAGGATGGCAAGCCTGGCCACCCAGCCCCTTTCCTGTGCCCGCCACAGCACTATCACCAGTCAGAGCAGATGAATCACATCTCAGACATCCTCAATGTGGCCTTCACCATCATCTTCACCTTGGAGATGGTCCTCAAGCTCATGGCATTCAAAGCCAAGGTGAGTGCGGGGGCTACAGGGCAAGATGAGCAGGTGGGGCCAGGTGGGGTGGGACCTTCCATGGAGCACCCCCACAGCCTCCTCCTGAAGGGCCTCCTCCAGGACTTCTGCCCCTAACCTGTGCGCCCCCTTGCCCACTTTTCCCTGCAGATGCAGGGCCGGGAAGGTATTCAGGCTGCGAGGGGTGCCCGTGGGGGTGGGAGCATCTTGCTGTGTCTTTGGTCCCAAGTCCTCTTCTATCCACACCCTGTCAGATCTGCACTGCCAAGCCCCAGACAGGACTTCAAGGAGGGAGCAGGAAAGGTTTCCCATGTGGACCAGGTCCCTAGATTCTCCCCCAGCCCCTCCAACCACTTTGCGCCCTTAGGAAGGGAAATAAAGAGCCAGAGGGAAGGGGTTTCAGAGTGGGCGGGCACAATGGGGCGCCAGTGGGAAGTGGAGCCCCACGCGCCCTACCAAGGCCGGGCCAGGGGTTCCACATCACCTTGGGCTGGCCGCTGCCCTCTGCTGGCAGCCGGAACTTCTGCCGCCCGCAACTCAGCGTGCCGTCCCTTTCCTTCCCAGGGCTATTTTGGAGACCCCTGGAACGTGTTTGACTTCTTGATTGTCATCGGCAGCATCATTGACGTCATCCTCAGTGAGATTGACGTGAGTGTTGGGCAGATGGAGCTGTTACTGGGGTGGGATCAAAGCCCTGGTTCAGTCCACGGTATTTGGGGGCACCCACTGTATATGAACATGGTACCCCAGAAGTTCCTAAGATGGAAATGGCAAGTAGTGTCTTTTGCTTCTAAGGGGCTACAATCCTGCAGAGAGAACAGATAACTCAGACTCTAGGGAGACATAATGAGTGTGCCAGCCCGTCACAGTGACAGCTGTCCTGGAAGGGCAAGGTCCTCTCTGGGAGGGCTGGTCAGGGAAGACTTCCTGGAGGTGGCATTAATCTAGAGTGCTGTAGGGGCAAAAAGCATGCGTGCAGAGGCCCTGTGCTGAGCATGTGCTGAGTCTGGGAAGAGAAGAGTCTTTAGTCAGAGTCCAGGATGGTGGAGAAGACATCAGAGAGGAGACAGGGACTGATTTCTCAGGCCCTCTAAGGCCGTGGTTATGCTCTTGGGTTTTATTCTGAGAGGTGGGAGCCCTCTGGAAGGTTTAAATCTGGTTTGACTTTAGTTCTCGAAGGATCACTGGTGGGGCCAGGTGGGGTGGTGTTGAGAGCCAGCTGTGGGGTCTCAGAGGGAGCAGACAGGGAGCTATTTCAACAATCTAGAGGAGAGAAAGTGGGCACTAGCTGTGCAGGTGGTAAGTGGTTGGCATCTGGGTACCTTTGGAAGGTTGAGCTGATAGGTTTTGTTGATGAACTTGACTTAGCGTGACGGGGCTTTTGCCTGAGTGACTGAGCTTCCACTTCCTGTGGTGTGGAGGTGCCAGGGGCGCAGGTGGGCACAGGAAGCGAGAATCCTGCTGTGGACACGAGCACGAGGAGGCCTCCAGAGTTGTGAGGGCTCCGCATCTAAGCCGCAGAGTTCGGATTTATGCGTCAGGAGTTCAGAGACTTGGCCAGGCTGGAGACTCGTTTAAAGTTATGGGGGTGGATGGGGTCTCGTGGGGAAGGGGCTATTGAAGGAGAAAAGCTCCAAAGGCTGAGCCCTTGGACACTCCAGTGTTAGCGACTGGAGAGATGAGGCAGCCCCAGCGGTGAGGACTGAGAAGGGACGGCCCACCGAGGGCCTGGGCCTGGCGTGGCTCGGGCGGCGGGGTTTCTCCATGGCGAGGGAGAGCGGTGGCGTGAGCTGTGCCGCGACTCCTTAGGGACGGCTCGTGAGTGGAATGTGCCTCCAGGAGGGTGACAGGGTGCCAGCAGCTGGGGGAGGCGCTGAGCCTGGGTGGGCTGTCAGCTCAGTCTCACCCTGGGTCATGCCTGGCAGCCCGGAACCCTTGGCGAAGGGGTGAACTGCCAGGAATGGCGTGGGCCAGGGGCCAGCACACTGGACAGTGTTCCTGGGAGAGAAAGGGTGGGGTCGAGATGCAGGCCCTGGGCCCAGGGAAATGGCCCCAGGCCTGGACCAAGAACTGGGCCGGAGGGGATGCAGCCCCGGGCAGAATGAGAAACGGCACAGGACTGGTTTTGCCAGGTGAAGTAAGAGGAGGAGGGTGGAGGTTTCAGCCAAAGAGGTCATGGTCAAGACCAGAAGTCAAGCCCTCCAGGGGTGACCTTACTAAGGATCTGAAGCTGAGGGTGGCTGCAGAGGAAAGGAGGGGAGCAGAGGACATGGGGAGCCAGAGAGCCAAGAGTCAGAGCTGAGGTTCTGAGACAGCTCCCCTCTGCCCACAGCCCTTGCCCTGGCACCGGAAGGTGCCACAGGGGAGGAGACACTTGCTCATCCTTCCCAGCCCCCCTGGCCTCGGCTGTGGTGGGATTCCAGGGAGGGGTGGGGGGCAGCCAGGGACAAGCCCCAAAGCCAGGGTCTCATCGGGTGCATCCGGTCTCCTTCTGTACTTTGCACTGCGCAGCGCTAAGCACCTTGGACTCTGCCAGCCCAGGGTGGGTGAACCTCACGGGTGAGGGAGGCAGGGGCAAGGATGGCAGAGGGACGTCATGGCAGCTGAGGAAACGTCTGGAGTCTGCAAGGAGCCCTCGGCCGGAGACTTTGAAGGGCTGAACCCTGGCAGGGAGCGGCGCCTTCTGGGGACTTGGCTGCCACACTGGCTGTCTGGGGGTGCGGGGGGTGGGGCAGTGGTCAGGACTCCTGTTCACCCCATTGTACAGAACAGATAGTGACAGACAGAGCTCCATCTGCCCAGAACCCAAGGGGCAGGGTTGGAGGCAGATGGCTCTGGGCAAAGTGTGTATGTGTGTGTGTGTGTGTGTGTGTGCGCACGCGCAAATTTCTACCCACTCTCAGTTTTTACTAGAAATAACATCCCCAAAGCCCCATGGCTCCAAAGCAGCATTTCTAATCAGCAGGATCAGAAGAAAGGACTCTAAACAGCCCAGATAAACAGCAAGTGAGATAGTCACTCTTGCGTTCGGGCTGAGCGGGGGAGGCCCGCAGGAGTGGGAACAGCCCGCAGCCCTTTCCGTGGCGGGGGGCAGAGGATGCCATGGACGTTACTTGATTTTTCAGAGAAATGGATGTTTCCTGCCTATCCGATGGCTCCAAGTCATGTTAAGGTTGATTTCTATTCCTGAAAGTAGGGTAGCCCCATCTGTGGGACTTTCTGCAAGGACAGAAATGTTCCGCTCTGTCCTGCACAGTAGCTGCTAAGCCACACGTGTCTGCTGGCCACGGAGATGTGGCTTATGCAACTGGGGACCTGGATTGCTCACTTGATTTGATTTTCACTGCAATTCAAATAGCCACACATGGCTAGTGGCTACCCCACTGGCAGGTAACAATCATCTGGAGTGGTTTTGACCCTTCAAAGCCAGGCTTGTCCTCCCAAAGCCAACTTTGCTGGGTCCTATTTTTAAGTTCGCCGTGGGATTCCCAGGTACAACCAGGGTTGAGAACCAGAGGTCCAGGGGAAATCTGCCCAAAAGAAAGTCGTTTGGTGAAAAACCAGCACTGGGAACCAGGCCTCCCGTAAGTGCTTGGAAGATGAAAAAATGACGAGCCCTGACCTTGGACTCCACAACAGGCTCCTCATGAAACGGGCCTGGGGGAGGCTCACAGTAAACAGGAAGGCATGTGCCCACACCCCAACACCTGCTCTCCAGGAGCCGGGCCACTGACACGGAAGCCGGCGTCTGACTCCCAGGCCGGGGCAGAGAGGCATCTGCTGTGGGGGTCTTGCGCTCCCCCAGAGGACCTTTGCCCCGGAAGATGGGACTTCTGTAAGGGCCTCAGTGGCACAAGGTAGCTGGCTGGCACCCCTGCACTCAGGGAGGGGTGTGGACCCACCCATCGTGAGCCAGTACTTCCCACCATGCCCACCCAGGAGACCCCAGCCTCATAACCAGCCACACGGGGCACCTGAGCCCCTGCCAGCTGCAGACACTTTGGAAAGAGAAGGGACTTGTCCATGTCTGGTCTTCCCTCTTGTCCCTCATCCCAGTCTGTGGCCTCCCTCTTCCCGAAGCTTCATCCTCCTCCCCACGCACTCCCTGCCCCAACTGGCAGCCCCTTGGGGTCCCATCCCCTGCCTCTGCCTTTTTCTCTAACTCTCCTGTGTATCTGTCCTTTCTGTCCTGACCGCCCTCCCATCGTCTCCCTCCTCCCCCCACTGCCCTCGTCTCTTCTCTCCACAGACTTTCCTGGCCTCCAGCGGGGGACTGTATTGCCTGGGTGGAGGCTGCGGGAACGTTGTAATTCCAGGCTGCATGGGCCTGCCCGCACACCCGCCGCCAGCGCTCGCTCGCCCCGCAGCGCATGCTTGGGCCTGGCCACTCGCACTGCATGGGGTGATCGGCACTCAGGCCCCTCCCAGAGCAGCCCTGCAGGGCCTGAGTCGAGGGGGTTGGGGGCTCTCTAGTAGAATGTGCATGGATATAGTGGCTTTGTTGGACTCCTGGGAAGTGGGGCGACGGGCCTCTCTGGCACCCTCTCTCCTGAGGGGAACCTCCCAAGGGGACCGTGGTTGCTGCCGCAGGACCTCGGTTGCAGTTGACTGGCACAAGGCCTTTGGGGACACAGAAAGCTGGGTGGGGGCTCTCCCCTTCCAGAGTTATCCTGGTGCCTCAGCCTAGCACCAGGGCAGAGGCTGGCCTGGCTTACAGCAGCCCAGGGCAGGGCAGGGTGGCGGGGAGTGGCCATGTTGAATGGGCGGCAGCAGAGCAGCTGAGCTGTAGGGAGCCTGGCACCGGGAGGACGCGAGGGGAGGGGCCCAGGAGAGCTCTGGCGTCCTCAGCTCCATGGTGGCTTGAGGAGGTGAGATGAGACAGGAGGCCCCAAAAGGGGGCCTCCCCGCAAGGGCAGGCACTGGGATTCACCCCAGGGCGGAATCCCTGCCACTGCTCCTGAGAACGGGCCCCCGACACCGCTTGGTGCTCCACGACCATCCTCCCCGTCCCAGCTGAACAAGCCCAGCCCCGAGCCCCAGGCTGGCCACAGCTGGAAGCCCTCCCCACCATGGACATCTCCCCAACACTCGCTCCCTCCGCTCCGCCTGCCCCCTCCCCTGCTGGGGTGCTGTCCCCCACTGACCTCTGGGGCTGCTGCCCCGCAGGACCCAGACGAGAGCGCCCGCATCTCCAGCGCCTTCTTCCGCCTGTTCCGGGTCATGAGGCTGATCAAGCTGCTGAGCCGGGCCGAGGGGGTGCGCACGCTGCTCTGGACATTCATCAAGTCCTTCCAGGTGCGAGCGCCCAGCCCACCCGCCCGGATGGGGCGGTCACTGGGCTTACCCGGAGGGGCTGCTGGGGACATCTGCCAGCCCAGGGGGGTGCCCTGGGGGGTCTCGGGGTCCCTGGAGAGCAGGTAGGGCCCAGGGCAGGCCGTGGGCGATGGCACTGACCCTCCCTCCTCCCCCAGGCCCTGCCCTACGTGGCACTGCTCATCGTGATGCTCTTCTTCATCTACGCTGTCATCGGCATGCAGGTGCGAGGCAGGGGCCGCCGCAGGGGAGACGCCCAAGTTAGTCGGGCGTCAGCGGGCGCTGGAGAGACCAAGCAGCGAGGCGGCTGGACCCTCGCCCTCCCTGCCTCCTTCACCCTGGCTTCCCGGGGCTGCTGAAAGTTGGTTTGCAGCTAATCCCCAGGTGGCAGCAGTGCCGGTCAGGTAGAAGCAATTAGGAGGGTGGGGAGGGCCATCACCAGCCAAGGGACAGCAGGGACCGAAGCCGTTGCTGAGACCCTGTTGAGGTGGTCACAGTCGTCCTCCCTGGACTACCCCTCCCACGCAAGCCCTTTGCTGTCAGAAAAACGGGGCCACTCTTTCTGGTTGAGAGGAAGCACCTCACCCAACCTCGAAAACAACCTAATTTATTTGGCTTCAGGACAGACAGGGCCTGAGTGAAGGGAATTCGAGGAGGTAGGGGGTCAGGTGGGGAGCAGTCAGGTGGAGAGGGCGGGCTCGTACCTAGTGCCAAAGCCAGGGTCCGTTGTCGCTGGCAGATGTTCGGAAAGATCGCCATGGTGGACGGGACCCAGATAAACCGGAACAACAACTTCCAGACCTTCCCGCAGGCCGTGCTACTGCTCTTCAGGCAGGTGTCCCGCCGCCCCTGCCCCAGCATCGGCCCCACTCTGCTCCCCAGGTGGGACCCGCTCTAGTCCCAGTGGGTCCAGGGCTGCGTTGGGGGTGTGGCCTTTCTGGCCACTGGGGCCGAGGCTCAGAAGGCCTGGCACTTGGCTGACCCGTCTTAGTCGGCTTTGGGGGACTCTGTTCTCACTGCTGTGCAGCCAGTGCCCCTTTTCAGTCATTTCTGAGCAAGGGGCCCCACATCTTCACTTTGCACCAGGCTTCACTTTGCACCTGGCCCTGCGTGGCGTGCCACGGAGCCTCCCACCCTTATCCCACCTCAGAGGAGGCAATCTCCCCATCATGGATTAATAATTTCCCCTCCATCCAGAAAATCCCTTTTAGTAGTTTAGGTCCTGCTTATCGCACCCCATGGCAGGTAGAGCAAGGGGTTGCAGCACAGAGGGGAAGCTGAGGCCCACCTCACACTGAGCTATTCTGGGAACCAGGGGGTCTGATCTCCTAATTCTGGGGGAGCAGCCCTGGTCTGCTCCCCTCCCCTCACGCTGCTCCCACCAGACTGGCCGGGCCTGGAGGGGCCACTCAATAGTGACTAGGCCAACAAGCGCCTCTCTCTCTCAGGTGCGCGACGGGTGAGGCATGGCAGGAAATCCTGCTGGCCTGCAGCTACGGCAAGCTTTGTGACCCCGAGTCGGAGTACGCCCCGGGTGAGGAGTACACATGCGGCACCGGCTTCGCCTACTACTACTTCATCAGCTTCTACATGCTCTGCGCCTTCCTGGTGAGGGGCCCAAGGGCCAGGAGGGCTCCCGGGCTGAGGCAGGACCACCCAGATCTCTTTGCCGGCGGCCTCTGCCTCTCCAAGAGCTGTCATCGCAAGGACACGGGAGGCTGGGGTCATTTGGGACGTAACTTGGTTTCTAGATGCTTGTCCATGCTCCAGAGGAGCTCAGAAAGACATTACTTCACTAGTGATCAAGCAGGACGTAATGGCACCTGTCCTCCGTAGGAAGCCAGTTGCCCCTCACTATCCCTTGGAGGATAAGGTGGCCTTCTGTGAGGATGCTGAGCCTTTGGAAACAGGGACCCTCAGAAGGTCCCCTGGGGTTAAAAGCATGAGGTTGGAGACGCAGTTTGCTGTCTGATCACATGGAAGGCCGGGGCCCTTGCTCCTGCAGCCTCGTTTCTCCCTGGGATCTCTGGCGGAGCATCTGGTGTGTGCCTGGGCTCAGGGCAGGGCTGGGAACACGCAGGAGACACACTCTGGCCCTGGAGCTGCTCCTTGGGCACAAGAGGAGCCTGTGCGCAAGCAAACCTTGCCCCTCAAAGGGACCCCACATGTGCAGGAGAGGCAAGCTGTGACAGGGTGTGTCCAGGAGGGCACAGGGCGGGAGATCATCCCTCTGGGTTGGGGGCAAGGAGCTGAGACCCTGAGGGCCCTGCTTGAGCAAAAGCACCAAGGTGGACAGGGTCGGAAGGGCGGATGCAGGTGACTCAGAAAGGCTGAAACACAGAGCCCCGGGACAGGGCCCCTGCAGCCCAAACCCCGTGGGCATCTTGGAGCCCCCCACCCAGGCCTAGCATCACCTGTCTTTTGATGTTGGGAGTTCTTGGGCCTCTGCTTGCAGATCATCAACCTCTTCGTGGCTGTCATCATGGACAACTTTGACTACCTCACACGGGACTGGTCCATCCTGGGCCCCCATCATCTGGATGAGTTCAAGGCCATCTGGGCAGAGTACGACCCCGAGGCCACGTGAGTCCAGGCCACAGGCTGTATGTGGGGACCTCCCGCAACAGTCCTTCCTGCCCTCCTAGACCCCGGCCCCGTGTCACTGGGGCGTCTCTCTCCGCCGTCATTTATCCAGAGTTCCGGAACAGAGGTTCACGTTTTTCAAGATTGGGATAGATCTCACAGCAGAACCCCTTTGACTTTGCTGGGAAATGGTGGCCCAGCTTCTGCTTGGACATTGCTAGGAGCAGGGAACATATTACCTCATAGGCATGCTAGTCGCCGCCCGTGCAGAATACGGTGGCAGCACCCCAGACTGGTGAAAATGCAGAGCTCCAGCCCCAGCTGAGACTGGCTGAGTCGGACGGAGCCTGCAGTCTCTGTTAAGCTGGCCCGCAGGCATCCGTGTGCTGGTGAAGCTTGGGGAGCACCGCTCTCTGTTCTTCCTGAAAGTGAGGCAAGTTCCTATTTGGTGACCGTTTCCCCATGTCAGGCACTGAGCTAGCATCCCACGTGTCATCTCGTGTGATCCTTACAATAGCTGACAAAGGTCTCCTGATTGTCTCAGTCTCCCAGCTGAGGAAACTGAGGTGCAGAGAGGTTAAGTAACTGGCTCTTGGTAGCTTGTAAGCAATGGCATCAAGATCCAAAGCAGGTCCATCCTGTGCCCTCAGCAGCTGACTAATGTGTTCACATCGTGGACATCCAGACCGACCTGCTCCCAGCAGCCATGCATGAGTTCTAACTCCGTCCCTGGGAAAAAGGCAGGAAATAATGACTCTTTTTCACAGCCAGCCCAGCAGAATAAAAGAGGAAGTCATCAGGTCCTCCAAAATGATTTTTATGAAGTCTCTCGCTCTGGTTTTCCCTTCTTCTGCTGTTGTATGCCTGTTCTGGGGAATTTCATGGTCCCAATGAAAATGTGGTTTCCAGCTCTGGACCCATCTCTGGAAGTGGGCTTCCACCTCCCTGGACCTATACCTTCTACTTCTATTAATATAACCCAAGGGTCCCTAATCATCTTGACCAAAACCCAAGGAGGGCTCTGCCATGGGGAACATGAGCTCCAGATCCCACATCTGAAGAAATGCTGGCCTCTATCTGCCAAAAGAAAAGGAAGCCCATTTCTCCTGGTGGGTAGTGGTGAATCAAAACATTGTTTCTTTAAAAAGGGAGCTCAGCTTCCACTCTCTGAATGTGCTTGGAAAATTAGGAAGTATTCCTCTGGCTTTCCTCCCCTTAGCCCATTCTCTGAGCAGGGAAGGAGGCCCTGGGTGTGGCTGCCAGTTGGATAGCAGGTGTGTCCCCCACAGGGGCAGACTCAAACACCTAGACGTGGTGTCCCTGCTGAGGAGGATCCAGCCCCCACTGGGCTTCGGGAAGTTCTGCCCGCACCGGGTGGCATGTAAGGTAACCAGAGCTGCCAGGAAAGGTGCCGCTGGAAGAGGAAAAGGGGGTTGGGGGCAGGGAGGCTGGTGAGGGCCTGGTGGGAAGAGTCATAGGCTCTCTCAAGGACCTAAAGTCCCAACAGAGTCCCCCAGCTCACCTTTCCACCTGCTGTGGGGTCCTCCTGGTCGGCCTGCACCCCAGCCCTCATGTCCCGAGCCCTCCGGGCCCACACCCTGGGCGGGGACCTGCTCACATGAGGTCCCCCTCCCCGCAGCGCCTGGTGGGCATGAACATGCCGCTGAACAGCGACGGCACCGTCACCTTCAACGCCACTCTCTTTGCCCTAGTCCGCACAGCGCTCAAGATCAAGACGGAAGGTGAGGGCCTCGGAGTGTGCCCCCTTCTCTCCTCAGGGGAGCTCTTCTGGCAGGTTCTGCCAGAATCTCAGAGCTGAAGGTTGTGATCAGGAGTCACGGGGAAAAGCAGAGGGAGGACCCCACACTATAACCACAAAATCCTCATGCCCCTCAGGGCTTAGAGGGAGCCCAAAAGCTTTCAACGGGGCAAAGCTCACTGAGGATCTGTTTCCACATGACTGTCCGAGAAGTGACAGTGTGAGGGGGAGGTAGCACAGGCCAGGGAAGTGGCAGTGTCAGCGCAGCGGTTGGAAACACCTGGTACTCAGCTCTGGGCACAGGCGGAGGAGGTACTCAGTCAGCACTGGGCGTGCTCAGCTCCACTACAGCTGCGGGTCCCCACCTCCTGGAAGACAGACCTGGGGGGAGCAGGGGCAGGAGCCAGGGCCCAGCGTTGTGCCTGAGCCCTCACGCAGAGCCATCCTGCAGGTGGTCAGGGCCACTTCAGGCCTGAGGCAGCCGCAGGCAAGTCCTTGAGAGGCCCGAGAGGTGAGGAGGTGGAGGCCAGGAGTCAGGGAGGAGCCGTTAGAGCAGCAGGAAGGCCGCCTGGGGCCTTTGGGACAGGCGCTAGGATGTGGAGATTTGAAGACTCGGGGGGTGGGCCAGAAGGGAGGAGATGACACCTCAACATCAGCCACCCTAGGCACCAAAGCCAAGGCCTTGGGGAATAAGTATGGGACTCAAGGGCTGGGCTGGCCTAGGGGACAGGATGCCTCCCCCCACCCCCATTGCCTGTACCCAGCACAGAAGCTGCCACCCAAGAAAACTCAGCCCATGTTTGTGGAGTGAGCGCTTCTGAGGTACTAGGTGGCTTTCTCAAATGTACTTGGCACGGCCTGGTGACTTCAGAACTGCTCCTGCCTCACCCTGGCCCCAGGCAACTTTGAGCAGGCCAACGAGGAGCTGAGGGCCATCATCAAGAAGATCTGGAAGAGAACCAGCATGAAGCTCCTGGACCAGGTCATTCCGCCAATCGGAGGTGAGTGCTGTTTCGGGAGACGAGTCCAGAGGCAGCTGAGGCGAGGAGACAAGCACCTCCTCTAAGAAGCCCTGTGGGCATCTGAGAATGGCCCAGACTGCCCCTAAAACCTTGGCTGGGCCCCATGGTGTCCATTAGGGCAGCCACCAGCCTCAGGATGAAAACTGGCCATCGGTCAATGCGGCTAGAAAAGGGGTGTCCTCAGTGCCCAGTCCTGCTCCCCCTGACTCCCGCTCTGAGCAGAGCCAGGGCCCCGCCAGCTGTAGCACCTCCCTGTTGGCTCCTCTGCAGATGACGAGGTGACCGTGGGGAAGTTCTATGCCACATTCCTCATCCAGGAGCACTTCCGGAAGTTCATGAAACGCCAGGAGGAGTATTATGGGTATCGGCCCAAGAAGGACACCGTACAGATCCAGGTCAGCCCACCTCTAAGCCTGCTTGGGCTCCAGGGGACTCCCTGCCAAGCCAGATCACCCAGAGCCTGCTCCCGCTCGGTGTCCTTGGGGGCAGCGATGGCGGCGTAGGGGAAGGGAGGAGCCAGGACCAGTGAGGAAATGACGTGGCATCTCTGGATGGTCCACACGGAAGATGTTTCCACTTCAAGAGAAGATCCAGGAGCTCCTCCGTCTCTAGATGCTAAGACCGAACGAAATGGGATTTGTTCTTAGGAGACACGAGTTAGATTTGAGCAGTGGGCTTTCCAGAAGGCAGATCTCCAGGGGGTGCTCAGCAAGATTCATTGTGTAGGCAAAGAAAACTTTAGAGCTTTGTTCTTTCTTAGCTGTTTTTTATTTCTATTTTTTGGCTTTAATTATAAAGCACATAATTTATAAATTCAAAAAACATACATGTATTTGGGCTGTGCACTCAAGAATTTATTTCAAGTGCAATTTTTATTTTGAGACCATCTCATCATTGCAAAAGTCGCATGTATAACACAAAATCCTTTTTTCCTGCACCGTTTGAGAGTAAGTCCCAACATGATGCTCCATCAATCCAGGACACCTTCATGGGTTCTTTCCTGAAAATGAGGGTGTTCTCCTATATAATCAAATTCAACCACCCAGATCAGGGAATTAACATCCCTCTACGTTACTGTCCAATCCTCAGACCCCACGCAAGTTTCACCAGTTGTCCCAGTAGAATCCTTCACAGCAAAATGATCCAATCCAGAGCCACACATTGTATTTAGCTGTTTCATCTCTATTTTATCCACCTGGAACTGTTCCTCAGTCTTTCTTGACAGCTCTGAAGATTATAGGCCGAGATGGCCCCACCTCGGGTCTGTGTGATGTTTCTCCTGCTCGTTTAGGATGTCACAGAGTGAGGCTGTATTCTCATTGCAAATTCTCAGGTGACACCAGTTTTGATTTGTCCCATTGCTGGTGATATGAATTTTGATCCTCTCACAAAGTTGTATTCATGGCATGTGCCGTAAAAGATCATTTGTCTAGAAGACTGTACCGAGTAAGATTTCTCAGGCTGGAGACTTGGACGGGGGCTGGGGTGGGGTGAGGGAAATTACGAAGTCCCCTATGAAGTCCAGAGGTTTCTTTCAAACCTCCAGCTTTGCCCTACTGCAGAGGCCAGAACGGGACCTGGCGGCCTCACGGAGCCCTGGCACCTTGGAGGAGCCAGAAGGAGAAGCCAGGAGGGCTTCAGGGAAGCATCACTTGCAAAGATTAGAAATCAGCAGGGCCATGGAGAGCAGTTCTGGTCCCCTGTCCTGGACTGGAGGACTCACTGGGTCTCTCCTGCATCACCAGGCCGGGCTGCGGACCATCGAGGAGGAGGCTGCCCCCGAGATCCGCCGCACCATCTCAGGGGACCTGACGGCTGAAGAGGAGCTGGAGAGAGCCATGGAGGAGGCCGCAATGGAGGAGGGGATATTCCGGGTGAGTGAAGGCATGGCCACCCTGTGCGCTAGGCATAGTGGGCAGCAGTGCCCTCCAGAGAGGAGGGCCAGGCGTCCAGCCACCCGGGAGGGGGACATAGACGCTTGAAGACACTCACGACCACATCTCTTGGGACTCAGAGACAATGATGCAACCTACTCAAGGTGACAAAGGTAACACACTCCTTCCGGCCTTCCTCTGCCACTCCCTTCCCTCCTCATAAACTCTAGGCAGCAGTCCACCTCCAGGAAGTCCTCCATCATCACCTGATCTGCCTCTTCAGTTACTCTGGGCCCCCATCCTTAGCTTTGTCAAGCATTTCCTGCAGTGCTGTGGAGTGAAAGGTCCTGCATGGCCATCTAGCTAAAGCTTCTTGAGTTAGTCGTGAGGAAATAGCCGCCTAAAGAAATCATGTAAGATGCAAGTTCAGAGACTAGAGACCCAGTTCTAGTGCTATTGCGCCCTATTTCCTGATCTAGAAGTCTGTGTCTCCTATATAGTTACTTAGGCACATCCTGTTACCCTGTCAAATTGAGAACTCTCAGAGGGTGAGGATTGTCTCTTGTTTGGCCTCCGCTCAGCCCATTCCCCCCAGGCTCCGTAGTGTAGGAGGAACATTGAGGACCAACGTCCCAACCCGTGGATGGAGCTCATGGGCAACTTGATAGCAGAAGGTAGAACTTTCTAGCCTCCACTCCCTGGTGTCAACTCGATAGTGGAAGGTGGGACCTTTCAAACTCCACTCCACCACAGGGGCTGATGGGAAAAATAGGGGTGGAGCTGAGGTTTGGGACAGTATAAACCACTCGTGAGAGGGATGACCATGGAGAAGCCACCAGCTTGCCATGTACGGCTTTGGCTTGGACCTCGGTCTCTGCTCAGTAGATGCTATCTGGGGCAGGAGAGATGGCATCTGGCCATGTGCCAGCCTGTCAATTCTCTCTCTCTCTCTCTGCCTCTTCCTCTCCCTGTGTAAATAAATCCTGTTATTACTGATTCACGCTGTCTGCTTTGAGGTCATGTCCTGCAGTTGAAAGCATTTGGGCGAGGGCCCACCGACTGGCCGACTGGGTCATCCCCCTGGGTTTGCTCATTTTCAATAGGATTTTTCTCCCAACACCACCACCACTTGTTTCCAGAACATGGGGCCAGGGTGGCAGCCTCAGGCCCTGCCAGCCCTCAACTCCAGGCTCGGTTATGAGTCCTTCTGCTCTCCTCCTGGTTCTAGAGGACTGGAGGCCTGTTTGGCCAGGTGGACAACTTCATGGAAAGGACCAACTCTCTCGCCCCCATGATGGCCAACCAGAGACCCCTCCAGTTCAATGAGATGGAGATGGAGGAGCTGGAATCCCCCGTCTTCTTGGAGGACTTCCCTCAAGAACCAAGTACCCATCCTCTTGCTCGTGCCAATACCAACAATGCCAATGCCAACGCTGCCTACGGCAACAGCAACCACAGCAACAACCAGACGTTTTCCAGGTAGTGGCAGCTTGTGCCAGCCCTGGATGTAGGCGTACCGGGCCAGGAGTGGGGAGACATGATCCCTGTGTTCAGGCTTTTTTGGACGAGGTGCACTGGAACTTTTAGGATGTCCTTTGCTTACCTTTGTGCCCTTAATGCACCAAGCTGGCCAGGAGGGCAGAGACTCCTTCGGCCAGCAGGGGGCGGCCTCATGTCAGCCTTGGCCCCAGTGTTGAGGGGTTCTTCCCATCACCTACAGCACGGCTAGAAGTTTAGCTCTGTTGACCATACTACAGGCTAGAAGGAGATGGCCTCCATGATGGTGCATCTGTGATGCCATCAGTTAAGTTTCAATCATAAGAATGGGGTTTCAAGGAGATCCCACTATGCTGTGGTTTCCATCTCACCAACCTCGAGCTGCAGACTAAATATATTCTGCGATCACATAAATAATCCTGCTGCCATCCAAAACAGCAGGGTGAAGGGAACAACTTCTCAATAGTCATAGCCTATGGCTGGGCTCTGGGCAGACACCAGTCCAGACAAGGGGGCGGCTGTAGTCCACAAAGGCTGAGTCTCGAGCCCCCGGGAGTGGGCAGGACGGGGTGAAATATCTGAAAACCACTGCCTCCCACAGCCAAGGCCACCTGCAGTGCCTTCTGATCAGACCCTGGATTCAGCGCACAAGCCCTGAAGGGCACCTGTGCTTTGGGGTCACCACAGAGTTAGATTGTGGAAGTATAGACAGAGACCTGGGCCAGCCCTAGAGGAATTGTGTTTGCATTGGGGGATATTCATGACTGTGACCAAATACTCCCAGGTTAGCTGTCAGGAGAATGCAGAGAGGGTATTGGAAAGTTCTAGAACCGTACAAAGCAATGTTTCTCAACACATCAGAATATCTAAAGAGCCTTCAAAATGGTTGAACCCCACTGCAGATTCCGGGGAGGGGCAGGGCCACCCTTAGTCTTTAGAACTTGTTCCCAGGTGATCCAGTGGGCAGCCAAGGTTGAGAGCCAGTGTCTTAGGGGCTGCAAGGATAGAGCTGGGTCCCAAAAGATTAACAGAATGTGGAAAGGGTGGAGGATGGGCATCTCAGACAGGAGAAGCCATCAGACGAAGGAGTAGAGGCAGGAAGAAATTTGACTCACTCCTTTTAGAAAGTCAGGGCTGGCTGTGCAGAGTGAGGGGAGTGCAAGGCCGCTGCACAGTGCAGGGTGCGGACTCTGAGGGAGAACGGTGTCTGGGGGGGCGGTGGGGAGCAGCAGCACCAGCAGCCTGCTTGACTTCATGGGCTTTGCTTGCATTTCAGCATCCGCTATGAAAGGGGATTCCCTGAAGAGGCAGAGCTGCCTGCTGCCCGAGGAGGAGCCCACAGCCGACCCCAAAGGGCCCTGGGTCAGTGTCTTCTGGGCACCCAAGAAGCTGAGACCTGGGGCTGGACCCAGCCAGGAGGGCTGCTGGGGAGCGTGTTGCAATAGGAACCAGCCGAGCAGGTTCAATGAGGCGCTTGCAGGGCAGCTCTGCAGCCAGCACAGAAGGGGCCATCGAGGGGCTAAGAGGTGGGAGGGGGCATCTGAGGCCTGCCTCCACCCCAGAACAGCCCCCGGTCACCCTGACCCTTGGCTTCAGCCGGTGACCTCCCAGTCTCCCGCAGGTCCGAGCCCATGTGACAGGAGCCCTGAGGACGCTGGCGTTCAGTGGAGATGAGGGTGCCTGCCCTGCTCTCGTCACACACGCGCGTGCACACATGTACACACCGATGCATGTGTGCGCAAGCACACATGAACATAAGACACACATACACACATGCCTGTCTGCTTGCTTGCACGCTTTTGCACGTGCACACGTATGGACGCATGGAAAAGCAACCTGGCCGGAGCTGACCAGTCTGCCCTGAGGCCTCGTCCCACGCCCACAGGACAGAGCCCAGGGCCGGCAGCGGGCGGGCGTCCTGGCCAGCCTGGAGGCGTGTCCTTGTTTCTGGCACCTTCCACAGCCCCAGGCCTCCTGGAGTCTCAGGCATGGCTGGCGGGCCAAGCAGGGCTCAGGGAGCAGGGCCCCTGGCAGCAGTGAGCAGCCCCCCGTCCTTGTCCCGTCCTGCCCACAGGACCCCACAGCAAATCCCACGTGGAAAAGCTGAGAGGACAGCTGGTCCAAAGAGCGATGCCTGGTGCCCAGGCCACTCCTGCCCTCTGCCAGGTAATAGGCTGTGGCCTGGGAGGAAACCACCCAGAGGGAGGGGAAGGCAGTGATTTTCTCATCAATAGCAGAAGGGACTCCTGGGCCCCCCTTTCTGTGGATCTCGCCTGAGGCACTTTCTGACGAGCTGGGAGCTTCACTCGATCCCAGTGGGCTCCAGCTTCCTTGGTGGGGTCTTTGCTTTTGTGCATTTGAAACAGTGGTCCAGGGTGGAGCGTCCCCTGCCTGCGGAGAGGGAGAACTGCACCCCAGGGTGTCAGCCCGAGGACGCACCCCACAGCCATAGGACCGAGGGGAGTCCTCCCCGGTGCCCGGCCCCAGCTACAGCCCTGCTGATCCAAGAGGTGAGGCGGGACCCAGCCGTGGTCTGCGGCCCTGGGAGGGTCTGGGAGGGCCTGGAGTGCAGCGACTGGGGAGCCAGTAGAAACAGGCCCCCAGAACGACCCCACTCAGCCTCCTCTCCTCCCCGCAGGCTCTGGTTCGAGGGGGCCTGAACACCTTGGCAGCTGACACTGGCTTCATTCTAGTAACGGGCCACGCCCTGGCAGAGGCCTGCCAGATGGACCCAGAGGAAGTGGAGGTGGCAGCCACCGAGCTACTGAAAGGACGAGAGTCCCCAGAGGGCATGGACCATGGCCTGGGACGCCTGAGCCTCAGGTCTTCCCTGGGCAGCCTCGACCAGCGCCAGGGCTCCCGAGAGACCCTGATTCCCCGCAGGCTGTGAAAGCCTGCAGCCCGCACGTGTCAGCATGGACGGGCGCCGGCATGGCCGAGGCTGCGGACGGGGGTTCCCGGAGTGGAGGGGGCAGCCTCCCGCCTCCGCACTAAACGGATGCTCTGAATAGGGGTGGCCGGGAACCACCTCCAAGTCAGGAGGAAGAGGGTTGCTGGCTCCTCTCCTCACCAGCGGGAGCTGTGAGTGGACGCAGCTCCGACTGCCATTCAAACAGGCCTGCTCAGCGCCAGGGTGTCTGGCACAAGGCCACTTGCAGCAGCAGGACATTAAAGTCTCCCCCCTGTGACGTGGGTACCAGGCCTCTGCTTGTCTCCTTTTTTTGGCCCCTTCTCCTACGCCCAACTGCCCCCTCCTTCCACCGCTGTCCGCGGGTGCAGGAGCGGGTTCTGGACCTCTATTCTGCGTGAGGCAGAGAGGACCCTGCTGGAGAGCGTGTGGGTCTTCCTGCAAGGTCATGGCCACTTCCGCCCATGGGGGCCCAGCAGCCTCAGGACGGCTGTGGCCTTAGAAGCAGGCCACACCCCCGGTCATGCCGCAGCAACCTTCTTGAAAGCTGTGACCATGTCCCGGGCCGGAGTCTACTGCCAGCACAGGCCTCAGAGGCCTCAAGAGCCTTCTGTTCATGACCTTGGACATCAAATATCTACAGTTTCCATGGCTCCTCCATCCAAAAGTAATAATCACTAACAGCAGCAACTAGGTCACCGTTCACCAAGCGCCTCTTGCGTGCCAGCCACAGACATATCTGACGCCAGGGGTCTTAGTACATTCTATTCCCAAAGCACGTTCACGCACAATATCCATTTCATTCTGACCACAGCTTCACGAAGCAGGTGTAGATTCGTCTACCAGATGCTGCAGTGGCGGCACAGAAAAGTGGCATGGCCGGCCGGAGGCCCCCAGCCACCGAGATGCAAAGTTAGGACGCCCCACCCCCTGACCCCAGAGGTGCCCCTTCCACCACTAAGCCTTTGTCAAGGTCCTGCTTTCTGGCTGTTGCTGTGGAAACCACATGGATCTCCCCGCAGCCACCTGCCAGGCCCAAGCAGGCCCCCTGGCAGGCCCCAGACCATGCATCTCACACTCTGCGCCCTGAAAATCCACAGCCCAGGCCTTCACTGGGCCCCAAAGCTTCCGGGCAGCGTAACTTTCTTATCTCTTCTCTCTCTTCAAAGCTCAGCACAAGTGGTTGCCCTCACCCCCCACCCCCATCGAGAGCCTGGGCCAGAGTCCACTGCCAACACAGGCCTCGGGGCCCTCAAGTGCCCTCTGTTTGTGACCTTCCAGAGAAATAGAAGCCACTGGAAGTCCCTCCCTCGGCTCCTGTCACCAAACTGATGGACTTACCTGAGTTTCTCTCCGTCTCTTCCTTCCTGCTGACCTAACGGAAGCCCAGCGCCTCCTCCGGCCAAGTTCTCTGGTCCTATCCCAGACATCACCCCTCCCCCTCCCATGCCCTCCTGTCTCCACCTGTGTGTCCACATTCGAGGTGTTTCCCTCCTAACAACAAGGCCCCGCAGCAGTCCTGTCTGTCCCCCGTCTACCATCTGCCGTTGACCTCCCATCTGTCCATCTGTCTTTCTGTCACTCCACCACCAAGACTGTTAGTGAGCCCCAAATTTCCTACCTGCTTGTCTCCTTGCCAACATTGTTGTTTCTACTTCCCACTTCTCGCTCAGGCAGTCTGCCTTCGGCTCACCGGTCTCTGCAGCCGCGCGCACCAGTGTCACTGCCAACCTTGTTGCTGTTTCAGGGGAACCCCTTTACATCCCCATCTTGGTTCCTAGGCATTAGCATCCTCCCTCAAATGCTTGCCCACCTGGGCTCTCCTGGCTTTCCTCTTGCTTTCGAGCGCTCGCACGTGAAGCTTTCCGGTGAGTCCCCGGCTGGCGCCCTCCCTCTCAGGCTTGGGACTCTTCGAGGTCTGCGTCTGTGATCTTTCCTTCTCTCGGTCCCTTCCCATTCTCCTGGGATGATGTCACCCAAGCTCACACCTGAGTTGCATCTATGTGTTGAAACTTCGCAAATCTGCTTGCTAGTCCGAATCTCTCCTGAACCCCCTTCTCTGCATCCTGCTGCTTCCGGCCAACTCCACACAGAACTCTAGTCTCTGATAGACGCCTGACACTCGGTGTGTCCCTGGTCCGCTCCACTCTGCCCCCAGCCCGCTGTTCCTCGCTGCTGCTGTGCTGGGGGCACCCGGGCCTTGTTTAAACGCGAAGTCGTGGCGTTTTCCCGACTCCTACTTCTCGCTCCCACTGAGTAGTTCTCAAAGCTGTCTCCCCATAACCCTCACACTCATTTCCCCAATACATTGGACCTCATTTTGAGCCTCATTTATTGCAACAACCTCCAAACTGGCCTCCCGGACTCCTCTCTTGTCTTCCTTCCAATCTGTTTCTGATATTTCTAATAGCGAAACCTGTTGTCTTGGTCCCACACTTAAAGTCCTCTAAGGGACCCCCAAGCCTTTGGAATATTGTGGAAAGCCTGCCCCACCTCCAGCCCTGGAGCTGCTCCCCTGTTCATGCCCCAAAATTCTGCGTCTCCAGTCGGAGGGGGCCCTCCCTTGGCCAGAGGTGCTGTTCTCCCTCAGAACTCTCTGGCCCTTCACTGATAATCCCCAGCCATCTTTCAATCAGCTTTGCTGTTACTCCCTGCAGGGCATGTTCCCTGAACACCCCCAGTGCTGGTTGGCCCAGCAACCTGGCACTCTGCATTTGCCTATCGCAGTGGGGACCACAGCCACATTGTAAGTGCCTATTTCTTTTTTTTTTTAAGATTTATTTATTTATGCATACAAACTGGGGTACAGGCCAGAGGCGTGAGGTGGTGAGAGGGTTCACCAGAGACAGAGTGGGGAGCAGAACAGGCAGATCAGAAATGCATTGTTGACGGGAGCAGTGGGCAAGGCAGGAGAGGTCTGCCGCGCCATGTGGGAATCTCCCTGGCTGGGAGTCAAACTCGGGTCACTACTGCCGACAGCTCCACAGTGCAGCATTCAAAAGCTGCACCACCAGGAAGGACCCCTATTTCTTTTTGTCTTCGCCAGATGCTCAGCTCCACGGAACGGGAGCAAGTCCTCCTTGTTTGCAGTTATCTTTGAGACCCGAGCTCTGTTCAGCACAGATTAGTAGCTCGAGGACTGGTAAATAAATGCAGCAAATGCTAAGTGTGAGCCTTGCTGTCCGTGCAGGCCAGAGGAGGAGGGAGCAGCTCCAGACAGAACAAGCTCGAACTCCACACCTCTACCCACACGTAGCTGCTTCATCTGTCTCCAACTCAATGGACTCATCTTTAAGGGGCTATAAAAGAATCCACCTCATTGGGTGACTGAGAGAACAGTGCATGTGTGGGAGCACTGTGGGTGTCTACAAAAGGGGTTCTCATTTACTAGGGGGATGTGAGCATTTTATAGTAATGTCAGCTCCGTAAAAGACCTCCAGCCGCGAGCAGGCCCTGTCGCAAGTGCTCTGCATATATTAGTTGTTTAACCCTCTTTAAAAGGCTCATCTTATTGTGCAAAGATGACTAGAGGGCAGCGCAGACCTACCTGGGGCCACAAGGCGGTTACCAGCATGGCGAGCTGGGTGCCCGCGTCCTCGAGTTTCACACCGCTTGCACCTGTGTCTGCCAGCCCCGTGGACTGACGGGAAGACACAGACACACAGGCGCTTTCCTACCTAGGCCGCTCACCTTTTTGACAAATTTGGGCCATTTCCTTTGCAACGCAGAAGATGTGATTTTTCCCATTGCACAAAATCTTGCCCCTGTCCCTTCGTAGCAGAGGGAATGGTTGGGTTTTTCCACAGAGGCCTGAGGCCCACTCAAGTCAAGCATGTGGGGGGCTGCCGGCCCAGGCAGCATGTGGGGGGCTGCCGGCCCAGGCAGGAGGGAGGGGCTCGGGTGACAGGCCCTTCTCAGCAGGACCAGCCGACAGACTGCGTGCCCACAGGGGTTGGGGAGCCGCCTTCTGTAGCTCAGGGGCACTGGCCAAGGACAGTGTCTGTGGACCGGTTTCTTCTCCCTGCCAGTTCCCTACAGACTTGGGGCCCAGCTGCTGGGTGGAGGGTCTGCCAGAAGGGGCTGAGGTGCCCCTGGCGGGGGGGTGGGTGTGGGCATAAAGCCACAGGCCAGGCCACGGGACTGAGGGAGCCCTCCCAGATGGGCTGAGTGGTCCCCTGAAGGAGAGGCATGGTGCTCCTCTGCAGGGGGTTTAAGAGCACAGCAGCCTCTGAACCCCACTTCCCTACCTTTCCTCTTTGACACCAGGTAGCTCACAAAATCATCTGAAGCTTTGGCTTTTCTTTCTGTACATTTGAAACTGTCAAACCTGGGGCACATCACGGTGGTGGGTCCACACTGTGTGCCCGTGGTCACAGACGCGACACAGACTCAGCGCAACAGCAGAAGGGCTAGTTTACAAGGAGGTGGGCGAGACAAGGAAAAAGAAGAGCCTCTAAGGCCACGGAGGGCCGTCTGGCCGACCTCAGAGCGGGCCTGCGTTGTTCAGTAGTCTGAACCAAAATGCCCACGGACAGCCGAGCGTGTCGAGGCCAGTGCCTGCCTCAGGTCACCACGGAGGCGCTGCCCTTGACCCCCAAGCCTTGTTTCACAGTCTTGCCCCTGTTCGTCTAACAGCTGATCCCGGGACGTGTCACGCCTGTCCCGGGGCTGCCCACAGGACCGGCTGCCAGGTCCTGCTGGTGCAGCAGTCAAGCGCCAGGTGCCTGGCAGCCCTCGGAGGTGTCCCCAAGCCCCTCCCACCATCGCTTCTTCCTCTGCCATCCAGGTGTGCCCCTAAGTGGATCTTAATCTCCAGTTTAGAAAACCAGTCCTGGAAGTTCACCCTCCAAACATGGGGCGACCTCAGAATTCTGGTATTGAACACCAATGGAAAAGCCTAGGGTGTCAGCGCAGTACTTTGGGGTACAGACCCTAGGATTGGAAGGCTCAGAGGACAGGAGACTGACCCCGGTGGTGAGAAAGGAAACCAAGATCCAGGGTCACAGCCCTCTAAATTCGCTGAGTCAGTGAGGGGAGCCAGGAGGAAGCCCAGGTTTTCTCAGTCAGTCTTCAGAAAGCTCCGTGGCGTGTGCGAAGAGGAAAAGCACGTTCTTTTTCCAAGCTGTGTTTACAGTGTCTCTGTGCTGCTGTCCTCCCGGTAGGACGGTGCTGGCCTAGATGCCTGCAGTCCCATCCATGGGAGGCCTGAGCGGCAATGCCTTGTCAGGTCCCGGCACCAGCTATACAAGAGGAGGCACTGTCACTCCAGTCCTTGATGAGAACACGGGCTCAGAGAAGCTAAGCGGATAAGCCAACTTCACGGGGAGTGAGCCAGGGCCAGCGGGAGCCCTGACACGCCTCCTGGCTTATTTCTTACCCTGTTGTGAGGATCATATGACAATCCCCCCACTCCCTGTGCTCAGTCCCCATCCCTTTGATGGGGGGGACCCTCCCACACCCAGCCAAGGCACAGCCCAGCCACAGGCAACTCAACACACCCGCTCACAGCCTCCCCTCACCCTCACAGTGCCTCTGCACCCAGCAACTTAACCCTCCTCAGCCTGCCACACCCCAGGAGCCTTCTGTGAGGGCCCGGTAAAGGGACTTGCTTCTTCCTTCCACTGTGTATCCTGACATTCGGCACACTACGTCCTAATTAGGAGCTTACGATTTGTGTTTTCCAAGCAGAGCTGAGTGTCTCAAGGGTAGGCAGGGACAGATCTTTATCAACTTTGTGTCTCCAGCAAGGAAGGAAGAAAGGGGGCGAAGGAGACAGGGAGAGAGGGAGGAGATTTCAGGGGACTAAACCTAGTAAACCACTAAACAATGAGTATTAGCTGAGCCATTTGACATTGCCCATACCCTTTACCTTTGGCCTACAAAATGGCAATTTTGTAGTATTTAACCATTGAATATTATAATCTACTATAATTTGGGTCCCAACCGTCCCCTGCCATCCAAGGCCCCATTGCTGATGGTCTCTCCAGGGCATCCCAGGCCTGGTTTTATCATCTCCTTCAAGGCCTGGGGCCCTTCTCGCTCTCCTCTGCCTGAGGGCTGCCCTGTCAGTCTGGGGGGCAGGGCGGACAGTGGGGGAGGGAGATCCAAGATGGATCATTTTGGCCTCTCCCTCTCTTTCTAATTTTGGTTATGACTTAAAATTCTTTGCTCCACCCAGTTCTGACCTTCTCTTTGGATCCTCCAACCTAGTCTGGAAATGAAAAAGAAAAAGTTCTTTTCATGTTTTTCAGCATCTTCACCAAACTCATCCAAATTCTGCTCAAGGCAAAATGTCCCCTTTGTCATCTCATGCAAGTGACAGGAAATTTGGGGGTGGGGAAAGGATACTGATTAAATATGTCGAGAGATTATTTCACCTCAGGCCAAGGCAGAAGCTGTCACTTGTCAAAGGGCCTCTGAAGCACCCCCCACCCCCCGCCCCGCCCCAGCTCGCCCACAGACACTGCACACTCAGCCTGGCAGCCCTTACTCTGCCGGAAAACCCTCAATCTGGTGGCATTTTTGAATCGCTGGCACTTTCAAGGTTAATCTTGTGTGATTCTCACCACCACCACCTCCCTCTCTAGTCTCCAACCCGCACCCCCTCCTCCATCTCCTATTTTTAAAGTGTTAAAAGCTCATTTGCTGGCAGTTTGTTAGGCAGGGTCTGGCTGAGGCAAATAGCTATTAAAATCCCAGGAAATGATGCATCCTTGGGGACTGGAAATCAATAGCTCTAGGCAGGGTGGGGCTTATTTGTTAACTTAATCAGGGGAAGTGAAATTGCAAACCTGGGGGACATCACTTTTGGCTCCTGGGTCCTCACGGGGCACTCACAATCTAGAGACGACTCTTGCAGAGGGAAACAACAGGCTTTCCTTCCAAGGGGGATGTTGGGAGAGATAAAGAATGGAAGTGCCTAAGACCACAGATGGCTGTCCGTCCTTCTCCAGGGAGTGTCTGCAGTGTCCAGTTGTCCAAACCGAAAACTGCTTAAGAGAGATGGTGCCGTCCCTTCGGTGAGCGCCTGGAGCTGGTGGCACACCGCTACATATTGGGCCAGGACCCAACTCATGGTGCCGCTGGAGATGATCGCAGGCAGTGCTGGGGAGGGAATACTGCAGCCGCCAGCAGGAGGGATGCAGAGGTCAGGCTGGGCAGTGGAGGCAACAGCAACAGGAGACGGCTCCAGAGGTGGTGCAGGCAAGGGCCAGTGGCACGCTGGTCAGGAAGCAGTGCCAGATCAGGTATCGGCAGACAGGAGGCACTGCCAAGGATCAGGCAGGGTGGCAGCTCTTAGCGGCAGCACTGGCACAGATCATCAGTGCCAATCGGGAGGAGGTGCTAGAGACAGGCAGTGGCAGACAGACCTCAGAGGCAGCCTTGCTGGAGGCAGGAGTGGTGATCAGGAGGTGGCACAATCAGGCCAGAGGCAGGAGCAGTAATCAACAATCTGAAGCTACAAATTGGACATCAGAAGTGAAGCTCTTCCAGGGCGAGACCATCTGCTGTCCCATCTTTTCTGACTTTCAGGGTCCCTTCGCTCCTCTGCTTGCTCCCAACAGCAGCGTGGGGTTCAGTCCTCATTGGATGTTTTCAAAAGTGGCACAGGTTTCAAAACCCAAAACCCACCAGCTTGTGAAACCTGCACCAGGGTGGGCCATTTCACTCAAGGTAGAGCAGTGGGCCGGGGGGTGCCAGAGCCAGGCAGGCTCCTCTGCACCCCTGAGCCAGAAGCTGTGGAGCTCCTCTTAAGGAAGGACTTGGCGGGGTAGCCTCTTAAGTACAGGAGATGGCTTCTGGGGCCCGGGCTGGGGCTAGCTGGGAGCCACCCCCCCCCCCACCAGGTCTCAGCAGGCTCCCACGCCCTTCCCCCTCCTCTCCCTGTCCCCAGGCCTGGGGCTTCATCTCTTTATTTCTCTCTTCTCTGGCTTTCCCAGCCTGGGCCCCTGCTCCCTCCTCTGTGGCCTCCCTCTCCTTCAGGAGTATGTCTACTTTTCCCTCTTGTGTTCTCCAGTTCCTGCCTCTGTCCCCTTCATGGGTCCTATGGGACAGGGCAGAGGGCACAGCCACCCTTCAAATGGCCAACACTCCAGTTAACTGTCCCTGATACCCAGGACAAGTCATCTGCCACTCTGCACCTGTGTTCAAACGAAGAAGTTAGAGCAAACCATTTCACTGAGGTGTAATTAACATACCATAAATCACACATGGTCAAAGTACACCACTTGGTTAGTTTCGAAAGTTGCATATCACCCCTCAGCTACATACCCACTCCCAAATTTCTTTCTGCTTGTTAATTATCCCTCTATTTCCCCTCCCAACTCTGTTCTCTGCCTCTCCTGCTCACCCCACCCTTACCACCACTTCCTGCCCCACCCTGCAATCACTGATCTGCTTTCTCACACTGTAGATTGATTTGCATCTCCTAGGATTTCATATAAATGAATTACACAGCATGTGCTGTTTTATCTGGCTTCTTTCACTCAGCATAATTATTCTGGGGTTCATCCACACCGTATCATGGATCGATAGTTCATTCATTTTCATTGCTGAATAGTATTCCATTGTATGATAGACTAGTTTATCCATTTGCCTTTTATTGGACATCTGGGTTGTTTCCAGTTTGGGACTACAACAAAAAAAGCTGCTATGAACATTTGTGTATGAATCTCTATATGGACCATGAAGTATGTAACTTCTCAAAGCACCTGCTCACTTTCTCAGCTTAGCAGTGGCCAGGGCCTGGAGCAGCCCTTTTCCTTCACTGTAATACAACACAGGAAATCAGCTTGCTGTGTTCAAAGTCTGTCCACCTCTTGTGGTGTGACCTTGGGCCACACTCGATGCTCATTGCTTCATGGGTGATCACTGGTTCCACTTGGGAACCAGTGCTTGTGTGCACTCCACAGCAGCAGTGAGCGGGATCGCTCAGCACAAGCCCAGTGCGGTGTTCACGATGTATTACCTTGTCTGTAATTCAGATCTACAAATCCAAAATGGACTTCCTCTAAGACCTCCAAGTCATAATCCTAAATCTTTGTAGCGACTCTATTTCTCAGAGTAGTAACTGAGCACCAAGGGAAGTGGTGACTTGAATAGGGTCCGTCTGTAAGCTGAGGGTAAGCTTTATTTGTTGAAGTCCCAAACTGGAAACAACCCAGACGTCCAACAAAAGGCAAATGGATAAACTAGTCTATCATATAATGGAATACTATTCAGCAATGAAAACCAATGAACTATCGATCCATGACACGGTGTGGATGAACCCCAGAATAATTATGCTGAGTGAAAGAAGCCAGATAAAACAGCACATGCTGTGTAATTCATTTATATGAAATCCTAGGAAATGCAAACCAATCTACAGGTGTGTCCTGATTCCCCAACCTGAGAACGGTTTCCTAGGCAGGCAATGGCATTAGCAGAGAGGGGCCCTTAGAATTTTTATTACTCTCAGAGAGGCTCCTGAGAAGCCCGGACTGATAGGTCAATACAGCCAACTGGAAAACTCTGAGCCCCCAAATAGTTACTATAAACTCATGCTTTTCTAGTCAATCCTCAGGACCCAGCAATATGAAAATATGGAAAAATCTTAGTCAAATCACAGGGTGGGGGTGCAGAGATAGGTTGTGGGCAGAGAGGCTGCCTGCTCCACAGGGCTCCAAGTAGCCCAGGAGATCAGAAACCAAAAAGGACTTCTGTGTGTCTGAGAGAAGCAGCTAGAGCCCTGAGCTGTGTCATCCTCATAAACCAGGCCTCCAAATTCTGACTCCACCCCATATTCTCCATTTAGAGTGGGTAGACTATGCCCTGGTAACATACAAGCCTCAAATTCCAGTAGCTTGAAACAAAAGTTTATTTCTCACTTATACCCTATAAATAACACAAGGTGTTCAAATGGGGCAAACCTGAGGGAGAGGGGCTGACCCAGTGGAACCCTCACCTATGTACTTAATGCAGGCAGCCACCAAAAGCAGACACACAGAGAGAAACAAAAAGGGTTTATTTACACAGTGAGTGAGAAAAAGGGAGACTGGAGAGAGAAAATATGTATTGGCCAGCACATCCTACCACAGAGGGCATCCACTGTACAGAGCATGGAGTCCAAGCTGAAGTCACACATGCAAAATGGCGGCCGTCCACTCAGGGAAGCAAGCAGGAGCACACAGCACAAGAGGCTGCTGGCCTGCTCAGCAGACTGGAGGACAAGTGGGAGCTGGCCATGTGGAACCTCGCCTTCTGTCCAGGCCAGAGCCGTACATGTGACCAACAAAGAGAGGAAGAACGACTGGAACACAGGGACAGGAGCCACGGATGTAGGGAAGAGCAAAAGGGATTAGGCCGGCCCATCTTTTAAAGTTCCATGATGGCTCCGCTCTGCCCCTATCCACCCCCCCACCTCACCCCACATACAAATACACCCCCCAGGGCATCAGGCGGTAGAGTCACCGGCTCAGAGGGTTTTTCTCCATCTGTATAAGGGTGCCAATGGCTCATAAAGCTTCATAAAGGTCAGTTGTGCCCACATTTTATTAGTCTAAGGAAGTCACGTGGCCATAGCTGACAAGAGTCCTGAACACATTTCACTGGTCAAAGAAAGTCATGTGGCCACTGCTCTCATATGCGTGAGGACACACAGTCTGATCTTGTGGTGGGTCAGAGGCGGAAATATCTGCTGAGCAGCACTAATGACCACTCTCCAAGCCAAGTGACCTCTGAGCCCATTTCCTCTTGTGCAAAATGGGGACAATAACAGTATTTACCTCACAGGTTGTTGTTAGGGTTAAATGAGAAAACGTACTTGACACCCTGGGCATAGTGCAGCCCATGGATATGTAAAGCAAAGCCAGCTCCCTCCCCATACAGCGCACAGGGAGTGCGGCTAGGACCAACGGCATTTACTGTGAATAAGTGGCACCCAGCTGGCTCCTTCCTGCCCCCACAAACACTTACCTTGACTCCTAAGGCCCCACCCAAGTAGCTCCCTGAGGCAGGCAAACTTCACCTCCAACTGCCCTGCCCCCTAGCATCATTCACGCTCATCCCCAAGATTGTCTCCCGTAGTGGTTGCAATGCTTGCCCAGGGTCACATAGCGAGCAAGTGGCAGAGCTGGGATTTGAACCTGGGTCCCATATTGGCCTCTGATTTATCTTTTGTTACTCTGTACAGACTTGACTTTTCTCTGAATCATAAGTTCACCTGTGGCCCCACCTTGGATGTGTAGCCTTCAGGTTCTACGTGCAATTGTGGGAGCTGCTCCATTCTGGAGGGGTACAGGGACTGAGCTTTTAATCCCTGCTCAGCCCCGAGCTTGCCACATAGCTCTGGACAAGTCTGTACTGCTCTGGCCTCCTTGTCTTCACCTTATCGAGCTGTTGGACTACATGACCTTGGGGCGGAGGGCTCTTTCCAACTCTCGGATTCTGTGACATTGAGAACTGCGCACACCTGTCCTACCTTTGAATCTAATGCTATATAGAGGTATTTCAAAGTAGAAGGATAGATGAAGATTCCATGTTTGAAGTTATCTGGAGTCTTAATTAAACCCTCATTAACATTTGAAACCAAAAATAGTTTGCTGGCTTTTTTTTTGAGGACGGACAGGGTGTTTATAATCCACAGCAGCTCTTTCTTCCTTGCTATTTTTAACAAATTCTGCAGCTAAGTCTGTCTTCTCCTGTAACAGAGGAAGTCAGGCTGAGCCGGCGCCTGAGCTAAGATCGCTGAGTCTGTATCCCAAGGGACCCTCTCTGGGCGTCTGAGCTCCTGCTGGGGCAAGCTCCTCTGTCTCCAGGTGGGCATTGGAGGTGCTGGCTGGCCCACCTTAGACAGGATGCCTGTTCTTCCCTGGAAGCCAGCACAGCTTCTGGGCTGAGGTCAGGGGTTAGGAATGAGGTCCAATACTCTGGACCTCCCACCCTCAAAGTTTTCTGTCACTTTCAGACAGCTTTGGCAAATGTCACGGCCCACTGCTAGCCCTAAGAGGGATAAAAGGGGAGAAGATTCAAGCTCAGGTGTACAGGTACCTCTTGGGGGTTTTCTTTCTCAGGGTTGCTGCTGAGAACTGGGGTGTGTCTGAGACAGCCGGGCCAGATGGCTGCCCCAAGTTGCTGCTGGAGCATTTTAACTACAGTAGTGTGGGAGCTTCCTGCCTTGGAGAGGAGCCCCCCACAACTCCCCCAGGCTCCCATCTGCCCAGACGCCCACAGCTCCTGTCAGGAGAGATGATGGAGGACCCAAGATGCCTGGGGGTGGGAGGAAGGGCCTCCGTCAAGGCCAGAGCTGGGTTCAAGTGTCCAAGCAGCAAGGTCAGGGCTGAATACAGTAGAGTGTGTGTGTGTGTGTGTGTGTGTGTGTGTGTGTGTGTGTGTGTGTGTGTGTGTGTATGCGCCTGTGCCTTTTCTGTCAGGCAAAGGGGAAATGTTTGATTATGGGGGAGACTGGCATACAGGCAGTGGATCAGGAGAAACTTCAGGCTTCGGGAAAAAGGAAGAAAAAAAAGAGCAGCTGGGAGAAGGTAGGAGTGGGAACCAGCCAGAGAAAAGAGAGGAACCAGGGGGTGTGCGGGAGCTAGACAGAGACTGAAGAAAGGGCAGGACTGTCCTGGGCTTCCTCTGACCCAGTAACCTAAATCTTCCCGTGCTGTGCAGCTGAAGCCTCTTTCCCACCCTTTGGACCCTCGACCACTGTGCCATGCCTGTGCCTCCTCACCTCTGGGCAGCACCACCCCAGACCAGGGTCTACACCTGTCCTGCTGCTCTCTGTGGCCCAGGAGGGAGCTACTGAGGGACTGGTGGCGGAGCCAACCAGCCCAGGTGTCTCCCCGCTCCTCTGGTTTGACACTCTGTGACCCAGAGGGTGGCAGAGGGGGCAGGCAGTGCTTGGGTGCCACTTCCCAGCAGGGAGTCAGTCGGGCTACGTTCTCAGAAGTCAGAGGGGACCTCTGGGAGGCAGGAATGAGACTCAGGGGACCCAGAGAAGTTCAGTCTTGTGGCGGGAAAGCAACTTTGCGAAACACAGTGTCCTCATCTGATGGGCAAGCCCCGGGCTGGGCCAGTCCAGCTCCCGCCCCTGGGCAGGTGCTTGCAAGTGATCTGGGGAACCTGCGATCAGACTCTTCAAATCCTGGGTCTCTGGCTCAGACCATTATACGCTATTGCTTATATGCTGGGTGAGACTCAGTTTCACCAGCTGAAAAATTAAAACAGCATCAAGAAGCTTAGCTCCCCAGGTTATGAGAGTGAAGAACAGACAAATAAAGCACCTTGTTCATGCAGATGGTCCATAAATGTGGTCTCCTCCCTCTGAGGAGAGAATGTCTGTGATCTAAGTCAACACTCTTTTGACTTTCTGCTCTGGGGGGGGGGGGGGGCGGGGGTCACCCAGTGGCCCCAGAGAGCATCCTCAGGGTTCACATGCTAGTAAAAGGTGTGGGATTCCACCAGGACCTCCTCTTTCCACAACCCTATCCTTGGGGCACTGCTGGTGGTGCTCCAGCTTTCAATTAGGATGGGGGGGGGCGGTGTTGATGTGCCCTTGAAATTATCTTTGGTTTTGGTTTGATCTTAACAGGTCACATCAGATTGGGATCTGGACAAATGGATGGAACAGCTATGTATGGGGTGGGGGAGGAAAGGATGGAAGATGGTACCAGCAGAAGCATCCCCAGGACCTACCCCATACCCTTGCCAAAACCTCTAGCATGGTTTCATCATCTGAGGGTGATGCAAGAGGCTTGGAGCCAGACTCCCTTCCTCCCCTCCCCCAGAGTGTTATTCACAACTGGGGCTCTTTCCAGGGGAGGGAGCTGGTGCAAGTGAGGGAAGGGGCATCTGGTGAGGGGCCTGCAAAGGGCACCAGGTTAGGGGCTGGGGGCGGGGAGTAGGTGTCTGGGCTCAGAGGGAGGGGAGGCGGACTAGGAAGGGGTGAGAGTCAGTCTCCTCCATCACTGCCCTGTGTTTAACATCTCCAGGCTGGGCCTCCCTGGTGGTGCAGGTGCTGGAGACACAGGGCTCTCAAACTACCCTTGGCCACTGCAGCAGGAGTTCGATCCCAGCCAGCAGCTGACCCACTTGGCTCAGCAGACCTCTGTCTTCCCACTGCTCCCCTCAGCAGTGCATTTCAGTGCATCTGCCTGTTCTGCTCCCCACTGTCTCTGGTGAATCCTTTCACACACACACCCCCACATGCACCTCTGGCCTACACCCCAGTTCTTGTATGCATAAATCAATCTTTAAAAATAAATAAAATTTCCATGGCTCCCCTGGTCCTTTCAATCAAGATAAAGCTGCTGCGCTCTCTTCCCCTCCCCACCCACCTCACCCCCACCCTCTGCCCAGGTGTCAGGACCAGTGTCCCCTCTGTTCCTTCCTCCTCCTGGGACAGCTCAGGGCACCCACACTGGCCCTGTGCCCCTAACTCCGCAGCAAGCAGAGTAAGGGCCAGTCCTAGTGAGAGGTCTACCTTAGGTCATAAAGGTCAATGGGGCCCACAGTGGTTCAAGCAGAAGGGAGGGGCAAGTCTGGAAGGGGCCGGGCCAGGAATCAACGGAAAGATGAGTTTTACAGAGCCGCGGGTTGGAAGTGGGGGCATCCATACTTCCAGTAAGAACCTCCCTCAATAAACTCACTGATTCACTGGAATGAACGCAGAAGGGAAGTTTTCCAGGCTCTTTCAAAACGTAAACCGCTAATCGCTGTGCGATGCTTTGAAGTGAGACCTAGGTTCTTACCACGCTTAGCCACCAGCTCGCTGTGTGACCTTGGGGAGTTCCCCTCTTCCCGTTCCATTATGAAAAAGGGATACCATCGACCCCGAGTCTCTGCAGCTTTGGGGGACGAGGCTCCGGCACGGTCAGCTTGTGGATCCGCGACTTTCCTCCTCCCCACTCCTCCAATCCCGACAGTCCCCCAGGCAGCTGGTGGACGCGAGCCAAGAGGTCCCTTTAAAGGCTCAAGTCCCGCCCCTGCTGAGGGTTTTGGCCTTCGATTGGGTGATTCCTGGACGGGGCGGGGTCCGGCGCCGGCCCGGCGGGGTTCGGGGGCGGGCCCTGGACCGAGCCGGCCCCCGCCCCCTTTGTTCGTGCTGCGGCGGGAGGTGGCGGCGAGGGTGGGAGGTGTGTGCGCGCGTGTGCCGCGCGGTGGGGAGCGGCGGGTCGCGCCGCGGGCTGTCAGATAGCTCCGCGCCACCGCCCGATGGCGCGAGGAGGCGCGCGGGCCCAGCCCCGGGGGGCCTCCCCCGACCGCGGGTGAGCCCCTCTGCCTGCCGCCCGCGAGTATGTCACCTACAGTCGCCGTGGCAGCCTCCGCCAGCAGTACCCGCGTCCCCGCCTCCCGCAGCCCCTGCCGCTGCCTGGGACAGTGGCCCCCAGACCCCCGCCCCTGATCCACGCCTAGACCCTAGCGCCCGAGGACCATGGCCGGCCAGGGGGACTGCTGCGTCAAGGTGGCCGTCAGGTAGGCACCGGCGACTGCGAGTGGGGCGCTCGGAGGGGCTCGGGCTTTGTCTCGTGTGGGCGCGGGGCCGGGGGCTCTCGAGCCCGCACCCCGCGAGAGGGGCCCGGAGCCGAGCAGGCTGGAGGGCGCTGCGCGATGGCCCGGCTGCCGCAGGGGAGCGGTGGCCAGGCGGGCTACTGGAAGGGGGCTTTGTTTGGGTGGTAATTTTGGGCCCCCCTTGGGAGCCCTTAATGATCAGAAAATCGAATAAACAAGGAAATCCGGTATTTCACACCCAACCCTGGCCCAGGCTAGAGCGTCTGTGCGTTTCCTCTTCGGCTCCCCATGGGGCTGCTGTCTCAAACGGGCAAGCGTGTGTGTATGGGGTGGGGCGGGCGTAATTCCCCTCATCCACGCTCCTCAGATTGTTCGGAGCTCGGGGAACAGTGGGCTAGGAAGGCAGCCCACCCGCTCCAGGAGCCGCTTCTGCAGACAATGATCAGCGCAGAAAGAACGGAGATGGTGCCTCGCGTCCCCTGGGGAGCAAACCACTTTGGCTTTTAGAGAAAACCCGCCGGCGCCGTCCCGAGAGGGGATGAGACTGGGGGAGGGGAAAGGTGTAGCTGAGATTCTGCGGGTGTACTGGGAGGGTGTGACCTGGTGCGCCACCCTAGCCACTCAGATAAAAGGGAGCAGGGAAGGGCTGCTGCGTGGTACTTACCTGGGACTTGACATGATATCCTGACAGAACTGCCGTGGGGGAGGCCTTGGATGGGGGTTCTATTGGGAGGGGTACTCAGGTGCAGGGCAGGAAACACTGCTAAGCTGGGTCCTTTGTGTTGGGTGGAGACTGGTGACACCACACCACCTCTCCCTGTGTTAGTTTTGGGGTGTTCTCTTTGAGAGGGGTCTGTTGGGTCTGTGAGTGGGAACATCTGGGACTGAGAGGCATCCATCTCTGCCTAGGCGCTGTGTGATTTGGGGACAGGGAGATTAGGGGCTATAGGTCCAGAGTGGGTCTCTGAGTCAGGTCTTTAGACCCCTGGGTCATAGATGACCCAAATTCCAGGGGTCCCAAGAAGTCACTCTAGATAAGGTCAGAGACAAGTATGAACAAGCTTCCCGAGGGCCGCCTGACTAGGCCTCTGTGGGCTGGGGAGGACAGTGGACACAGCTTTGGGGTCAAGGGAGAGAGATGGCTGTGCCCGCACCCACGGCCCGCTGCACTCAGCGTCACTGGAGCACAGCCTTGCTGGCCGGAACAGCCTTGAGAGACAAAGAGGAGCCCTGCAGGTGCCTGGTGGGCTGGCTGGGGCGGGGCCAGGCTGCTGCTGGGGCTGACACTGCAGTAGGATCCAGAGGAG
>PVIJ01000748.1:0-251312 GCA_004024925.1 Scalopus aquaticus
CCCCCCCCCCCCCCCCACTGATTGTCTCTCTCCCACCCGGCCTCCCTATAGTCCTGTTAAAGTGAAACCATTTGATATTTTTCTTTTTCTTTCTGGCTTATTTCACTGAGTATGATCCCCTCTAATTCCATCCATGTCGCTGCAAATTGCATGTATTTATCTTCTTTCCATGCTGAATAGTATTCCATTGTGTATATGTACCACATCTTCTTGATCCAATCATCTATTTTTGGACATCTGGGTTGCTTCCATACCTTTACTATTGCGAACAGTGCCGCAATGAACATACGGGTGCATGTATACTTTCGGATTAGTGTTTTTGTATCCTTTGGGTAAATTCCCAAAAGTGGGATTGCTGGGTCGTATGGAAGCTCCATGTTTAGCAGTCTGAGGAGTCGCCATACAGCCTTCCATAGTGGTTGGACCAGTTCACATTCCCACCAGCAGTGTAGAAGAGTTCCTTTTTCTCCACATCCTTTCCAGCATTTATTATTGCCTGTATTTTTAATGTATGCCATCCTCACAGGTGTGAGGTGGTATCTCATAGTGGTTTTGATTTGCATTTCCTTGATTATAAGTGATATTGAGCATTTTTTCATGTATCTGTTGGCCATTTGGTTTTCTTCTTTGGAGAAGTGCCTTTTGAGCTCTTCTGCCCATTTTTTGATTGGGAAAAGCCAATAACCCAATCACGCAACTCTACCCTGTAAGATTTCTAATGCAGCAACCATTTATTTATTGAGGATCAGATATAATGTAAAATAAATACCCCTCTAACAGACTCCAAAGCACACATCCTCTAGCAGTACATGACATTCCTAGATTGCTCTCTCACTGCCCATTGCATTTGTGTCTGAATGTTTCCTTTTACTTGCTTGGATTACTCAAAACTCTTTCTATAACATCAAAGTTTCCACAAGAAGAAAATATTATAGTTCATTTACATGAAGTCATAATTTTGTGTAAACTTCAATTTTTATTTTTTTAAAAGATTTATTTATTTCTGCATAGAAGAACTGGGGTGTTAGGCCAGAGATGCAGGGTAGTGAGAGGATTCATCGGAGACAGAGTGGGAAGCAGAACAGGCAGATCTACTGAAATACACTGCTGAGGGGAGCAGCAGGTGAGACAGAGAGTCTTGCTGCACCATGTGCGAAGCTTCCTGGTCAGGATGGAACTCAGGCCATAGTGGTGATAGCTCTGAGACTTAACCCCCATGCCACTAGGGAGGCCATAAACTCTTATTTTTAAAACTCGGAAACTCTAACAGCCTATAGTTAGGGGTTAATAGCTCTTATATTCACATTCACATTCACATTCTATTGTTTGTAGGAAACTCAATTAGCATTTCTAGGTAAATCATTCATTACAACTAACTCTTAAATATGTTAAATAATAAAAGTCTTTCAACAATGTACTTCCATTTTGAATTATTATAAAATCTTTGGCTAGAAATTGATGCATCAAATTCACAACAAGGCTGAAATTCATAACAAGCTGCTTTCCACCTCCCTTCAAGAGAGAAAATGGTTTTGCATCCACATACCAATTTTAATAGGTTCCCCTTTTAAAGTTCAGAAGGAAAGAGAATATATACATTCCAACTCAATGAGGAGTACAGGACATACAAGGTAATAATTTATATATTGAATCTTACGAAAACATCACCTTCCAAAACTGTATCATACATTGTCATTTTTTTCTCTGTTTCACTCACTAAACTATGGATTCAATTCCGGCTTCTACATTGTTTTAGTAGTCCACACTTATAATTTCCCTGTAGTACCATAACTCTAATTTATGCAATTATATCTGAACGTCAACAGAAATATCAAGTAGGGAACTATGAATTCCTTAGCCCTCTTAGGAAATGATAGAAAATAGGCTTGTTTCATCTCTTTTTTAGACAGTCAACATGGTGAAAATGGGTATAAAAATGGATAGATTCAGGTTTGAATATAGGTTCTGCAAGCTGATGAGAAATATGTCTTCGGGCAAAGTCTCGTATGTTACTAAATTACTTAACTCACGCAAAGTACATGATTTTTCTCAGACTTTAAATTCTTACATGTAAATAGAGCTATAAATCTAGGCCCAAAAGTAATGTGACAATTAAATGAAATCAGTTATAAAGCACCTGGCACATAAGTGATACTCAATAGTTACTGATTCCATTCCCTTATATCCCATATGTCCTTATGAATAAAAAAAAAATTTAAAGACCGAAAGCAGTGACTCTGAATCAATATGTCATATCATCTTTGTGACTGCCCTACCTTTTGTGGATAAATTATATTGGACTTGAATAAGAATTCAGAATATAAAAAAAAGTTAAAAGATTGAATGTCATGAGACTAGATAAATTAATGTTTCATATTTTAGATGGGGATTTGTAACAACGATAATAAATAATAGAAGAAGAAGGACAAGCAGATGAGGAAGAAGAAGAAAGACTTTTTTAAGTTTAAATATCAATAAACATTATATAAACATTAATGTCATCCATATTTGATTCTCAGTAAAGCATGTTGCCGTCTGAGAAATTTTCTTTCTCCACAGACATCCTTGCTTTCATTAACCGTATATAAGAAGTGATGTTTTATAAATTTAATTTCAAAAATATGTAGCATAAACTCTCTTTTATCTCACTCTGACTTAAGGAAATCTATAGTAATCACTGACAAAAATGATCTTAAAGATCATCTACTCCATTCTAACATAGATGCTCTCCAAGACTGAGTTTGAAGCCAAGTTTCATAAGCAGTCATTGAAATGTTAAGGTCTGCTAGTCTTCTGTGAGTTCTATATTGTTGGTTCTTTTATAGGACTAAAATCTGCCTTACTATGATTTTTTCCAGTTGCTTTCAATTCTGTCCTGTGGCACAATACCTATATAGTACAGGGATTTCATTTTTCTGTTAGAGTAACTATCCATTCTGGTTCTTTTCTTCAGAAGTGAGCACCCAGGTTTTTATCTGGAGAACCACTTCTCACCAAGTCCCAGTACATTTGGACCTGGTATTGGGCGCTATCATCTCCAAAGGTGGGCCCATGATCTAAACATGGACTCACAGCATCCCATGTTCAGTCATGACTTCACGAATGAGCATGAGATCTAATGAAGGATGTTACTTTGAATTGTTGAGCAGGAAAAATACTGTTTCAGCAGACTTGGAGATGTAGATCATTTGGCTACCATTTTGTCCATGGGAAGCAAGAGATTCTTTGGAATTTGGGTTAACATCGATATAGGAGAGCAGAAAGAGCTACTCATTGTGAATGTGAAATTTCTTCCCAGAAATTTTCAGTTATATAAACTAAAACATTCCTAATTTTCTTTAGTTTATCTGTGTTGAACTTACTGTGACCTGAAACCAAAACCCTCTTGACTGAAACAGACATATGGACAATCTTCTTTGAAGACTGTAATTACTTTCTCTCCATAATCTATTATTTCAGACAAACACTGTCAGTTCTTTTAATTTCCACTCATATTAAAAATGTTTACCAGATCTCTTTCAATTTTGGTTATTGTGCTCTTCAATATTTACTGAGTAAAATAAGAATAAAAATATGTGCTGACACAAACAGAAGTAAAATGAAAATATACAAAGACACTTATAACCTACTTTATGAAAAGAACCATTTCAAATATTGTGGAAATGCTGCCTATGTCAGTTAACCTGCCAACTTCAATGTTTGTTACCTCATAAATAAATAAGGTTTCCAAAGGAATTCTATTTGGCTATCATATATTTTGAAATAATCCCAGTATACTTATTTACTAATATTCCATTGTCCTAAGTTTTCACCAACTTAAAACAAACTATCTCCAGTTATCTCAAAATTCAGAGTTTTCAACTTAAATAATGAAATACATACTGTTGTGCAATTTGATCCTATATCTAAGCCACATAAAAATAGCTAGGACATAAAATAACAATGATTTTATCCTTACTTGCTGGGTTAAAACTCTTAAAACTTAATGTTTACAATCACCACTATCAGTCACTGGTCTTCCATGCATTTACTGAGTGCACAAAATTTACTCACATGGTGTAAAGTGTTTTGCAGATATGGTGTCATTTAATCCTTTTAATCTCATGATATAGTATTATTATCATCAATTTACAGACAAGAAAACTGAGGGAGAAGGAAGTTAACTAACATGTCCAAAGTCTTCAACTTATAGATGACAAAGTAAGCAATTAAGCCTAAGTCTGTTTCTGAATTTCATGTTCTTATTCATAATGTAAGACTGACTCCAAGCTCTATAATAACAAGTGGGATATATGCAAACAATATTTTAAGGAGAATGTAATAGAAGAAACAAACACTTCTTCTTGGTAAGAGGACTTTTTAAATGGGTGACATTTTATAATGAATTTATTTCTTTACAAACTAGGAAGGTAAATGAACAAAGAAAAATCAACACATCAAATATATGTGTGGAATTTATACTTAAAGTATATTGAAAATATTTATAACAGTCAAAACTCTAGGAAAAGTTCTTTTTTTTAAGACCACTTAACCTGATAGATGGGAAGGTCCCAAACAGATTGTGAAAATAGTTCTTTGTCCTTGATCTCTGCTTTCTATGCCCTTTAATTTTCAAGGTTTATACCCTATTACCTTACCCTATTTTCTTTAAGATACCTGCATCTTTTTGTTTTCCTCCATTTATTCCTAAGACTAACTTGTTTTCAATATCTACCCTAAGGAAAGAAATATGACATAGTAATCTATACTTTGGGCTGAATTTATGTCATTGTTACTGTTCCCAAGAGATACTTTCATTTTGGACTTATTTCTGGATGTGAATTAAGTCTCTAAAATTCTTTCTAGCATCACCCAGTAGATGGAGATATTTTTGGCATAGAATAGATGTTGAGGGATGGCTTGAAGGTCAAACTGCATAGAGATCAAGTGTATAATCAAGGTGCTGATGAAGGCCAGTACTTACCTGTTCATTCTTCTGTATTGTCCCATTTTCTAGCTTCTATTCCCAAGTACAGGATGATGCTCAGTGGGCAATTAAAGCCTCTTCTACATTTTTTCTAATGCTATCAACAAAAAAGAAAAACAAGAGAATTTTGTTTTTTAACTTTTTCATTTTCCCACCTCCTCACTGATAGTGAAATTACCAAAAGGCATACAATGTGCAATTAGATAAATAAATATCAAATAAATATAATCTACAATTGCTATTTTGGAAGGGAAACAATAGGACCTCATGATATTCATTACTGAGTATCCTAGAATGAGGAATGTGTTAAACCTGGCCAAAATGAAAATTTAAATCTAAAAATGCGCTACCTCTCAACTAAACATGTTGATTCCTCTCTCATTCTAAAAAATTGTCAGTAGTTCAGTAATAACCAAAATAAAATCAATGAATCACTGAAGTTATAAAGAGTAAGAATTTATTGTGCACATATCTAAAAGAGAGTTTGCAAATCAGGAACACTTAAACCAATGCATGGAACAAGCTCAGGGAAAATTACTACAAAGCATTTATATAATGCGAAGGCAGTGTCTATTCATTGTAGAGATTGGTTCAAACATTAGAATGTTCGGTTATTACCTCAGATGAACCTTGGGAAATAGTTTAAGTTTTGTTTATGATTTTCGGAAGCATAAACAAGAAGCTCAAGTTAGCTAACTAAACTAAATTAAACGTTATATTTGTATGACTAAACTGACTTTTTCTGCTCAGATTTTCAAGGCTGGTTTTCATTTGTTTTTAAATTTTAACAAATAAAATACATTTTTTGTATTTTAAAATGTTTTATTTTCATGTTGTAAATGCAAGATAAATTTAATTTGTATTTCTCTTTAGCATTCTCACTCCAAAGGCAACATATTCAACCATTCAAATACTCACAGGAAAATTCAAATAGAATATACTTTAAGGCTGTTTTTGAGAATGCATATAATGAACTCCAATACTTTACAGCACCTGTCTCTGAAACTGACTTTCCATTTGATATTGTACTAATATTATGAGCACAGTATTCTTTACAAATGTCAAAAAATTAACATAAGAACTAAAGACATAATACTTAAAAAAAAAAAAACAGGTGTCAAAAATATCGTGTTATTCCATGACCTGAAAAGTTGATAATATTCTTAAGGTCCTGCTATTTGAAAATTTTCCATCTGTTATGACACTTTGAGAATCCACGAACAAAACAACACAGTCATCAAGACTGGGTTGGAAACGGGCCCTGTCAGGCAAAGCATAGGTTTCTCAGGATTTTGATGTGTCATTTGTGTACATGTTGCTTTTCATTTGGCAAGTCTTTTTTATGTCTTAACAGAAGGCAAAGAAATAACAAGCTTTCTTTTGTTTGTCAGATTTCAGGCATTCTGGGGGACATTCTAAAGCTATATGGGTTTGGTTCATTCTATTCCAAGTTGAAAACTTAACAACTTTGAAAGTTTCTGATTCCTTTGATCTACATGCAGCAGAATGAGGTGGTTATCTTTCTGTAGACGGTAGAAGACTTGTTACCAGGAGATAGCAATCTAATTCTGTGCTGTGTCAAGGAGAACAATGTGTTGCCTGGAAAGAATGAGGGCTCTGGTGTGTTTGTTGACAAATTGTATTTAACCAGGAAGTTTATTCTTTCTTTCACATGCAATAGTATTTAAAGACTAGAACACTACCTAACATACAACAGATGATCAGAAAATATCTACCAAAATAGCCCATTCCTGCCTTGAAATAACGTGGGCCAAAAAAAATAGAAGTCATTAAATATGGAGCAGTGCAGAAAAAGAGAAATTCAGACTAGAACCAGACAGAAATCATACACAGGATCTTAAGTTTCAAAAAATTCTTAAGAGGAGAAATCAAAAATTTCCATGAGCACCCAACTAGATGGCATTGACAAGTCATGTTTGGCATGCTTTTTAAATTCATACATTTAAATACATACATACACACATACATTTCTCTCGAAGCACCTCTCTATACAGTGCTAGCTTATTAGAATGTGGTTTGTCTCAAATAATTTTATATTTAAATATGCAAATCTATTGCATGATTAGCATTAAAGTTCATGCGTATTGTCCTCATGGCCAGTCATTGTGTCGCACAGTAGGGTGAACACAAGCAGATGTTCTCTGCTGTTGAAAAGGAGGCACAGCATTTGCTTTCCCAGCTGTACTGACATTTGCCAAGGCATTTGTTTTCCATGCAATGGCCTCACTTCCTCCCGCAAACTTGTTTATTGATGAACATATTCCAGAATGGTAGAGAAGTATAAGAAAGTATAAATATGCTGGAGAGACTGCAAAAGTTCCATAGTGTGATACTACCCTGGATATTAAAGAACCAAGTATAATAGCACCTCCAGTCACTTCCAACCAATGGGCAAGGAATAAAAGAGTAATAATACAATCAGTAGACAAATCTATACTGATAAAATTATTTGATATGCAGTGGGAGAGTATACACATCATTTCAGTCCTAGAGCTAACAAACACCACTGTATGAGCAAAAACTTTAACAAACTAGAACTGGAGACATATCAGTATTTCAAATTATTTGAGAGAATAAAACAATAAGCTATGATTCTGAGAAAACATCTACATAAAAACTGGGATTATGCAACTGTGTATAGTATCGATTTAGTGTTTTAATTTCCAGGATATATCTCATCCTTGCCTTTCCAACACACACAGTAGCAAAAAGCACAGTTCTAAAAATCTTTCTAGCCTTCTATCCTTAATATAACAATGTATTATACACACACATATAAACAACTGTAGGAAACTTGACCTACAAAGAACCTTCTGGAAATGTTCGTTAATCTTTGGTCATAAATGCTATACCCTAGGGCTAAATGCAAGTCTATCAAGTAATATGGTAATTATTTATTTTTATGTTTCCTTTGGTGATTTTGAAATGAAAATATTTTTACCTTGTGCCTTTTGCCTTCAAGTACTTCCCCACTCCCATTCAATATATACATATTTTTTAACATACTCAGGGCAACTACTTTGGGTTCTCCAGTAGATTATTTCTATTGTTTTAGGAATACCTGAGTCAGTTTTGGAGTAACCTCTACTCTAGTCCCCTATGCCTGGGTTGAAGGGGTTCCCACTTTGGTGCTTTGTGATCACCATGCAATTCTTTACTATTTTGGTATACCACGGTATTTTTGTCTCCTAAAAACATCATATATTTCTTGGTAAGATGGCAGTAGAGAAAAAAATCTGAAGAAGTAATTTACACTCTGAGATATACCTGGAGAGTTTTATGCATCACTGAAATCCAAATTGAACAGTTACCCTTTTATTTATTGATTTTTATTGAGGTAACACTGGTTTAAAAACTATTCTTCTCTAATTCTCTAATCTTTAATGCAGAGTAGCAGGTTAAAAGCAATTCACAAAGCAAAGTTCTATTGCTAGAATAATTCTTATTTCAACTCAAAAGTTTCTGAATAAACTGATCATGAACATAACTGTATTGAAACTGATATGAGCAGTGTCTTATGAAAATCTCTATAGGTTATGAAAACAGAAAAAAAGGTTACACACAAACTGGAAATACTTGTGAAAGAAAACTACAACTCGATTTTGATACAAGTTTGCAGTTCCTGGAAAAAAAAGTTGTTTAAAAACATTAAAGTCATCAAACAGGAGATAGGATTATTTAAAGGTAAAAATGTCAGAGAAAAATATTTAGCACTAGTTTGAAACTCTTGAACATCATCCTACTGTGCTGTATCAGAAAGGACTGTTGGAAAGACTCTGAGAAAAATAATCTCATGGGAAAATCATACTATTAATGTACTTTGTTATTTAAGATCATATTTTCAAAAGTTCAATTAATTCATTTCATTATCAAATAATTTATTCCTCCTGTATATATCAAATAATATATTCAAGTATGTTAGAATATACCCCAATATTTTATGATTTATGAAATGTTTTTCATTTTTGGTAGTCACTAGACATTTTTTGAAATAATAGTTTATCTTTCAAAATTTTATCTACTAATAATTTCCGTAACCCATCTGCTAATTAATAATTAAATTATTTTACATTTATTATAACTTTACATTTTTTTACTTAATGTTTTTCCAATTCATTGATGCTTTCTTAGGCTTGAAATATATTGAATATTCTCCCTGATTTTCTTAAAGTACTAATTTTAGATACTATTAAAATAGAATGCTGGTGTTAAGATATCCATACTTTTGAGTTTACATCAGATAAATACTAAAATGTTGATGTTACTAGTTTTTACTGGTGTTACAATTACTAGAAGTATGCCCCTCCTCTCATTCTCAGTGATTTAAGTTCAGCAAATGATTTCTTCCCTAATAACTTTCTCTTCTTATGACATCAGGTATTTGAGCAAATGGGGAGCGGTTCTTTTCCATTTGCTATCAGACAGCTATATATAGTCTATCTACAAGGATGACAGAAAGTACAGAGGGTTACATGATGGCCATGAGGGGCAGGACAGTAATAAGAACACCTGACTCTGACACACAGGCTATATTCCGGTACTTAACATTTCAGAATCTTCTAGCTTTCCTCCCAAGACAGTTGAGAAAAATTACTTCTCAGAGTCATTCTCACAGTAGTCATATTTATCAAAATGAAGATTTTCTTTAAAAAAATGGAATTTCCACGAGATGTCAATGTCACATTTTATTCTGCAGAAAAAGAAATAAAGTAAAATTATCTTCTGTGATCTAGAGAGTGAAGTTGCATGAGGCATGATTATCAAATATAAGTAACAGACATTAAATCTAACTGTATTAAACAGAAGGAAGACAACTGTTAGAAAAGGATGACGTGGCTTATATCACCTGTAGGGAAGCTTGAAAAATAAGAATCAAAAATCCAGTGGAAATCAAAGGAAGCCAGGCAGCCTCAGTCATACATATCATGGAAACTCTGATTAAGCTACTATCCTGAACACCATCACTGCTCTTCCAAGAAGTTATTCCACTGCTACTGTGCATAAATTCTAAATCATTTCTTAAATTTTATACTTCTAAATCTAGAACAAGCATCTCCAACTGGTAAAGCACAGATCATGCTTCTTTACACAAAAGGTTTGAGACCTTTACAACTACAACTAGGAAATCCCTTAAAATAGGAAAGACTGTGGCTACTTGGGATTTAATTAGCATTGACAGCAACAAATGTCCACAACACTTTCTAGATGGCCATCCTCCCATGCTTTGGCCATACTAGTAATGCTGAATTAAGATAACCTTTTGTGTCTTGAAGTGGGATATATTTCAAGACACAGCTTCAGAAGGAAGAGTATCCATTGGACAGGAAAGCCAAAACACCAGTGAGGAAAAGGGCACAAAATGGAATAGAAAAGAACACAAGGGACCATGGAGACGGATCATGGGTGAATTGGTGGTGGGCTACCCAAGGGGAATACAAAATGTAAAAGACATAAATAACAATAAAAATATATATTATTAAAAAAAAAGATTGATTAGAAATCCTCTTGGCTTAAATCAAAAGACCAAGGGAAGTAAGTGCCACTCAGATTATTCAAAATGAACTTTTCTGCACTGAATCTGAACTAATCACTGTTTAACATGTACCCATTGCTTCTCTCGGCTTGCTTAATTTCTGTTTTCTCCACAAAATAAGACAGATGCCATGTTATTGATGTTATCTTCACTCTATCTCCAATATGTAGATAATTCCTACATCATAAAATGCATTCAATAAATATTAATCTGTGGGATTAATGCGCTAACTCATGGGAAAATCATTGCTCTAGACAGTGTAATCAATAGAACTTTATGTGATGATGGAAATGCTCATGCAATGTCCACCTGTTTGGGTAACTCCTAACCACATATGCTGACCGGTGAGCATTTGTAATGAAGCTAGGGTGACTGAGGAACTAAATGTTAAATTTTACCCCATTTTAATAAATTTAAAACTAAATGTAGCCACCTTAGTTAGAGACACCATAATGTAAAAGATAGTTCCAGATACTAAGGCTGTAACCATGACCAGGACACAGGTTCTGTCTTAAAGGAGCTCACTGTCCCAAAAGACAAACCCAAAAATCAGGCAAATCTTCATAAAAGAAGATGTATTTTAGCAAACTTTGCAGGACAACATAGAGAATTTAACTGTAGTGAGGAGTCAGTCTATCACCTAAGGCACACACTAAACTGTATGACAAAAGGCTGAACACAGAATTTTCTATTTAACATATGCAATTGTGTAGAAATAGACTTTTGAGAATTAAAAGACAATGTATATAAACACTTAGGTTGTTTATATCTATTTTATGTATGTATGAATATAACACCATAAAATACATAGAAGAAAACAGACAAAACCCTCTGTGACACTGACTTCAGGGGTGTCTTTGGAGATCTGACTCCAGTGGCAAGGGAAACCAAAAAAAAATAAATAAATAAACAAATGGGATGAAATAAAACTAAAAAGCTTCTGCACAACGAAATAAACTATTGTTAAATGAAAAGACATCTGCAGAATGGGAGAAAATTATTTCACATCATATATCCAACAAGTGGTTGATACTTAAATTTATGCAATTAGTGACCAATGAGACTGGAAACCCATATACATCTTCTGACTACATAATTTTTTTTTTTGCTACCACTGATACATAACTACTCTAATTAAAATTATGAAAAATTCCTTAATTATTTGCGTATAAGTCCATGTTTGTATTAGCATAGTGTCAGATATCTTACATAACTGAAATATGTCCTAGCTTGCTAATCTTATTTCTCATATTTCCCTAGCATGCAAAATATAGTTGTTATGTCAGTGTGTAAACATTTCCATGTACTTTTACAAATGCCTGTCACATAGATCTGTTCAATTATTGGGAAAAAAACACAGATATAATAACTCATTATAGTTGTACAAGCAGGTCTAAAGACCTTCAGTCATTCAAGTTACCTAATTCCCTTATTCCTCAGCATTTGTTTATGGTGTGCACCCTACCTAGAGGATGGTCTTGATTCACTGATTTTTTTATCCTATTCAATTTTTCAATGACACTATAAGCACTACTTCTGCAATGATGTCTTTTCTGATGTAGCCAGTTCCAATCATTTGTTTCCCAAAATTCCTCTTGTATTTAGATTCAACACATTTCTTAATTCCTTTCATTCTCCTTGCAAGTCACTTTGTATTGCCAAATTGCTAGAAGGTGTCTGAAGGTTAGAGTTTAAATACTCTAGGGTACGGGCTAACAAAAAGACTTAATAGTTGACTAGTGGTGACAGAATAACTAGTAGTGTATTCATTAAAAATAACAATTACGAAAGACAATTGGAGTTCAAATTCTAGTTTTCTCACTTACCCAAGCTGAATTCTGCTGGGGAAATTATTCAAGTATTCTAAGTGTAATTTAAATCTAAAAATATATCTAATTAATCCACTTTCTTCATAAGATTATTATACATATTAAAGGGATATACTTTCAAAGTTCTTAGTAAAACGTGTTACACATACTGCAATAAACACAAACTATTATTATCACCACCTAATTAACTTTGAGGGGAAAGTGAAAATTTTATATAGTGTTTAGCAGAACATTAATTCTATTATACATAGGTGTTAACTCAGTAGACAAGAATATACTACCACCAAGCAATGTATAATGATATAGAGTGCTGTATTATATTCCCAGTGATGAGATGATGAGATAGCAACAGATCCACATTTGAAAAGTAAGCTGGTTTGGCAGGCAGTCTTCTTTGGTATTTGAAATTTCTTTTGCCTTTTTTCCTCTATGTAATATAGAAGCAACCAAGAATTAACTCTGCATCCCAGGCGGAAATTCACTAGCTATAACACAGGAAGATTATTTTCCAGCTATATGACATTTGTCCAAGATACTTAATGTCTTTGAATCTTGGATCACTGGTCTATGGGAAGGACCAGGGAAATAATATTAGTAAATCAGTGATCACTTTGCCAGGACTATAGAAAAGTATTAAATATGTGATAAATAACTTCATTATTATCAACAAGAAGTGGAAAGATAGATAGTTGTGGTTCATGTCATTTGCAACTGTCTCATAAGTCTAATAACTACCCTGTACATGCACATAATAGATCCTCCACTATCAACTGGCAACTAACACTATGCTAATTCACATGAATTTGATCTACATTTCCTCATAAATAAAAGTGAAAAGGAGACATTTCCAGTTTCCCCCATTGGTAATTATTGGGAGATGGGGAGAAGAAAATGTGGAGGGAGGGAGAATACAGGAGACTATGGTGTAGGACTATGGGTGCTTTGGTGGTGGGAGAACTATGGTGACTACACCTGAGGGGAGAAATCCTACAGTAAAAAAAAAAAATGAGCAAAGATGTAAAATAACGGCAGTTCAATAAAAATATATTATTAAAAAACAAAAATTATAATAAAGTCTTCTAATATTAAAAAAATTAAATAAAAATGGGAAAATATATACATTTAACAGTAGTCTAAACAAAGCCGGAGTGCTTATATTAATATCAGAAAAAGAAGAGATTTCAAGACAAATAAAAAACTTAAAATGAATTTTTCACCAAGCACAATTTAGATGAGGGCTAATAATATAATAAGCAATGTTGTCAATACCATTTCTACAGCAATATTGTAACCCATCTCACAGAGGGTTTTTTCCCATACTTCATTGAAATTCAAAGACATAACATTATTAAAAAATCTTGAAGTGGGGAAAAATAATATAGTCCAAATGCATAGTCTTCTCCTAGATTGGAACCTAGGCTAGAGAAAAATTCATGGAATTCTTGACCTTATAAACATCTTTTCTCTTCAATATGGTATGTTAAAAACTCAGTGCTTAAAAACTTGTTGTAAACATTCACTTTCTATAATTTTCTTATCCTACTCACTGTCCCATTCATTCTGGTCTCATAATCTGACAGCAAGGCTGCTCTGGTGAGAACCAAATCGATACCTACACCATAACAAGCCTTGTTGGACCCCACTCACTGTCCATACTAGTTGTTCTCCTTGTACAGGTAGGAGATATCTGAAGACAGCACTCTAAAAATCATCTTTTCACAACCAGCCTTTTTTTTAAAGCTGTACTTATAGAAGTTGAAGGTTAAAATGTCTGGTGAGAACCAGGGAAGCTGTTACTTTGAGTTGTCAGTAGAGAATGGAGCCATATGCTTGGGTAACAATGTAGGAAAAAAATATTAATATTCTTGGTAAGAGTCCAAACAAAATTCATCTGGTTGGATTTTAATTGCATTAAAGAATCTTGCTATTTTAAGAATTTTTTTTAATACAAAGAAACCAAAAAAATTAACCTCTTTGTTTAATAAAGCAAACAATTCTTTCTCAAAGTAGAGAATCATTCCATATGGGCTAGTTTAGCAGATTTTTTAAGAAGAGAATATTCAAAACAGTATTTATAAGCATAGTTAAATATAACTATTATACAGATTAACAAAGGGTAAGGCAAATTTGCAAGGCACTAAGTCACCTCAGAGTACTCAGTCACTATCCATATATCTAGACACTCTTCTGGGAAGAGCAATAATTGCTCAATTGTTTAGCTGATAAATGCACACTTGACAAATGCATCACACTGGGCATATGCCTAAGGCCACTCAGCACATAGTCCTAAATAGAATTTCCAGAATTCAATATTTTTTTAAAAGATGACTTTAACCCAAGAGATTGATTGAAGTAAATAATGTCAGTATTTTACATAAAAGTTACTTACCTTTTTTTCCTCTGCTCAATAGGTTGGCTTGGTGGGAGAATCTAATGCATCATCGTGTAATAAAACTTTCTGATGGAAATGTTCTATTTTGGTTAATCAAATATAGCAGCAAAAAGCTACACATGACTACTGAGCTTCTGAAACGTAGTTAGGGAGACTAGCTTTTAAGTTTCATTTTATTTAACAAATACATTCAAATTTACATAGCCACATGTGGCTGGTGTTTGACACACTGGTTACCACAGGTCTAATAGGTGGTACTTACAGGCTAACTAGCCCAGGCCCTAAACTTTTATAGATCTCTTGCTATTTCCATTCAATCTGTCTTTTTCTTACTTTCATATGACAATAGCTGTTCTCTGTTTAATATGATATTTAAATGGTAAAAACTACTAAACTAGTATTTGGTTCATGATTGCTTATTTATCTTCTATGTATGTAGAACAAAGACAAAAATACATTTTACAAAAAAAACCCACAAAACAATACAAATATTTTGCTGGTAAAGACATTGGTGATAGCCTTATAATCAGGGAAATGCAAATCAAAACCACAATGAGATACCACTTCACACCAGTGTTAATGGCACACATTAAAAAAGCAGGCAACAACAAATGTTGGCGAGGATGTGGAGAAAAAGGAACTCTCCTACACTGCTGGTGGGAATGCAAACTGGTCCAACCACTATGGAAATCTGTATGGCAGTTCCTCAAATTGCTAAAAATGGAACTTCCATAAAACCCAGTAATATCACTTCTGGGAATCTACACAAAGGACACAAAAAACATTAATCCAAAAGGATACATGCACCCCTATGTTTATTTCAGCACTGTTCACAATAGCTAAGACATGGAAACAACCCAGATGCCCAAAAATAGATGACTGGATCAAGAAGATGTGATACATATACACAATGGAATACATTCACAAAAGATAAACAGATGCAATTTGCAGCAACATGGATGGAGCTAGAAGGATCATGCTTATTGAAATAAGCCAGAAAGAAAGAGAAAAAATAGAGAATGGTTTCACTGATAACAGGAATATAGGGAAACCAAATAAGGGAGAGACATTCAGTGGGAGAGGGAGGATAAGGGCTCTGGTGAGGGGAAAAGAACACAAGGAACTATGGCGACGGTTCACGGGTGAATCGGTGGTGGGTAACCTACGGGGAATACACAATAATGTAAAAGATATAAATAACAATTGGAAAAAAAAACATTGATGATAGCACACTTACAATAGTTCCTGTAGATGACATTAAATTTCCACCTTCCATCTAGAGTTTGAATAATGAGAAAGCCCTTTATCATCTTTGTTGGTTTCCCTTCCCACAGCTTAGATATATTCATTAAAGAGGAACAACAAGAAAGAAAGCTTATTAAAGGAGATTATTAATTTTCAGGCTCATTATCCCAACAGTTATTTTTCTCTGTTATGTCTCAATGAAATATGTGGACAAGTCTAGAAGTGAGGAAGAACAAAAGCTGAGGGGGAAAAATGAGGGAACGGCAGCAATCATGCGTCAAGATCACAGCGGAGCTGACAGCCTCTCTTGGGCTAATGACAAATCGCATCAAGTGAGGTTGAAGGGCTGCATAATGATATGTAGAAGGTCAGATGCAAAATGAGAAATTGTGTTTCCAAGAGCAGGGTGATAGGACTGGAATATCTATTAAATAGTCTTCATCTTCAGGCCCAGGAATGCAAACCACGTGACAAACATATTCTTTAAGACTTCAAAAGAATATAGGTTCATCCCATGTCTTGGGGTGATTTTGAGTAAAAATCTTTTAGTTTTTTTAAAGATGTATTTATTTATGCATACAAGCTGGGGTACAGGCCAGAGGCATGAGGCAGTGAGAGGGTTCAGCAGAGACAGAATGGGGAGCAGAACAGGCAGAGCAACGGAAATATACTGCTGAGGAGAGCAGCGGGTGAGGCAGAAGAAGTCTGCCGTGCCATGTGGGAATCTCCCCGGCCGGGCATGGAACTACCGTCGCAGCTGCCAACAGCTCCACAGTGCAGCGCTTAACAGCTGCGCCACCAGGGAGGCCTAAAAATCTTTTAAAGTAAATCTTACAAGGTAAGAGAAAAATTTTTGAACACTTAAGTCACAAGGCTGCCATAAAAACCACAGCTGTACCATTCTGTATTAATGACAGTGTCATAGGTCAGTGTTTTTCAAAGTGTGAATACCAACTACTGGCATCAGGATTATTTATGGGATTTGATGAAAGTACAGAGTCCAGGGACTATACCGATGCACCTAAATAAAAATCTCTGGAAAAAGATCCTGGGAATGTGTACATGTACTAATATGCCCAGGTATGAACTTATTTCTCAAGCCAAAGTTTGAAAACTTCTATTGAAGGAGACTTAAGGGGTGATAAGAGTTTTGAAAGCTTACAAAACTCTCCCTCAGATATTGGAAGACAAAGGAAAAAAAAATTTTTAAATTGTGCAATAAATAGATGCCTAAGTTTTCAACCATCATCACATAGGCTAAAAATGAACATATGTTGAATATGTTTAAGTAATCATGAATAATCTTACATCTGCAAAAAGAAATCAGGGTAGAATTCATCATTTGGAAGTGAAATGGTTAATTTTATGTATCAACTTGACTGGGTCACAGGGTGCCCAGAGCTCTAGCTAAATATTATTTCCGGGTTTGTCTGTGATGAGATTAGCACTGGGTCTGTAGAGTAAGTAAGCAGATTGCCATTCCAAATGTTAGTGAGATGTACCCAATACATCGAAGGTCTGAACAGAAAACAGGCTGAGTAAAACTGAGTATTTTCTGTCTGACTGCCCTCAATCAGGGATATTGGTCTTCTCCTGTATTCAAACTTGGACTTAAACTTGGTTCTCACACCTTTAGATTTAGACTGGAACTACACCGTCATCTCTCTTGGGTCTCCAGTATGCTGACTGTAGCTCTTGGACTTCTCAGCCTCCATAGTCACATGAGGCAATTCCTTATAGTAAGTCTCTTTCTAAATATAGAAATCTACATAACAGAGTTATATATGTGATAGACAAATTAGATAGGCAGATGACAGATACATGATGAATAGATAATAGATGATTGATAGGTAGGTAGGTAGAGAGATACTACATAGGTAGATTGAAAGAGACTTACTATAGGCATTAGTACAATTTTTTATTTTAATATAATATTGGCTCTACTATTCTGGAGTAAAGGCTTTAGACTAGGAGATATTGGAACTGACAATAGCTCTAGAGAAACAGAGTTATAAGGATGTTTTCTAAATTGATCCTAGGGCTTCTGGAATTGACACTCCAATTTGATTAAATTTAAAGACATGAATGGCTCTAATTTCCGGTAAAAAGAGCACTGATAATCCATAGTATAGTCTGGCAATAGAAATATATAATACAGTTCCATTGAAGTGTCCTAGTCAAACACTTATAAGAATCAAACAGTTGAATGACAATACATATGATACTTTCAAAAATGCTTGAAATCTGACAGATATAATGAGATTAGTTGTTTGTTTATGTTTTTAGACAAAATGGTGAAATAAAATAATTAATAAGTGCAGGGATTCAAGTTGCCAGCTCAAGTGCCATATAAATGAACTGATAGCTTCTGTGTGGGTCCTAAAGATCATTATCTCCTGCAACCAGAGTATGTGACTTCTGGAAATCAGACATAGAACCTTATCCAATAACTGGATGAATTACAGACAAGTTGAAGTCTCAGCAATCAGCGTGTGTACTATTAAAGTGAGGAGTCTGATTGGAAAAGAAGAGGACACTGTAATTTGAATATGGACATTGAGCCCCTAAATTTTGTTGAGTCTTCTTTGCCAGTGGAAGACTCACTGTGGAAGAAAAGATGTAAAAGTTGAGGCAAGCTGGAATGTTAGTATGGATTTATTATTTAAAAACTTCTCATCTGTATTGGGAGAGTCCAAAAGGCACATTTCTCCATGCTTATGAGAAATAAATTTGTGAAGGGTGGCATCCTTGGAGAGATCTGTGATGGTTCTTCTTGGTAGGTCTGAACTTGGTAGGGACTACAATCACTAAATTGGAGAAAGTAAGTACAATTAGAGTAATTTGATCCCAGTTAGCAGAAGCCAAGTGATAGCACTCAATTACCAAAGGCAATGTGGATACTGTTAAATTAATGGAAAGCACAGTCAATGCAGCAATCAAAATAGTCTGACTCATGCAGAGCTATGGCACTGGCTAGCTGAGCATGGTGTTCTGAGGAGTAAAATAGATAGGAAAGCTACTAAATTCTTACTTGATCTGTATAAACAGAAAAGTTCTAGAACATTTGAAAAAAATTCTGATCTAAATCAAAAACATTGAGTCCCTCAATCATTCCCTTTGCATGTCTGGGATAAGGGTCTCCAGAAGGTTAAAGATGCTTGAATATGTGTCCAATATCCTGTTTCCTACATAGCCAGGATTCATGAGTCTGGGAATCAAGGGGTAGAACTGACACTACTTAATTACCTCTAGTGATTAGTCCTATTCTGGTGCCCCGAAGTTCTGCTAGCCTAGACATCTTAGTTCCAAAGGGAGAAATACTTTCACCAGGAGACACAATAATTCAATTGAACCAGAAATTAATATTACCATCTGGTCACTTTGCACTTTCACAAATCTCAATCAGTAGACAAAGAAAGGAAGTCCCATGATCGCTGGACTAATTGTTCCTGACTACCAAGGAGAAATTGAAAGAAGAAATTCCACAGTGGAGGTCTAAAATACAGAGATTCCTTAGTCTTTCCAGGTCCTGAGTACTAAGGTCAATGGAAAACTACAACTGCCTAATCCCAGTAAGACAATCAAATGACGCAGACCCTTCAGAAATTAACTTTTGAGCTACTTTACCAGGTAAAGAATCACAACTACCTGAGTTGCTTGCTGAAGGTAAAGGGAATGCAAAATGGGTAGTAGAAGAGGGTACTCTCAGTACCAGAATGACCACTTGAGTAGGCACAGAAATGAAGACTACAGTTGTCACAAATATTCCTCCATATTTTTGTTTTGAATGTATTTATACATATAAAGTAGAACATATATATTTGCAAAAATCTGTTTTCTTTCTTCTCTTATACTCCTATGTAACATAAGTTAAAAATGATAAAGTTTTTTGTTGATATGTGGTTAAAAATACATGCAAAGTCAGTAAGTTGTATTGACTTTATATCACAGTATTTAAGTACTGTTAATTTTAAATAAACAACTTAAGTCACAAGATATCCAGAATACTGAACATCATTCGAGGACTGTGGCTCCTCTTCTAGGCAAGGGGTTAGTGAATTTTCAGTCTTACATAGAATAGTTATATCACATTAGGTGGAATTATGATCTTGTTATTATGTTTTTTGGAAACCAAATGTGATTTAAGGAAATGTATGTGGCTACCACCTTGGCAAGGTGTGAACTTGTGATGGTTAGTTTTGTGTGTCAAGTTGACCAGGCCCTAAGATACTCAGATTTTTGGCCAACATTATTCTAAGTATGTCTATAAAAATATTTCTGCATAAAATTAACATCTGATTCCTAAAACTGAGTAAAGCAGATTGCCCTGCCCTGCGTTGGTGGCTTTATACAAAATACTGAAAGCCTGAGTAGAATGAGGATAAGATAGAAAGTGTCTCTGCCTGACTGTCTTTGAGCTAGAACATGGGTCTGGAACTTACTTCCTCTTCTCTGGGTTCTCAGTCCTTGACTCTGACAGGAGCTGTAATGTCAGTATTGCTGAGTCGCTAGTTGCTGACTTTATATTTTGACACCACAACCTCTATAATCACTTGAATGGACTCCTCATAATAAATATAGTCTATAGTCTATTAGTTGTTTCTCTGGAGACTAATATGAAAGTGTGATCTTAAATGTTCTCAGTAAAATGAGTTCATGTCTAAGCTTCTATAGTTTGTTCAAACTTGAGCTTGTCTGTCTTTCAAGCAGCCAGCAACAGTCCTTAGATATTGACAGTTAGAAGATTCATTACTAACTGAAGTGATTTAATTCCATGAAGGCACTGATTTGAGTCCACATCGGCACTCTCACATTAAGACTTGCATGGTAGGCTGGGCTAAATTAGAAATGTTCAAAGAGCCCGGAGCTGAGGAGGTAGCAGCTTTAGGTAGGAAGTACAGCCCATTTTGGCAATTCTGGAATTACCTGTTTAATATTCTGAAAATGTTTCTTTTAATAATCCCATTGAATAAAATAACCTGTGAAAACACTTAGGAGGATCTAAACCACAATGATTTGCCTGAGAGTGGTGATTTATTGTCAGCCAAATATGAATGCTTCATGACAGTCAAAAATGTATGCAATGTAAATGTTAGTGTATGCTAGTCCTCTCCCCAAGTAAGGGGAGATGCTCAATGTTTTCTGGACTAGGTAGAAAATTCTGAGCTACTGTGACCATTTCTGAGCACCAAATTTTAAGCATATAATTAATAAACTATATGATCTAGAGAAAGGTAGTGAGATACTAGAAACCATAAGGCACTGAAACAAGTTGTCAGAAACAAGTTAGAAAGACTGAAGAGACATAGTAGCACTCTACATATTTTAATAACTCTCTTTCAGAGAAGGTTTAAATAGAATTTAAATGTTTTTAAAATGGTTTAAATTTAAATAACAGTGAAGATTCAGTTTCTTGGTCATACTAGTTTTATTTCAAATGTTCAATAGCCTCATTTGGCAAGTGATTACCATATTAGATAGAGCCCATAGAGGGTTTTTCCATCATTGTAGAACATTCTCTGGATGGTGATAATCTCAAGGGCAGAACTAGGGCAAATGAAGGAGTAAGAACCTAGAAGAATCAAACTTTGAATCAATAAAAAAACTCTCTAATGTTTAGAGTCATCCTACAACAGAATGGGCTAAATTCAACATCAAAGAGAGTACATCAAGCTAAGCCAAAACACATACATAATAATTCCAACATCAAGAGAAAGGTTGGACAGAAGACTTTTACGACAATAGGCAAATTTATAGCTTTTACCAGACGCAAATGCCTTATTGCAGACGCTTATCTGATCAAAGTCTAAACTTTCCCACTTTCAGGCTGCTAATTTAACATCTTCCCCAGGGCACATTAAGCTTGAGAACTATAGTTTTTTTCAATCATACCTACCACTTAACCCATGGGCTATTTGCTAACCTTTGAAAATGCATTTTCCTTCTCTTGCTATAAAAATGATGTGCAGAGATGGAAATCTTTTAAGATAAAGAAACCAATTCATTTTTGTTACCTTTCTTAAATAGATACAATAGAGATGGTGTAATTTGTATTTGAAGGTCTAGCTTTGGTCACAGTGTGAAATGTGACAAGTAGGAGAAAGAATGAGATGTGGCTCAGAGTTCAAAGTTACCATCTTACCAAACTGGCAGGGTCTACTTGATGGAAGGCAATCAATACACAAATAATAGTCATAGGAACTGATATCCACAGACAAATGAAATGAAAACAGAAATATAAACATGCTTATGATATCAAACAGCAGCAAATGGGTACTTTATATGTAAAAGTATTTCCTTTGGATATCTTCTTGACATCATAGAGATTTATTTTTTTAAGATTTATTTATTTTTATGCATACAAGATGGGGTACAGGCCAGAGGCATAGGGCGGCGAGAGGGTTCACCAGAGACAGAGTGGGGAGCAGAACAAGCAGAGCGACGGAAATACACTGCTGAGGGGAGCAGCGGGCCAGGCAGGAGAGGTCTGCTGCACCAAGTGGAAATCTCCCGGGCTGGGTGTCGAACCCGCGTCACCGCTGCTGACAGCTCCACAGCACAGAGCTTAACTGCTGCACCACCAGGGAGGCCCTTAATTCTCATCTTTCTTGACCCATAAGCCATACTTTCTTCAGCTGACATTTTCTAATCCTTGATATGTTTTATTTACATGGTATACTACACTCATTTGCTTTTTTCTCTATTTCATGGGTCACTTCCTCTTAATCTCCTTGACTGATTTTTTACACTTGTCACATTTTACTGTTAAAATGTCCTTGTCCCTTCTCTCTTTTTCATCCTCACTCTATCAGTTAGTGAACTCATGTGAACTCATGACTATATTCTTGAAGATTCATAAAAAGGTATCATTTTTTGAAAATAGTCTTTAAGTTTACAGATTAATAATCAGGCAAATTTTAAAGAAACCAAATTAAGTTTAAACTTATTAAAATATTCTTATTCAACAAATGAAAATGCAAATGTCTTGTGTCTCGTCTTAGAAATTCAGACTAGATATCTAAGCTCTTAGAATCATCCAATTATAAAGATGTGTGAAAACTTAAAGGGGGAAATCATATGACATACTTAAGAAAGAATAAATTCCATCTAGAAATAATACATTGCTTCTTTTATTGTGCTTTATTTTTATGTGAATTAACACACTTTTTTTTTAATATGTGTAATATGCCAACACAAATATCAGAAACTTAAGCCCATTGTTGCTCAACTGAATTAAATTTAAACCAGTGGACATTTAAGCCAAGGGACTAATGATTAAGGCCATAAGGAAAATACTAGAAAAAATATTCAGTAACTTTTAAATACTAATAAGTACTTTTGTCCTAGCTGGCAAAACCTACCAATTTGAATGTTTAGCTATTTGTTTGACTTTTCATTTTTTCTGTTTCTTTCTATTTACCTCCTTTGGGCAAAATTAACCTTGGTTACAAGATTGTTTCTGTTTCCCAAGGACAAATTTTTTCTTCACCAAGAACATCGCCTTCCAGGATTTCACTGATCCATTAAAGGGCCTGATACAGATCCATTCTCTGGGGAAGTTATGCAGATGAAACAACCACATCTAAAAACAATTACAGTCTCAATTTTTCAGGGAACAGACCAAAAAGCAGGTGTTCAAGGTTAAGACAAACTTACTTTGCCTCAGGAAGGCCAATGCTTTTGGTATTATCTCATTTTTACAAATAAAATTGTAGTTGCATCTCAAACCACCTACATGAGAACAAACTGGTGTGCTTTGCATTCAGAATGAAGATTCCCAGGAGTCACCACAGACCTCCTGAAGCAAAAACGTCTCCGTCAAGATTGTGAATATGTATTTGAAAAAAAAGCTTACTAGTGATTTGTGCTCACAAACAACCTCTCATTTAAAAGCTGCTACAACAGGCAAAATGGACCTGCTATTTAATAAGGAGGCCCAGAGGTGATGGCAAAGGAATATCTCTGCACCAAAATGGAGCTGACAGAACTGTTAAAATTTGCAACTAAGGAGAAATAGGAGCTGATGCTCTTTACCATGTTGTGTGAAAGGAAAATAAGGAATTGGCCAGAAATCCTCCAGCTGCGGTTTATCGTTGGACAACTATCTCCAGAATTACATTCAGATTCTTGTTCATGTTATAGTAAAAAAATATAATGTATAATGTATGGTTCACTGTTTTCTATAGTCTCGGTTGGCTCGCTGAGGCTAACATTTTTTTTTAATTGAATAGTACAAGCAATTATAAACTTGCATTGGCAACCATCAAACCCCTCCTCACCCCCCCAAAAAAAAGCAGAGAACGCCTAAAACCTTTAACCATTGAAAGTGATGAAGCAGATATTATAGGGCTTGGATTTACTTCTCCAGCACCAATTCCAGGAAGCTCAGACCGTGTTTGCTGATTTTTTTTCTTTTTGGCACATCAATAAACACTAAGTAATTCATCCAGACACTATAGGGCATTTTTGAAATCAAATTTAGTTGACTTCTGTGCTCTGATCTGAAGTTTCACCTTTAAAATGAGCAATGAGAGTTAATAAATAGCTATTGAACTGTGCCCAATGGGAGAAGCGGAGCCCAGCCTGTCACTGTTCCATTAGCTGGACATGTGAAAGACAGTAGTCATGAGAAGGCCCTACAAAAAAATCATCAGAAAGGAGTTCTACCTCATTCTAAGTCCACTGTGCACACGCAAAAACAGAGAAGCACGCATTTTTACATCCCACTTTCAAGACTGTATTGCAGTATTTTATCTCCAAAACATATAAGTAAAAAAAATGAACAAAAACTTGTAGGATAAAAATGTATTAAAATGTATCAAGATAATTCTGAATATTCAATTTTGAAACCTCAGTCATTTGTCTGAGGGATGAACAGCAGAGTAACTGGCAGAAAATGATCAAAAAAACACAGTCACCAGGTGTGTGACTTCTGAAGCCACTTTGCATGTCCTTATTTGCAAAATGAGAGTGATAGACTGGATTATAGTTTAATAATTGACAATAAAGTACAACTATCAAAGCAAGAGGTGGGAAAAACTAATGTTTCTCTCATCTTTATTAAATCATGTATTATTATGGAGATTCTGTATTTTTAGAGATTATAGAATTAGTTATAAATATTTCATATAAAATTATTTAAAGAAAGATAAATACGGAATGGTGTTACTCACATGTGGAACATGGAAAAAACAAAGGGTCAAGGGCAAACTTAAAACTAACTCTTGAAAACTGATCATAGGTCTTTCCCTTTCAGAGGGGTGGGGGAGGGGTGAAAAATGGGATGAAAAACACAATGGAGTATGCTGGAGGACTATGGGTACACAGATGGTAGGAGAGCTAAAATGATTACACCTGAGGGGTAATCCTATACTGTCCAAACATTAGCAAGGATGCAAAATAATGGTACTTGAATACCAATAAAAACTTATTAATCAACAAATGAATTTAGATGATCATAAAAACAGAAAGATATATAATTACATTTTGACTGCTTATTCACTCATATCATATTTCAGAATGTATATGCATCAATGTACCAATATAGAGATACAGATATGAAACCCTCAACATATAGCAGAGAAAATTTTCTTATAGCGAAATCCATATAATGAATACACACAGATATATTGATATTTATGGAATGAATAAAAAATCAAATAATCATATGAAACATTGACCTAATCTCTAAAAAAATATTAGTGGGACTAAATAGTAATTGCTTTTTAAAATACATAATAAATCCAAACAAGTAAGAGGAAGCATTACAAGATATAGTGAAGAAAGACAGAAGTAGGTGTAAGGGGGAAGCAAAGGAAAATAACCATTTGATTCTTTTTAATATGGGAAGTGGAGAACTGGGCAAAAGAAGAAATAGGAGTAGAGGGATGAGAAAAGAGAAGAAAGGAAAAGCAACTTCCTCTTACTAAATTGAGCTTCTCTGAGAACAAAGAGAGAGACATAACTCCAGACTTAAAGATTATGAAACAATCTGCCCCGATCAGAACATCAGCCAGCTCTCCCCTAGGAGTGAACTCCAAATACTCTCAGCCTAGTCTCTGCAAAATGGACTGTGCACTTCTGTCGGAAGGGGCTGTCTTGAATATCGTATTTGCAGCACAGGGCACCTTTTTACTCCTTCATTCAACCAGTAGTTATTAAGCATCTCTTCTATGGCAGACTTGTTTCAGAATCTCCAAGCTGAATATATTTCCAGCTATGTTGGAGTGACAACATCAACATTCACTGTTGCCCTAAGTATATATAATGATAGTTTCCTGAGCTGAGCTGCAGGTGAAGTGCTTGCAGATCATCCTGCATCCATCACAGGCCACACATAAATTGTTCTTGGCAGTCACTGTGTTCATGAAATTCTGTTACTGGTGCTGTTGTGTGGTCATCTGCTGTTCTTCCCATCCCCCTCACCCTCGAGTTTAGAGCTGGTACATAGACCCAAGTGGTATTAAAGACTGAGGAATCACCTTGCTAAAATGTGATCCTGAGAACTGAGAAAGATGAACATATTTCAATTTACATATTTCTTTATAACCACATCAACTTGTCGCTGCAAGCCAGAGAGTATGGAGTAATTTGGTCTCTACATTTTTACTTAAAAATTAATACATGATTGCTGTCTGGGTGTGGAGATTGGTTAAGGAGAGCTGAAAGGAGGCGGGGTGTTGGACTTCTTGGATGCAGCACATCTCTTTCATGCCAGAGAAATGGGAGTCCCTCATTCAATACCAGGAAGACTCAGTAAAGTTGCTTTAGAGGTACGATCAGCTTAATGAAGGGAGATCTGGGGCAAGGAGCAAGTGCTGAGAAATCACAACCTTTAGAAACCTTCATTTTTGCATTAAACTGTACCACTGCCAAAAACAAGCTGTGCATTTAAAATGTAAGGTAAACGAGAGGTCCTCTTGAGTTCCGATTTTAGAAATGTACATTTCCCTGAGCCGCAGATAATGAAAAGCTCTTAGAAAGGCCCCTCTGCAGCCCTTCCCTGCTCTCTTCCCCATATTTATGGACCAGAGAGAGTCGCCTTTCTAGGTGAACATCACACCCTTTCTCTCCCACAACATCCTAAGAGCCATGAAGCATCTTTACAGTAAAATCCTGAGAATCTAGGACCAGCCTGGACAAAGGCTCTTTGAAGAGAAGTTCAGTGCTGAGCAGAACATCCCAGCAGGCCACAATTATGGCCTGCTAGTCCTACTTTCCTAGCCACTGTTTCACATCAAACAATGATTTGCCTAAGAAGGAATTACCTTGGCAGGCTTTCTCTTTGTTAGGTATTTTTAAAATCCTCTTTAAAGAAATATAAATTATATTTGTGTGGGGAAAATTGCTACTCCACAGGTTCAATAATTGTCATGCTTTTATAATGCTTTAATACCATAGGAACTTGCCATCAAAATGATGGGAATTCATTTCCAATGGAGAGTTGGATGAATTTCCTTTGAACTCCTTCACTAAACAGCCAAACAAAGAACATTAAAGCAACCATTTAGGTGTAACTTGGTATGTTCTTATTCTAAAATTAAAAAGAAATTTCAAATATCTAGAGACAAATCTTTTTCAAAGATTACACTTGCCTAGAAAAATAAGGTTTTTCATAATCAAGAAGCACAGATAAATTCTGTGTTTATGTGAGTTTTTTATTTTAACGATAACCTAATACAATATGCAATTAAAATATTTTTAAATTAACAAATTAAATGTGTGGTCTTTTCATTTTTAAATATACTATGTGAAAATATACTTTCAGAGATATGCAATTAACAATTCGGTAACAGATAATCATCGCAACTTCTCCAGGCATAATCTTCTTTTAGCAGGACTTTGATATCTTGTAGTGGAAACTACAGTAGATGGAATCTACTCAAAATTTCTCTGAGCCAGACCTTATATTAACCCTTTCCTTATAAAAAATGTTTTAATCACTTCTTTGATGATTTTATCCACATAATGAACCTATTTCCGATTTTACAATGTAAGTACATGCAAAATACGATTCAATATATGTTAATTCCACATTATTTAAATTAGTTTCTTCTAAACTGTATCAACGCCAATGTGATTGATAACTACATGGGAAGAGAATGATAGAAATACTAAAATCCCTTTGTGAGAAACAAATCTCAAAGTACCTTCTGGCGTGTGTTAAGAGGATTAAAACTCATTCACAATAGCCCTATGCTTAATATGACCAAATTAAATCATCGCTGCCCCTTCCATCTGGAAATTGCTCTGCTTTGCTTATGCAACAGTTCCAATTGGAATACCACCCTCAGACACCATTTTTTCAATAGCTTCCTTTTCATTGCAGTCACTAAAATATTTACTTTTTGATTAAATGGCTATGGTATCTTTTAGCTGTTATGATCCTAATTTAAAGGAGAAATATATCAAAACTGTTCCAAAACATTGAACATTTTGTATTTATATTCTTGACAAAGGTGAGATTGGAAAGACTTTATAGTCTTTTAAAGAGTGCTAGCTAAAAACAGAACTGTGTAGTCAGAAGAAATTACAATGGGACAAAACTTGAACATGTTATTCTTGCAAAGGGAGGACAGAAATTATATTTTTGGATGACTTCACCTTGTTCTTTTGTCAGGTAATGATTAAAAGCTTGACAGGAATAATGAGCTTTTGTTAGGTTTTGTGTTAATTTTAATAGGATGATCAAACAAGAATTGTTATTCTCAATATTCAAAGAAAAATAAAAATGCTCTGTGGCAATTACATTCTTCTAATATATTGTTTGGGCTTCAAATGACATTGACTCAAATTTCTATATGCTGCTAACTTCCCCAAAAGTGCCAAGTATTGAGAAAAATCCATTTTAAGTCACTTTGATGCTCCTTTGGGAACACAACTCATTATGAATACCCACAAAGGCCCAGTTGTTCATTTATCCATCCATTCACTCACTCAGAAAGCAGCTACCCAAGGACATTCTCAGTGCAGTAACAGGCACTAGGCCATTCTAAGTACAGTAAAGATGTAGTCTCTTCCTGCTTAGAACTATGGAGACAGGAAGACTTGAGAGAAAAAAAAAGAAAGTAACAATATATTGTGACAAGTGCCTTCACTGAGGTATGTTCAAAGTATTATTGGAGCACAGAATTATTTACTCCCTAGGAAGGTGAAATTTCACAAAGGAGATGACACACTGAGCTGTCTGAAAGAATTCTCTCTTGTTTCTGTCCTCTCAAAGAAAAAGAAAAAGTGCATTCTGTCTTCTAAGAACTTACCAGGGGTTGCAAATACAGGAGGGAAATGGGTAATACAAATAAGTGAAGAGCATATTCTGTCCTGAAGAAGCAGTGCTACTTCACGCTATGAACTAGTGGGAGTGCCACACTAGCAATACTAGGTCTCCAAAAGAAACCTACAATCCCCAGATTTCTAAATACTGCTACCAATCAATATTTTTTAAAGCCTTATAATGGACAAACGAAATGTCTAAAAACCCATATCAACCCATTGATGACTGATTTGCAACCTCCAGTTCTATACTTCAGATTATTAGCACCTGAGGTGCTATGTGTAAAAACATATGCACTCTATTTTGTATACTGTTGTGCCACAAAACTCCTGAGCCATTAAGATAACTTACTTATTGATGAGATTGCCCATATACAGCCAAATGCTCTAGCAATGCAGCTTTGGGAAATACGTGGCCTGAAGGCAAAGAATTACTACTTTTTTTAGAGAGACTTTCACTCTGTAATTGAGTAGTACTTCTTAAAGAAACAAATATACTAGTTCAGATGGCCTAAATGGACTTTGGTGGGCACAAAGAGCTAAGGTAACTCCAAACATTGAGGAATTTCCTTCTTTTGGAGGTACAGATGTGGCCCACTGAAGCTACTCATGGGAAGCAACAGGTCAGGTCTCTCTCAGCCTACACAGCCAAATGATTTATGCTTTTCTCCATTAAATGCATGTTCCTTGGAAACTTGTGCATGAAATTAGCTCACTAGTAAGAAAGAAACACGCCATTTTTGGGCAACACAGCTTCACAAAGAGAGGGAAAAAAATATATTTGAATTTTCACTATTAAAAGCAAAGATGATGGAGAGCTTTTACATGTTCAGCAGGATGAAGGACCACGGTTCTCCTTTCCTAATCTTGTTATTATTAAGCCTGTAATCTTTAGAAAGGCAATGTAAGGAAAGAGAAAAGTGGAGAATTGGCATAGCATCAAATGAACACTATCCTAATGCAGATTTTGCATATTGTACTAACATCCCACTCACACAGATGTCACTGAGAGCTACCAGTCGCAGTGGAAGTGGGTTCTGTGGGGATCTTTATGTTCAGTCAGAAACCAAATTGTGTTGATGCAGAAAAAAATTCAGATCCAGCCATCATTTGGAAATCTGGCAGTGCTTTAGAATGATTTTGTTGGCTTCTCCCAAGCTCAAGTTTTAGAGTTAAAGAGCTCTCTGTGATGGTGACAGTGATGGTGATGATTTCATTTTATACCATGATCCTGTATTATTCCCAGTAGTGATCACTGGAAACTAAACTGAAACTCGGTAGACACATAATAGTCACTATGTTTTTGACAATACGGTGGGGAAAAGGCACCCTTTGTTTCCTGCTAGTATGTCTGTGCATTGATGCAAACTTAAGGAAAGGACATGGGGTAAGATATATCACAAAATCCTTAAGTATACACTCTGGACATATGTCCACTTCTAGGAATTCATCCTAAATAAATGATTTACTACATCTGACACTGGAAAACAAATTGTTATCTATAACACACTGATTAGGTACAGTAAGTCATGGTACATCCATGCAATGCTATGCCTGCACAGTGAGGTAGTCTCTTATATTTTATAATGTGAAAAGCCTATGGTATGTTGTAGGACACCAAGTTTACACCTTATCTAAGTGATGTGACTCTCCTCTGCATGAGCCTGAGTTCAAGGATGGGACTGAGGGAGAAACAGGGCATGGGAAAAATAGTTTTTATAAGAGTCCAGAAATGGAAACAGAAATAAATACAGAAAATATCCCCTAAGTTTGGGAGAGTACAGATTTCTCCATCCCTGAAAGTGGTGGAAACCTGTATTGCCTTGTGTTGTCCATTCCTAAAAAAGTATGAGGTTGGCCTCAAAGAACCAGAGCACCAAAGCTCATCTGAGAAGGCTGCATGTCCCTTACTTTGGCACCAAAGCATCAGAGTCATCTGCTTATCACTGATGATATGGGCTTGAAAAAAATAACAGCAGGCATTATGAAGAGCTGAAGATTAGAGATATTTTATCTGACTACCACAGAAAGTCCTCCTAGATAATAGAAGGGACCCTCTAAAGACTGATAATAAATTTTCCAACCAGTCTGTCTAGAATGGGCTTCAAAGTTGTATTTATTTGACTTAAAGTTTCCAAATCTTTGTATACCTGAGTTTGTGAGATCACTCATACCAGTGACACTTTTACAATTAGAAAAGAAAAAAATACAGTTCCTTTTTGGTAACAGTATTTGCTGGTACTCAATCACATCAAACAGACTAGAATTACATTAGCACATGCCATTGTGCTAGCACTGTAATAAAGTCACTACCCGTCTGGACCTTAAAATTAGAAATATGAAAAATATGATACTCCAGATATATTGTATTTAATTCTGTGGTGAGTCTGGGTGCCTAGTTTTAGATGAATCAACTCCTTTAATCTTTCCAGTGTATTGCATTCTCCAGGTGGACTGTTTGGAGCCTCGACTTTGATTTAAGGACCATGAGTGAGTAACTTCTATAGCAAGTTGAGCCAATACTTGTGGCTTCAACAGCTCAGGAGAAGCCACCGTTGGTCCAGACATCAGCCTCATCAGCAAGCATCAGCAGTCTATACACACTGCGTCGGGAGTACCACCACCAGCAGGGGTGACTTAGCTGACCTCAGGGACCTCCTCAAAAGATAGCTATGAAAATTAGAGCAGACAAGCTGGAAAATGATGAAAGATAAATGATGGGCACCAGGTGGAAACCAAGAGGATGCATTTGAATGCCCAGGAATTGAACGCAGAAGAGAATTTAGAAAATTCCTGACTTGGAAATCCAGGAACAGAACAGGGATTGTGGGAAAGGCCATAGGTTCTGTAACTCCAGTTCTGGCCCTTTGACTATTGAATCTGGGTCCATACAGTCTCCTGATTGAATAGAATTTAAAAGCATCCCAAGTTCCCTGCTCTGGAAGGAGCCTGTGACTGTGGGAAAAAGACCAACAATGGCTCCAATGAGACTCTAGTGCAGCAGCTATACCCTATCTTTAGGCACGCAGACACAGCAAGTGTCCAGAGAAGTCCATGGGTTTGCGTTCCTGCATCTACTCTACCACTTACTAAGTAATCTTCAAGTGACAGAGTCACCTTAATCCTATAAACCTTAATTTTCTGATCTATCAAAGAGAGAACAGTGATGCTACTGAAGTTCCTGAACTACTGTGGAATTTACTTTAAATAATGATTCTGCTATACACACATACATATATTCTTATATATATACATATATATATACATATAAATACATAGATATTTTCCTGTGAATGTGGTATCATGTTCCAATTCAGGGTCACACTAAGTTTTCTGAACTCAAGCAAGAAGGGAGGTATATAATATCCTAAAGTTTAGATATCAAGGGCACCATTCTTCACACAGGGTGAGGTACAGTCAGGAATGTTTTAGGCAAAAACAAATAGGGAACTTTCTTCAAGTCAACTCACATTTGGAGTAAAGTCTGAGATTCTTGAGCCCCAAGTATTTAACAGAAGAATCAGTTTAGACAATGATTAACAGATATTTGGGATGAATACAGGAATTCAGTGGAGACCAAGGGAATGCTTCCTGATTTATTGTCAACTTTTAAAATGAAAAAAATAACGGCCAGGAGATTTCCTGAAAAGGCAGAGACCCTTCTCATGTTCCAAAAGCTTTCACATCCACATTCTTCTAGAGAAGCGGTTATAATAATCTGAACCGCCTAAATGTTATTTCTTCGTCAGCATTCAGGGAGGAAATCCTACTTAATCTCTTTATTCTCTAGCCCTGTCTCTCCAATGGCACCAAGGAATCAAAGAAACACAATCAGAGGCATGAGCTACTCTCATAGAGAAGCCCTGCAGGTAAACTTCTGTCTTTAATATCATTTTTCCAAGGGCTGATCATATTGCCAGAGGAAAGAGGCACGAGATACTTTCTCTAGTCATTTGTCACTGTCAATAGGCATTTGGTTGCCAGCAGTAAAGAACTTTATTTTTGCTTTCTCGATTTCATTCTTTATACAATTCAACAGTACCACTTCTACCCATGGACTTTATTTTTTACCAGTAACCTTATCGGTAAATCCCTGGATTTCTATCCTCTGCTCCATTCTCTAACCTATACCTCCAAAAATAAATTCTCCATCATTAAGAGAAAATTACAAAATTAACATGCTATTGCTAACTACAGGGAGAGAGAAAATTATAGATTATTTCAATTTATTGGTGATGTCAAGGATATTTAAAAACTACCAACTTTAATTTTATAGATTAAACAAAACCTCTTACAATGTATTAAATAATGCACAAGAAATTTTTGAAATAACTAAGTGTATGTACATGTATAAGGGCAGCAACAAGTTAAAAAGACTTAATTCTCCCTGCCAAAAGTAAACAATAACCACTCCCCACATTGCCTAGAACATTCACCTTAGAAAACCTGTAATTCCTTTTTCTTTTTGAAATGCATGTAAATCTTTTAAAAGCTAAACAAGCCTCTTGCCAGTTTTAGTACCCCGACTGTCTGTTTCAAGAATTGTGGCCATATCTTTGAAATGTAAGCAGCAAGGAAGAGGCCTTATCTCCAAGTTTCTGTGAGGGTAGGAGCCTAACTTCAGTTATCGAGCTCTAAGATGCAAACTACCTGTGCCTTAAAGATATGAGTTTATTTTCCTTGGAATAAAGCTAACTAGCAAGCACAGGTGGCCATATCAATTATCAATTAGGGTGAACTATGTGTGACAATTGATGCTGTTAAGTCCTCTGACTTGAGAACTAGTTATTTTTCATCTTAAGAATGTGTTTGTGATGGACTGTATTTGCTTGGCTGTATAAGAGAATCAACCATCTTTCTGTGAATTACCTATAATGCACATCAAATTCTGACTTAATGTTTATTCAAAAATAAAACTCTTCCACCTTTGTAGAGGGGATTTCTAACTTGGCAGGAGATTTTTTGGTTTTAATTATATTTCTCCAAAACCTATAGTAGACGTGGATAGAAAAAAAAAATCCAATGTTATCTTACTTATAAAGTATAATTGGCTACTAACTGAAGATACCACAGATGTTCCTTGCTGCTTACATATCAAAGATATGGCCCTGATTCTTGAAAAAGACAGTTGGGGTACTAAAACTGGTAAGAGGCTTGTTTAGCTTTTAAAAGATTTACATGCATTTCAAAACTTTATTCTCTCAAATTTCATTCATATTTAGACATTGATTTTGTTAAGTTAGCATTGTTGAATTTTGCCAGAGCTTTGTGCTCCAGTGAAATTAGCAACGATTAAGAAAGCTCCCCATTCTTTAGGGTCTTAAGAAATGGCTTGCTGAAAAGAAACATCCTTCCTGATATAGTTTACCCAATGACACGAGGATGCTTCTCTTGTTTATTTATAACAAGGCCAGGCACAGAGTCTCCAAATTTCCATTTTTTCTCTCAAAAAAGATTTGTTTATCTATTTTGTGCATACTGATCAATATGAACAAAATGCTTTATAACCAAATTTTGATTAGGTTTCTCTCCTTCTTCCAGGTTCCTGGATTTTGATCAACCTTCAGCCTGAGACAGCTTATTACACCTCCTTAATAAACCCCTACTGGGAGGATACTGACTGCAGAGTAAAACATTTTCTGATCTGCTGTCCCATTAATTCACCTGCACATTTTTTATCACCTTTGTCCCATTTCTACTAACAGACTGTTTCTAATTCAGTATACTCCTTGCTTTTAAAGAAATCTTTTTGTCTAACTCTTGTCTCCTGTAGATCTCATAACTGGAGCATCCCTTTATGTAATAATTCCTTTACCCCCTTGCAATAACCCTTTTAAATAAAACCTCTACTAACCTTAATCTGGATTTATTTTTTATTGAACAACTGGTTGCTCAAATAATTCTTCTCCCACATTTAAAAAAAAAAAACACAAATAAACAAAAACTACAATTGATTAAATCTAGAAGAATCTCACTTTGCATTTATGCGCAAAGTAAAACAAATGTAAATTGTCATTCAACTTTCACAAATGTACCTTCACTTTATTATTATGGTCTTTTCTTTGTTTCTGAAATAAATATTTCTTTTAAAAAGACAGATCAGTGAAATGTCTTCTGGGCATCTTTTATACAAACTGAAAAGCTCCTAATCACAGCAGACAACCTCCCTCTAGTCTTTATTGAGTTTGTTCCATTTCCTTCATGGGTGTACTGAATTTATTGAGTTGGTAGAACACTAAGTAATGGATAAATTCCATCATATAAATAAAAAAAATACTGATTTGGTTTCCAAGAATCTGATTTTAGAAACATTTTGAAAAGGCAGATAAATACCTACCCACAGAAAATTCACCAACCTCATTTTAATACATAAAAGAGGCAGTATGTATCTTATATTGAAGAAAGCTAGGATGAGGCAGGAATTTAGAGCAATGATTCTCAAACTTTAATGTGCAGCCAAATCATCTGAACGATTTGATAAATAAAACAGTGTTGGTCCCCAACCCCAGAGGTTCTGATTCAGTGGAGTTAAGGAGGCCTAATAATTTGCATTTATAGACAATTCCCAGTGGTCAATATTTTCAGTTCTGCTATCACACCATAGGTTAGAACATTTTTTCTTTTATTCACTCATTTAACAAGTATTTTTCGAGTACCTATTGTGTATTGGACACTGTTCTAGGTGTTGGGGACATAGTATTAAGCAGAACAAACATTGAAGAAAATCTGCATGATATTGAATTTGGTGATGAATTTTTAGATAAACACTATAGGCATGAAGGTAGTGGATGTTGTCTGGGAGTAATTCCTGAGAGGGGAGACCCTATACTTCTAACACACAAACAACAAGTTAACCCAATATAACCTCAAAAAATAAAAATGGAACAGCTAAAAAAAAAAAAAGAACAAGAATTGACAAGCTAGACTTCATTTAAATAATAAATATTCTGCTCTGTGAGAGAAAAGTCAAGAGAAAGAAAAGACAAGGTACAGGCTGAGAGAAAATATATGCATAATCCATATCTAATAAAATACTATTATCCAAAACATACAAAGAACCTTTAAAACTCAAGAATAAGAAAATAAACAACCTTATTTTAAAAAGGCTAAAGAACTTATTAACAGACACTTCACCAAAGAAGATATATAGATGGAAAATAAGCATATTAAAAGATATTCTATATCATATGTTAGCAGGCAAATGCAAATTAAAACAATAAGATACCATAACCCAATAAGAGTTGTCAAAATAAAAAATATAGAACATTGACATCACCAAATGTTTGTGAAAATATGGAGTAACAAAACCTCTCATTCACTGCTGGTGGGGATACAAAATGGCACAGCCACTTTTGGAAGACCTTGGTGGTTTCTTACAAAACTAAACAAATTCTTACCATGGAATCGTGCAATCTTATTCTTTGGTATTTACCCAAAGAAGATGAAAACTTATGTTCACAAACAAACCTGCACGTATGTTTATAGTAGCATTATTCATAATTCACAAAACTTGAAGCAGCCATGGTACTCTTTAAATAATAAACTGTGGTTTATTCAGATGACGGGATATTACTTAGCAATAAAAAGAGATGGATGTACTATCAAGTCATGAAAAGAGAAGGAAGAACCTTAAATGCATATTACTAAGTGGAAGAAACCAATCTGAAAGGGTGGTTGGAGCATAGAGGAATTTTAGGTCAGTGAAGCTACTCTGTATATATTTCAATGGAGGATATATGTCAATACAGATTTGCCCAAATACATAAAATATACTACACCAAAAGTACACCTCAGAATGTACAACACCTAATGCAAATTATGGAATTTGGGCAATTACAATGTGTCAATGTAAGTTCATCGGTTGTAACTTATAGACCACTCTGATGGGGGATTTGCCAACAGGCTAGGCTATGCATGTGTGGGGGCAAGGTACATATGGGAATTCTCCTTTTCTCATTTCCCTGTGAACTTAAAATTACTCTAAGAAATAAAGTCTATTTAAAAAAAAAAACTAAAGAAAGTGAGATATTTGTTCATAAAATATCCAAAGGAAGAACATTTAAGACAAAGGAAAGGAAATACCAAAGCCTAACCCCAGAGAGCACCTGGGAGAAATCTGCTCTGATTTTAGCATAGTGATGAAGGAGAGAATAACAAAGCATAAAGTTCTAGAGATGGGACGAGATGGCTCAGAGTCTTGTAGGTACTTAGAGTACTGTGAGTGAAATGGCAAGCCTCGGAGAGTTTTGAACAGATTAAATCTGATTCATATTTTAAAGAGATTACCCTGACTACTGTGTTAAGAATAAGCAGAAAGAGGCAACTGCAGAAACAGGGAAAGCAATGAGGAGGCTGTGGAAATAATTATCCATTGAAATTTACTATCAACATACACATGCAGTTGCATCAAATCTGCAGGGTGCTCCGCAGCACACTCACAATGGCACCAACTACTACAAAATGTTGGCATCAGAGACCAAAATATCAATTGCATAAAACATGTACCCTTATTATTGAAAACTTAACAAAACTTCAAAAAGTACAAAAATTACTGAAGCTAATGTGCAAGATTGTGAGTTATCAGAATTCAGCAAGTACTATATAATTACAAAGCAGTCACTTCCTATGCCTATTTTCACCTCCTGCAGAAGATAAAAACTTTAATTCATTTCCGAATTCTGCCCCACCACCTAACCCTACTAAACTGAGGAGAGAAGCCAAACTGTCAATCCTATATAGCCAAATTTACATTTGCACAGGATATTATTTTGCAGCCATTGCTTTTTGTTTCCACCTAAGCAGCAATTTTTTTTTTCTAGCATAGCAGGAGCACTCTCAGGGCAAATTCATCAGTGCATACAAAGTATTATCTTATGCACCAAAACAATGTCTCTAACAAATTTGATCACATCAACTGCTTTTGTAAGTCTTAATCATCACAGAGCAAGAATTGTTCTATGATATCGTTATCCTTTACATGCAAATTCCTAGCTACAACAAAGAATTTATCATGAAAAATATCCACTTGAAGCAAATTATTCTTTGATACTTCATCAGCCATCTGAATTACAGATTGGTTAATCTCATCAATTTCCAGAAATTCACATAACTTCCAAAAAGGATCTGGCTCTTATGTTATTTTTCTCCATTTCTAGTGCACAAGATTTCACTAACATTTTTTTGCTTATTACATGAGACTTATTTTCCTAATACCAAAGTTACAGAAAGTAAATCTGTGACAAGGCTTCATAAATGTCACATTCCCAAAAGATCCAAGCTTTGCTCCCCAGTATGTTTAACAGTAACTTGTAATTTTCTTTGGCTCACCTTTCTTCATACATCCCCCAGAGTCCAAAGATGTCCACTTAAATTTTAATTCTAACACTGTGTATGTACATGCATATATACACACACACCCCAAATAGTGTCTGAGACATATTTACAGGGAAAAAAAGTTCTTCATGTGAAATTCAAATTAAACTAGACATCTGCAGCTTTTTGACTAAATTTAGAAAACCTACAATTGAGCAAGTTGCTATGTCAACAGTTTTACAACCTCTTTCTGAACTCGCCATAACAGAAAAAACAGAAAACAAATGCCTCTCAAGTATCCTTCCTTCCCTTCCCTTCCTTTCACTGAGGGATATAGGACAAATGAACATTCTTCCTTATTATTTCTCATGGAGGCTCATCTATTCCTGTTAAGAATAAAGGAACTAGATTTTAGAGACCTGAGTTTAACATCTAGTGCTGCCATTAATGCATTGTGTCACCTACGAAAATTCACTTAGGTTCCAAGTTCTCATCACTTCCTATTTACAATAAATTAATTGGATTTATTCTTTGGACTCACATATCATTTTGTGGATATGTGTTTGCCCCATTTCATAGGAAGTAGAGAAAACAGACATTCTATATTAATTACTTCCAAGAAAACAGAACCAGTTAATTACTGTGAATACTCGTATACATGGGAAATTCCTCAGAGCCCATGGCAACTATAAAAGTCCTGACTAGTCTAGAAAGAAAAAAAAGTCAATGATAAGAAAGAATATAGAGAATTCAAATAAAAATTCAAGAACTTACAATATGTTTTCAAAGATAAATTGCATCTGGTTCTTGATTTAAAAAAAATGTAAAAGAGGATTTTTTTTAAAGATTATTGGAGTAGGGGAAAGAGATTTAACTCCACTGAAATAAAAAGCAGGAGAATTTTTAAACACTGGGGTTGATATCGGGCAAATGGGGCTTTAAAAATGGCCAAAGGCAGTGCCCCAATTGCTTACCTGTCACTATCTTGGTTCTGCCTATGTGTGCACAATTGCAAGACTACTCAAGCTCAGAGAAAAATAACAATGGGATGTATTTAACAAACAGGGAAAAGCAAAGAATCATTGAAGTCAACATATGGCTGTTTACCTTAAAGCAATGTCCAGTCCTTTAAGTCCCAGAAAAGTAAGAAAGGTGGTGTCTTCCTGCCACTGCTCATGTGGAGCTCCTCTTCCAAACAATAGGCCACATTTCCAAAATGGCGTCTTTCTTTTTCTGCAGACACAAAACAATCAGACTGTAGGCCAGATTCCAGCTCACGAGGATGACACAGAACACAACTGGAGATGCTCCCAAAACTGCCATGGTGCCCCAGCACAGCACCAGGCCAACAACACTGCAAACAGCAACTACAGCAGCCAGACAGCCCAAAAGACTGCACTCACGCATTTTAGGAAGGTGCCCCCTTCAGGCCTCTGCCTTCTTCCTTTGGCTGCAGTAAAGACAAAATTGGGAGCAGTTTTCGACGCTTGGTTACTTGCAAAGCCTCCAAAGTCGCTGGCCCCTAAGTCACTGTAGATTCCAAAAACGCTCAATCCGAAACTCCATTTCCCAGCAGCTCAAAACTTCTGGCATCTGATTTCCAAACTCTCAATCTTGGCAGCTACATTTTCTGCTGCTGATTCCTCTATTCCTACATCATGGTGACTCATTTCCCCTTCCCCTTCAGTCCCTTTTATTTCTTATCAGAAACTCCACCCCAAACTGTAAAAGTTAGCATTTTCCCTGGGGCTATTCATTCTCATCAGCAAGCCCTCTCCAGGGGGCACCAATTTTACAATGGACTTTGGACTCAGCCTGGTTACAGGGTGAGCTAGTGGAAAAGTAGGAGTCTGGTCAATGTTATAAAGCCATCTGTGTTGCTTAACTGGAGATCATCCAAATTAGGTTCCTATCCTACCACCCAGACTGAGAGATAGAGACACTAACTTTCTTGATAATTACATTTCAAAGGGAGAGTTCCCAGGTACTTAAGAAAGACAATCCTGAGTTGGAAAACTGGCAAAGAAGCATCCTAAAGGGGCAGAGACAGAATTTACAATTTCAAGATTTTTTAAGTGATTTATGCTCTAAGAAAAGGGAGATCAAGGACGTATATATGAAAGGGAAAGAGAAAAAGTGTTTTTGTACCTTCAGATGATGCACATTATTTATATTGATAATACACAAAAATTTATCTGTATACTTAAAATAATTATCTTGGACCTATAACGTGCTCCAAATTTGGGATTAAAAAGGCTGTATTTCCCGATCTCTACCAAGGGAATTAGAGTAGGAAATAAAAACAAGCATATGATGACAAATTAACCACTACCAATCGAAAATTATGATACACTCTCTTAAATCATTCATCGATTAAAAAAAGAAATTAAAGAAAAATTTAATTATCTAGAAAGTAGTAAAAAGAGTAAGAATAGTTCACACAATTATAGGGACGTCTATGTTTTTTATCATTTAACAATAAAGAATGAAAATGATTAAAATGAGTATTCAAGAAATTAGAAAGTTAAGAACAAAGTTAATCAAAAGAAAGAAGACATACTTAAAGATAAAATCTAAAATTAATGAAAAATTTAAAAGTAGGAGAGTACAAATTAAACCCAAAGAAACCTCTTAATAAAGAGCAGTAAAATACCCAATCTATAGCAAACTTAATTAAGAAAAAGAAGATACAAACTCTACCAGAAATGAAAAACACACCACAATAAATGGACTAAAGTATTATAACAAAATGGCATCTATAATTCTATCGCTATATAACTAACATCCAAGTGCCTACTATGTGCTAAATACTATCATAGACCCTTAGTGTATTACTTATCACAAAATAAAAAGACTTTGACATAGCTCAACACATCAAAAAGCTGAAATACTGTTACATAATATATTTAGAGATCAAATTTGAAAATCTAAAGGAAAAAATATTAACTGATAATTTTCCACTAGTGACTAAGAAAAAAAATCAAAATACTAAAACCACAGAAGAAATTACTAAGGTACTTAAGAAACCCATGATTTCAAAAATACCAGACACTGAGTTTCTTAAAAGGATTAATCTAATTTAAAGGAAGACAAATTCTTCATTGTTTAAAGTTATGAAAGACAAAGTTTCTTCATTTTGTAAAGTTAGTAAATTCTTAAATCTACCTGCAATCCTAGAAGCTGCTGCTGACTAATTCAAATTAATTTTTGTTCAAATAATTGAAAAATTTTAATATGCCTCAGTTTATCTTTAAGACCATATAACACCATACTAGTCAGCAATATAAGGGAAGAAAGTACTGATAATTAGTTAGAACATGAATGAATCTCAAACATTAAAGCAAGCAAAAAAAAAAAAAGACAAATGTAAAAGACCCAGTTTTTATATTAAATATTCAGAAAAGATGAATCTATAAACAAAAATCTATGACTGGTTGCCCAGGGTGGGTAAGCACTTGAGGACTGATTGCAAAGAGGTAGAAAGGAACTTTAAAGCAAGATGAAAATGTTCGAAAGTAGGATTGTGGTGAAGGCTGTACAACTCTGCCAATCTAGTAAAATTTATTGAATTGTACAGTTAAAATGGGTGGATTTTATGGTAGGTACATTATATCTCAATAAAACTGTTTAGCCTAGGAGTTAAGTCTCAGCACTATCACAGCTATGGCCTGATTTCCATTCCCGGCCAGGGAGTTAACCCACATACGGCGCAAAAGACCTCACCTGTCTGTCCGGCTGCTCCCCTCAACAGTGCATTTCAGTTAATCTGCCTTTTCTGCTTTCTACTCTCTGTCTCTAGTGAATCCTCTCACTGTCCTTCCTCCCCCCACCCCACAAACACACCTCTGGCCTATACCTCAGTTCTATGCAATCAATCAATCAATCAATAAATAAATAACTTTTTTAAATGAACAAATTTTGCTAATGAATATGCATTCAAAAATTCTAAACAAAGCAAAAGAAAATGGAATCCTGCAGTGATAATAAATGATATCCAAATACTAATAAAAATATATTAAAGAGTTAATTTATAATTATATAGATACTGAAAAGCTTTCATAAAATTAGTCAGTCATTCCAAACTTAAAATAAAAATCTAAGTAATGTTAGAACAACTTAAATTCGATATTCAGACTGCTGACTATAAAAACCAAGAGTAGTCAGAATTCCAAGCTATGGGAATAAAAACTATTTTGATTAAAATTAGGGAAAATAAGCCATGCCTATAAAATTTAACACTTAATTCAGTCGAGCAAAAAATGATATTAAAAAATGATGAATATTTAAATACAGTGGCAACATGTTTTTGAAATTCGACTATGAATCTAGATAGCACAGAAGATCCCAGTGTAGATGGCATTAAAATTAATAAGAAAATTTGAAAATGCTGACTACAGGACAAATACAAAATATCCATTACTGTTCTCTCTGCTAGAAATAAAGACTAAAAAGATGGAAATATGAAAAAATATTAATAACGATGACAAAAAATAAAATACACATAATTTTAACAAAAAGCAAAATCTTTGAACCTTTTACAATCTTATAACTATAAAATTATATTTAAAAACAGAAATCTTAAAAAATCTACTGATATCTGTTCTTCCAAAAATAATTTATAAATTTAAAGCAACTTCAATTAGATTCCCAATGTTGTTTTATTGTAAGTTGAATAAAAAAATAAATTTAAAGGTCTAAAGAAATTTTAAGTCCTAAGAAGTGTTTGGGAAAAAATAGTGGAATGACCCCTGTTTTACTTTATATTAAACACAGCTACAATACTATAATCATTAAAAAAAGACACTGACACTTGTATAGATAAGAGATCAATAAAACATGGTAGTATAGGGCCTCCCTAGGGGCACAACAGGTTAAGTCTCAGCCTATAAAGCTGTCTGAAGCCAGTGCAGCATGAGTTCAATTCCCAGCCAGGGAGATTCCCACATGGAACAGCAGACCTCTCCTGTCTCGTCTGCAGCTCTCCTCAGCAGTGTACTTCAGTCAATCTGCCTGTTCTGCTCCCCACTCTGTCTCTGGTGAATCCTCTCACCACCCCACACCTCTGCCTAGTTCTTGTATGCATAAATAAATAAATCTTGAGGACAAAAAAAAAACATGGTAGTATAAAAAAATCCAAAAACATGAGAGAACTTATTATATGACAAATGTGGCATTTTACTCAAGGAAAACAAAAATAATCCACAATAATGATGGACCAAAACCTAATGATAAATTTTACCTGTGGACAAGAAGAGCTCAGCACCCATACACTGCTAGTAGGATGATGAGCTGCTGCACTGTTTTAAAAAATAATCTGACAATATATACGGAAAAATTTAAAAACATAATATTTGATCTACAAATTGACTCTGGGGCTCTACCTAGTGATAGATAATAAAGAATATTTAGTTGGCAGACTTCTTCTAACTCTGGGGTTGGGTTACTAGTAATTAAATGAGGCTCAATTTGCTTCACCATATACAAAAATACCCTCAAATAATAATTTCTCATGAAATTAGTTTACAGAACTAGTTATAGCAAAATGTTCACAGTGAAAGAATCAGGGGAAATTGAATCCAAGAAACAGTAACAGATTTCCTATCTATAGAGGCACCTTCACTCTTATTTTGATGTATAAATTCATTGAGTGACGAGGAGAAATGCACACTACTTAAATAACTTAACTCCCCCCTTAATGAAGACATCTTTAATGAAGTTAATAGCACCAGTAGCAGAGGAAGTGACACTGTATGTCCCCTAAGGTAATGCACTAAATAGGACAGAACATTGTTTATACAGTGCTCTAATTAAAGCTAATTAAACTGAATCTAATCAGGATAACCAAAAAATCAGAGAAATCCATCTTGAGAGTCATTCTACAATTTCTACAAAGCAACAGGTCTTTAAAATGTCAGTATCATAAAAAGATGGAAAAAGGGCTTAAGAATTACCTCAGATTAAAATAATAGATAAGGAAACTGAAAGGACATGACAAACAAATGTAAAAATATCACTGCAAACAATGTTGGGATAGCTGCTAAAATTTGGATAGCGCCATATATAAGATATTTTTTATTGTATCAGTGTTTGCTTTCCTGGAACTGATCAATGTATCATGGTGACTAATATTTATTGCTGGAGATACAGGGATTAATTATTTAAGATTGAAAGAGATACATGCTGAAATATTGAGAAGGCTGCCACTTGTAAGTACTTGTAAGTACAGCATATATGATGTTAACACTTTGTGGTCTGCTCGCGTATTAGTACGTGTTTTTTTGTCACCAGTGTCAGGTGGCTGCTCACGTATTAATACGTGTTCATCTAGTCTCCAGTTTTTCACGCCACGGTGGATTTATCTGGAACTATTAGGAGCTATTTCTTTGATCGTACTCAGTCTAGAAGCTTTACACATTGCTTTGGTGAAAGTGTAAGGTGTTTTATGAGAGATATTACAGTTTTTTTAATATCCAATAGTTCAGGAGTTGTGTGTGTTTTATTGAATGCTTATACCATTCATGCGGTGGCACAGAAAATGGCCAGCCCCAAGGACTAGTAAATTTAAAGGGCACCGGCACACAAAGTGTTAAGTATACACACATTTACATAAAACCAGGTGAAAGTTACATAATACATTATGAATATTTTGCATATTTTTGTATCTTAAAAATGTTATCAAATGGAAAGTGAGAAAAACACTAGACAACCTAAAATCACTCAAATTGTACTAAGTGGGAAATAATAGAGTGCTCCAAGTTAACAGACAATAAGATATATATAACATGTGGAGGAGAGTGGGTGGTGAGAGAGAAAAAGATTTTAATTGTGGGCCTCGCCACATCTGGAATTTGTTGAGTGAACGGCAGACTAGAAACTCAAGGAAGAGTCAAAATCGTGTCAAATTTGGTAGCAAAGATGTGATTGTGAAAGGTTTAAATTGCTTCGAAGCTAAGGTTATTAAAACAAGGGGTCAAACACCCCAAGTTCTCAGAATCAAAGTAGATATACAAGATTTTCCTGATCATTAGCTATAGAATTATTTACAAGGAAATGTATTAAATTTCAATGGGCTTGTAATCGCAAAGCAACCCTAAATCTGGCCTGTGAGAATCTGCAACCATTCAAGTGAAACTCAATCCCCAAATCCTTAATTTGCATCAATAGGTTTCTCAAATGGTGCATCCCCTTGAAAGAGCATTCCTAGTGCCCTTAAACAGAACTAAAGGCTTATGTAGATTGTTGACAAAAAGCAGAGAGAAACACTGCACTGTGTGGGAGAGTAATCTCACTTTTCGTCTTAAGACTTATTTATTTATGCATAGAAGAACTGGCGGATAGGCCAGAGGTGCGTAGTAAGAGGTGACCAGAGGCAACGGACCAATGACATGGTGCTGTTTCCCCAACTTCTTTATACAAATGGAAGTTTTTATCATAGTCCATTCATCACTAAGGGATATTGCATATTTTGAGATATATCTTATTTCATGGTTTTCTGGACCATGAAAAGCTTCGTGAAGGCTTGATAGAGAAGAGTCTCCATAACCTGAGATGCTAAACTTCAAATTCTAGATAAATAGATAAGGCATGAAGTTCTTCTTCCTACTCCATGGGGGTGTAACAACTTACTCAAGTGTATTTTAAGATATCATTTGAAAATGAACCTTGGGTAGCCAGCTAACTATATCTGCTACATGAAGAACATAAATCATTCAAATTTAAGAGAAGACAGAGAGGAAAAATGTGTGTGCGTGTGTAACAGACAAACACACATCAGTGTAGATTTTCAGAAAAATCTAGAGGAAGATGTGGAAGGACATATATATACCAGGTTGGAAATACTGTTGACCTCAAAAGGGCAAGAATAGAGGCTGGGGTGGAATTAAATGGTTATTTGCTTTTTAAAAAGACAGTGGTATTTTTTTTTCAATTTTTACCATATGCATATGATATATTTATGGATTTGAATAATTTGTAATGAAAATTATTAAATGCCTTTAATAATCAATAAAAGTTGTCATTAATGAACTTCAAATATCCATTCAGAATTGTGCAAGAGAAAAATAAGATGCAACAGCATACATGTTCTAAGTTATTTCTATACAATGTAAGTAAGTACATGCTTCATAAAGGAAAGAAGAATTGTTTTTTTTTTAAGACTTATTTATTTATGCATGCAAGCTGGGGTACAGGCTAGAGGCGTGGGGTGGCGAGAGGTTTCACCAGAGGCAGAGTGGAGAGCAGAGCAGGCAGAGCGATGGAAACACACTGCTGAGGGGAGCAGCGAGCGAGGCAAGGAGAGGTCTGCCGCACCATGTGGGAATCTCCCCGATGCGAGCCACTGCCTGCTGACAGCTCCACAGCTCAGCACTTAACAGCTGGGCCACCAGGGAGGCCCAGAAGATTTGTTTTTAAAGAAACAAGATTACTGGCCAGCAAACTGACAATCTTCAACAAATATGGAACCAGCCTGCTACCAATTAAAATTAATAATCTAAACTATTACAAGTGACTTCCAAACATGTCTTCAAGACTTTCTCACTTGATTTTAAATTTGTGCTCAATCGCCATCTTCACTTTCTGAACATCTCCTTTCTGGCAAAAGTATTAAACGGCTTCATAAGTCATTATTTTTGGTCCTTTAGTCTAGTCCAAGACTTTCAAATAAAATTTAATGTTAGCAAAAGAGGAAGAAATTCACTAATCTTTGAAATCTCATTATCCATTGCTAGAAATAGGAACAACAGTTACTTTACATCAAATGAAAATACAATCCCCAAAATGCACATCCCAGGTGAGTCAGTTACAGAAAACTTCTACCTCCTCCTTCCCAAGTACAGGGCAGGTTGTATGTGCCTTCAGCTTCTGTTTTTAATTGCTAGATTTGTCTGCTATTACCTATTACTACAGCAAGGGATAATGAGAGACCTTTGATGCTCTGGCTAGAACAATCCACCTGAGGATATATGTGGTGATATTCCAGCTAAGTATGTGGCTGGTTACTAAAAGCTGGTCTGAAAAAAACACTTTCTTCTCCTTCCCAAATACTTCCATCATGAAGCAATTCATTTCATATTGCAAATAAGAAATATTTCAAGTGCTTCGTTTCTGTAAAGGCAAAACACTTTCCACCTGAATGTGCCCTATTCCAACTCCTGGCAGGAAATGACCAGGTTATCAGGACAGAAAGGTCAGAGAAAAAGGAAAATGTCTCACATTCAATCAGTCACCAATTATGGTTTACCAGCAGGAGAACAGATGCAAAACGAGTTTCTTTTGATTGGCGTTCTCTGTGTCTAACCCAGTGAGAATGCAAGCCTCTAAATGAATAAATAAAACCCCTGCTATGTCACCCCCCTGCTGCAGCTCAGCTGCTGGCGATATGATCATTCTAGAGTTCTTTTGAAAAGGTTTGCATTTTGTTTTCAAATCAGCTGATTTCTTTCTCTATGGTTTGGATCAAAGTGGCGGCTTTTTATTCTATTCCACAGGCATTATTTCAGGATTTGTAAAGTTTATTTTCCAAGATGGAACAGTTTTTTCAAAATCTGATAAACTCATCACTGGGGAAAATCTAAATTCATCTTGACATTGCTGAAAGAACCAGGACACCAGCAACATTCCTTCAAGTATACATTGTAACTGAAGTAGAGTTAGATACACTTTAAAAAAAAAAATACGGTCTTGATTTTTTGTACTACGAAAGAAGTTTGTCTTGTTAAGTCTTGGGTCCAACTGTACCAGTGAGACACCAATGTGAAAGTCTCTATTTAATGAGACAATTTCTCATAAAGCATAACCCTTGATTAATAACGAGCCTTACTGGAAGGCAAATAGCACCGGATCACTTTAAAACACAGAGGAAACTATTATCCAGGAATAAAGAGAAATGCGGTTCTCCAACCAGACCTCCTCATCCCTCCAGTTACACCACCAGTTGGAAAGAACCTTCTTAATCCTTTACCCCAGTGGTACATCATGTCTGCAATAATCTCCACTAGAGTCCTTTCAGGCACCAAAGTCAGCAAGTACGGACTACACAGCAAGGTGATTCTAAACAAGCTATTGGCTAAAATACACATCAGTTACTCTTTTAATAGTCACACATTTATTTCAATATATATTAAAAATACACATATATCTTAAAGTATGTAATTAGCACATAATCTTATGGTGATTTTAAGACAAATATTTACTTACAGAAAATTAGTGAGCCAAATCAAAGAAAAATATTAAGTAAATAATAATCTAAGTGCCCTTTATCTATGGCACAAATACAACATTGATATTCAAATGGCTATAGTTGAGGAAGCAAGACCAAAAATGTATGCACTCTTCATTGGGGTCCCCAAATGCCTCTGACCTCACAACAGTTCCAGGTAATACTGGTACATCTTCTCTGACCTCTCATCAAGCTGTCTTTCTGTCTTGCTATTGATGCCAATCTCAGGCAGGTAGATCAGATTCTGTATCTGATTCTCCTACTTGCTTGCTGTGTGACTTCTAGCAGTTATTTAATTCCTCTAAAGTTCAGTTACTTTATTTGAAATAAAAAAATTCCACAGAGTAGAAAATAATTATAGAGGGTAGAAAAATAGTTGCCAGGGGTTTGGGTGTAGGGGAAATAAGAAGAGGTTGGTAAAAGGGTATGACTTTAAAAAATAGTAGTAATAAATCCAGGGTCTACCTTATGACTCTGTGGTAAGGTAAAAATGAAGCAGTGTTGATCCTGATGAGTGCAGATTCTGTATATGATGGGCATTCAAACAGTCAAGATGTCAGGGAAGAGGATTTGTTTTAGAAGTCTTTTTTCCCCCCAAAGATTTATTTATTCATGCATACAAGAGCTGGGGTTTAGGCCAGCGGTGAGAGGATTCACCAGAGACAGAGTAGGGAGCAGAACAGGTGGATCTACTGAAATATACTGCTGAAGGGAACAGTGGGCGAGGCAGGAGAGGTCTGCTGTGCCATGTGGGAAGCTCCCTGGCAGGGAATTGAACCTGCTGCAGTGGCTGTCATTTAGATTCATTGCTGAGACCTAACCCATGCACACCAAGAAGGTCCCTGTTTTAGAAGTCTTAATGCTCTCTGCCAGGGATAGCACATGCCTTGTTCAGAGAGATTTGTTCAGAGAAAGATGACTGAGATTGTCTTTTGATCTATCACAAAATTTTCCTAATCAAAAACTTGCACATGAATTACTTTCCTTTCTGGGAATACAGGGTAGATACACTTTTCCACATTCCTCCCACTTAGCACAACTAAAATTCATAGAGTTGAGAGTGAGTGAGAGAGACAGACTCTGAAAGGTGAGAAGGTAAACTCACAGGTATCTGAAGATCTGACAACAATTTATGGTTTCCTGGGGTTTCTTTTTGTCATACATATGCTAAGCACATAGTTTAAGAAGTTGCCAAGTGCTCAATGCCAGTGGACCCAGACAAAAAGCAGCTCTACCCCCTTCCCCACTCCTGCCACAAAGGAGTCTGCTCTCTAACCAAGAACAATGCAATGGATAGACTTCAAGATTTAAAACTTTTAGATAATAACCACTCTACGACAGCTTTGTAGAGCAAAGACTTTATCCCAACAAGAACCTTTTGCCATGCAGGATCACTGACCTGCCTGTCTGCCTGAGTGTGAATGATGTCTTCTTCCTTCACACCCTTTTGGGTGGTGTCAGAGGAGGTGCAGTAGAGACAAATAATTTAACCAATCACCCCACCCAGTGGTGATGAGGCAATCAAAGTCAAAATCCCAGTGGGGTTTTGTAAAAATCGGAAGCTCATTCTAAAATTCATGTGGAAATAAAAGTTTCTAGAAAAGGAAAAGAGCTCTTAAGAAGAATAAAGTTGGTGCAATCATTTACTACCTGATTTTAAGATCTACAATAAATTTTCAGTATTCAAGACAGTGTGATAATGAGATAAAGATAATCAAATCAATGGAGTGTGAAAGAGAAGACAAAAATAGGCATATACATATGTAGAAAAATGTTTCTAAACAAACATTCAAAAACACTCCAATGGGAATACGATAATCTATTTAACAAATATTGCTGGGAAAAAATTAGATGTACATATACAAATGAAAAATTTCTAATCATACTTGTCTCACTTTAATTCATATACAAACCAAACGGATCATAAATCAAATGTAAAATTGTAAAATGTATAAAATAAATATAGGAGAAATCTTTATGTTCTCAGATTAAGCAATTATTTTTCAGGTATGATACAAAAAGAATGATCCACAAATGAAACAAAAGTAACCTTTTCAAAGTTAAACATTTATACTCTTCAGATGACATTGATAAGAGTTAATCTAGATTGAATAAGGAATTTGAAAATCACGTAAAGTATATAAAGAACTCTCAAAACTCAATACAGAAAAAGCAAACAATCCGAGAAAAAATGTGAAATAATTTGAACAAGTGCCTTAGCAAAGAAGACATAAGATGACAGATAAGTAGCTTGAAATTTGTTCAAAACCATTAATCTTTAGGGAATTGCATGTTTAAGCCATGGTGAGATCCAAGAACACGCTTATTAAAATGGCTAAAATTAAGAAGGAAAAAAACTAATGCCATGAAGTGCTTGGCAAGTACATGGAGGAGCTAGATTTCTCCTACCCTGCTGATGAGATAAGAGAGTAACCCATTTTATAAGCAATTTGACTGTTTCTTCAAAAGTTAAACATATATAAGATCTAGCCACTCCACTCATTAAAAAACAAAATAGGTTTATACAAAAACTTTTACATAAATATTCATAGCATTTTTATATTTGTAAATGCCAAAAACTGAAAACAACTCAAATTTATATCAGCAAGTGAACGATAATGCAATGAAATGAACAATCGATACATACAATAAATAATACGGGTAAATCTAAAAATAACTATGCTGAATAAGCACAGTTAGACAATAAAGAATATGAATTGTTTGATGGCACATATATAAAAATCTGTAAAATACAAATAGTCAATGACAGAAAGATGATCATTACCTAGGGAAGAAGCAGAGAGGAGGAGGAGAAAGAGGGAAGGGACATTAGCAAACTCTCTGTAGTAATAAGTATATACATGGTGACGACTTCACATGTGGATACATATGTCAAACTTATCAAGTTGTACACTTTAAAAATACATTGTTCATTGTATGTCAATAAAGTCGCTTTTAATAATGGAACAAAAAATTCCAATACTAAGGCTACACATTGGAGCAATGACTCAGCATCTCATCCAAGAATTAAAGCACAGTCTGTAACTTACGATGGTTAACTTACACTTTCTCAACTTCACCATGCACTAGGCGCTCAGTAGAAATAGCAGTCTGAATCCCTGGTGATGCTGGGAGCAGTGGCAGCAAGCTGCGACTTGGAATCAGCCTTTCAACCAGGGATATTTTCAAGTTACAAGAGCTTATTGGGACCTAGCGCCAACGTTAACTTTTCAAAGCTTCTCAGGTATGTCCACTGTGCAGCTAAGGTGGAGAAGCACAGAAAGGATCTCGGAAATAATAAGGGGAGAATGTGATCAGCTGTGTACAATGTACTGGAGAATATATGCAAAGGGGCCCTAAGAACCTATGTGGCCTGATTAGCAAGAAGTTAATGTAGAGCTTGGAACGAAGAGACACATGTGCATAAAACGATCTGGGTCACGGGTGAATTGGTGGTGGGTAACCTACGGGGAATACACATTAATGTAATAGACATAAATAAAAAATATTTTTAAAAAAAGACCTGGGTCACCATGTGACCTACAACATCAGCTACTCTGTGCTCAACTAATCTTTTATTCCAAGAATCACATGGCAAAGCTTCAGGCAAGACTCTACAGGGGAGGATCTATTGCCTCTGTGACATCGTGATAATGACTTTGGCTCTTTAACAAATTTGCCAAGTAGGAAAACCTACAGGTATATATGCTTTGTTTCTATTTTAGATTTTCCCAGGGAACTCTTACAAGAAAGGTTTAAGATTAAAATGGTTCCTTCACAACATAATGCAAGTTACCATAGCTTTTATTATTCTCCATTTCAAAAATTAAGGTACAAAGCAAACTTTGTATTGCCCAAGTTTTTCTGCTACAAAATCAGTCAGACATACATAAAAATCAATACACTAACTGTTGGGGGGGGGAAATGATGTCTGCAACAAACTCCACAGATAGGTTTATAGACCCCACCTCAGATCAAAAAGATCCAAGACACTAAGGGCTATTAATCCCTTAATGCCATCATCATGGAAGAGAGGATTACTGGGAACTGAATGGTGGAGCTGAGCAGGAGATAAAAAGCTGGAGAAGAGGACACACAGACAGAAGACAGAAGGAAGAAGGATGGAAAGCCAGAAGAGGCACAAGGAGCAGAGAGACTTGTAAAGAAGCTGCACTGGCCTGGACTAATTGAAACAGATGTGGGTGAGGGACCCGTGGGGAGGTTAACTATGACAATGTTGATCTGGATTTTGATCTTGCTCTTTAACTCCCAGAATTGTCTGGCTGTTTCTGACCCTTTTGTATGGGTCCCTGCCGAAAGATGTTTCAGTTTCTCCATGAATGGTCTGGCCATTTCTGACCCCTTTGTATGGGTCCCTACCAAAACGTGTTTTAGTCTTATGGCAGGCTTTCGGGGCCTTGCTTTGGGCCAATCCCATTTGGGTGGACCTTTATCCACAAGGAGTTGGATAACATTGGGTGCTTAACTTAGATACTATATTCTTTGTCTTCTCTGTCTTTTCTAATTGTATTAAAGTTTGTTTCCACAAAAGGTCCTATGTTTTGTATTGATGCGGCAGGTGGAAGAACCTATTTAGAACAGGGCAGGTCTGGGGTTTTGGGGTGTCCCTCTCCCTGCCCTGTAACATAACCAGTTACCTTTTCTTTGAAAACCCTGGAGTTTTGAGGGAGTATGAACGTTCTTCAGACTTTAAAGAAGATGACCACAGGCTTTTTACCTGCGGCCTTGTGAGTTTCAGAAAACTCTATAGACAATTTCCCATTACATATACATGTGAACTTTGGAAAATAAAGAGTAGAACTTTTATCTATAGAAAAAGGGGCTACTGACGAGAAGGGTAAAGAACAATTATAACAATGTGATCCATAGAAAGGGAAGGTTCCAGGTTACCTGCCCCACCCAAGGAAGGGTGGAGCAGTGGGAGAAGCTAGGGAAGACTGAGAGAGGATGCAGATGAGCTGAGGAGACACATGGAGGAAACGCATGTGAAGAAGTAGCAGCGCTTGCTTCTCAGTTTTGGACTTACACCAGGGACTGGAAGGACACACTTGAAAGAGATAGAGACATGGGTGAGAGACCCATGGGGAGGTTGACAATGGCAGCCTTTACCTTGACATGTGTTTTGATTTTGCTCCTTTCCTAACAGACTTGCCTGGTCCCATCTGCCCATTTTGTATGGTTTCCTACCAGAAGGGGCCTTAAACTTGGGACAAGCATTTGGGTCTCAGTGGCCTGCTTTGGTTCAACACTGTTTCACTGGGCATTTACCCACAAGGGTATGGGGAAACTACTATAACTATGTTCTTTCTAGTCTCTCTATTGCACACTAATTATATTCAAGTTCTTTTCTATTGAAGGTCTTATTTACTAGAGTATGTTCTGTCTTTATGCAGAAGGATGGTCGGCAGGTTTGGGGGTCCAGTCCTGGGGTTCCCCTCATTCTGTCTGCTCACATAATTACTTGAACAAGCACATCTAAGCTTATTTTTGTTCACCAGACTATATTCTTCAGCTAGGAAACTATTTCCTTTCAGAAGGTGACACTTAAGCTGAGATTAAATGGTGACATTGTTACAGGGCAGGGAGAGAGGCACCCCAGAGCCCCTAATCCTGCCCACTCTAAATAGGTTCTGTCATCCGCCACATCAATACAAAACATACAGGACCTTTTGTGGAAACAAACTTTAATACAATTAGAAAAGACAGAGAAGACAAAGAATATAGTATCTAAGTCAAGCACCCAATATTATCCAACTCCTCGTGGGTAAAAGTCCACCCAGACAGGATTGGCCCAAAGCAAGTCTCGAAAGCCTGCCACAAATCTGGAACAGCTTTTGGCAGGGACCCACACATAAGGGTCAGAAACAGCCAGACAATTCTGGGAGGAACCAAAATACCTTTCAGCAGGGACCCACACAAAAGGTTCAGAAACAGTCAGACAATTCTGAAAGGAATAGAGCAAAATCAAAACCAAAATCAACATAGTCATCGTTAACTTCCCAACGGGTCTCTCACCCACATCTCTCTCAATCAGTCCAGGCCAGTGCAGCCTCCCTGCAAGTCTCTCTGCTCCTTGGGCCTCCTGGCCCTCCATCCCGCTTCCGTCTCCTCCTGTCTTCTGTCTGTGTGTGTCTCCTCTCTGTGTGTGTCCTGTCTCTCTTCTCCAACTTCTTATATCCTGCTCAGTTCCACCCTACCTTGGGTGGGACGGGGAACCTGGGACACATCTTTTTCCTGGGGACCACCTTGTTACAATATGAGTCAAAATATGAAACACAAGAGAAATGAGATGACCAGGGAAAGAGAATAATGTTTAAGAAGCAAATTGATATTAAGTTCTAGAACAAATTATTTGAGTTAAATTCCTGGATCCAAGAGTTACTTGTAGAATGACCTAAGGCACCGCTTTGTCCTTTAGTATTTTTCATCTGTGCAATTGAAAGTAATAGTTGACATTTCATTGTAATAATAAATGTATTAATATGTGTACACTACTTAGGACAGTGCCTGGTAGATAGCAAGCATTCAGTAAATACTAGTTATTGATGTTGTTATTAATATATTGTTAATATTGTTCACCCTATTATCATAACTCATAATTAAAAATATATTTGTGACCAAAATGATACTGATATTTTCAAGGAAAAGATAATAAAAAAAGTACTATGATATCTTGACTTCCTGCTAAATTATATGGTACATGATGAATTTTGGGTCTTTCTGTTACAGAGCAGGAGAGAGGGGGCACCCCCGAAACCCCAGACCTGCCCTGTTCTAAATGGGTTCTGCCACCCACCGCATCAATACAAAACATATAGGACCTTTTGTGGAAACAGACATTAATGCAACTAGAAAGGACAGAGAAGAAAAAGAATATATTTTCTAAGTCAAGCACCCAATGTTAACCAACTCTTCATGGGTACAAGTCCACCCAAACGGGATTGGCCCAAAGCAAGTCTCGAAAGCCTGCCACAAGTCTAGAACAGCTTTTGGCACGGACCCACACACAAGGGTAGGAAACAGCCGGACAATTCTGGGAGGAGCCAAAATACCTTTTGGCAGGGACCCATACAAAAGGGTCAGAAACAGTCAGACAGTTCTGAGCAGAACAGAATATAATCAAAACCAAAATCAACACAGCCATCGTTAACTTCCCCACGCGTCTCTCACCCATATCTATTTCAATCAGTCCAGGCCAGTGCAGCTTCTTTACAAGTGTGTCTGCTCCTTGGGCCTCTTCTAGCTTTCCATCCTTCTTCCATATCCTCCTGTCTTCTATCTGTGTTCTGTGTCTCCTCTGTGTGCTCCATGTGTGTGATCTCTGTGTCTCCTCTCTGTTCTCCAGCTTCTTATATCCTGCTCAGTTCCACCCTACCTTGGGTGGGACAGGGAGCCTGGGACACACCCTTTCTTCTGGGGACCACCCTGTCCCCCTTATAGTTCCTCACCAAAAGGTGCCTTAAACTCTGGCAAGCTTTCAGGCTTTTTGCCCCACTTTCAACCAAGCCTGTTTGACTGGGATTTGCCTATGAAGGCAGGAATAATTTTCAGAGTATTTTTAAGAATATCCTTTTTTCTCTTCTCTCTCTCCACACACTAATTCTATTAAACATCTTTCACACTGTCTACTCTCTGTGCCTTTGTGCATATGGATAGCGGATGTCTAGAACCCCTGTTAGAGCATTCACCCCTTAACAATTTGGGGTCCCTGCAGAGCATGCTAACATTTTCATTCAGAAAGAAAGTGAATGGAAACATGCAAGGGCATATGTGTTCTTGAAAACTCTGGAATCCTACTGGGCAGATATTCTGGGAATCCTGAATGCTGGAGTGTGGGAATGTTTCCAGATGAGCCACAATCCTGATAGGCTTCACTGTTCTCTCTGAGCCAAGACCCCCTCTCCAGCAATTCATCTTCTTCCTTTGTCCTCCATGGTTATAGCTAAAGTAAGCTTTGGAGAATGTTTCCCTGAGGCAACAGAGCTTTCTTAGATTGTTATAGCTTGCAGATGGTTGGTGTATTTTAGTAAAGATTAGTGACTTTTTGGACAGAAAATGCTTAGTCATTTCCTATCAAATTGATTCCGCAGGTCCATGTACCATTAGCCACATGTACAGTTCTTTTCTAGCATATTTACCTTTCATGTCTTTCACTTAGCAATCTTTTCTTATTAAAGGGACTTTCTGGATCCCATAACCTTAACTGAAATCTTTGTAATAAAACACCTTAATCCATTCAGAGCTTTAAACAATGGTTGTGACAGCAAAGCCTTTGATTCGATTCTTGCCTAAGGCCATTTCAATCAGTCTTTGCTGTTCAAAGGCCTTTTCATTTTTATGCTTTATTGGTTGGGATTGTGGAGAAATTGCTTGGTCCATACAGGACTATCTCTGAATTTCTTGACTTGCTATTCCCTTATCCTTACTGTTAGAGAATGGCTTATCCTTTTTAAAGCTTGTCTATTTCTTATAGGATCCTGTTAAACACAGCTAACAGTACAAAACTATTACTGTCCTATTCAGTCTTTTAGAACTGTAAGTTCTTTGGATATGTGTCCTGCCTTCTAAATTATCACAGAGTAGAATTACTGAGGTATAGAGTAAATCGTTTCCTTGCTTACTTAGACAATCAAATATACCAAGTTATTTATTTTCATGTATCTCTTTATCTTTCCAGATTCTGGTTGTCAAAATATTCCTGTCAAATGTGTTCTTCTCAGAGAAAGCATTTTGTACCACAGATATTTTGAAGACTTATACACCTGTGAATATATTTATTGTGTTATATTTTAACAATATATTTACATAACAAAATACAATTTTATTTTATAACTGTATTTATATTGGATATAAAATTCTAGATTCAAGTTGTTTTTCTTGAATATTTTAAAATTATTTCTCTATAGTATGTTATGTTCACTGTTGAGATGTTGATACTGGGCAAATGGGGCTTCAGAATTGCCAAAGGCACTGTCCAAATTGCTTACCGGTCATTATCTTGGTTTTGCACCTACGCACACAATTGCAAGACTACTCAGGCTTAGGGAATAATAACAATGGGATTTTTTTAACAAACAGGGAAAAGCAAAGAATCATTGAAGTCAACATATCGCCATTTACCTTACTTAAAGCAATGTCCAGAAAAGTAAGAAAGGTGGTGTCTTCCCGCCACTGCTGACGTGGAGCTCTTTTTCCAAACAATAGGCCACATTTCCAAAATGGCGTCTTTCTTCTTCTGCAGATGCCCAACAATCAGACTGTAGGCCAGGTTCCAACTTACAAGGATGGCACAGAACACAACTGGAGATGCTCCCCGAACTGCCATGGTGCCCCAGCACAGCACCAGGCCAACAACACTGCAAACAGCAAATACAGTGACCAGACAGTCCAACAGACTGCACTCACGCATTTTAGGAAGGCGCCCACTTTGGGCCTCTGTCTTCTTCTTTTGGCTGCAGTAAAGACAAAACTGGGAGCAGTTTCTGTCACTCGACTACTTGCAAAGCCTCCAAAGTCGCTAGCTCCAAAGTCACTGAAGATTTCAAAAATGCTCAATCCAAAATTCTATATCCTGGCGGCTTAAAAACTTCTGGCATCTGAATTCCAAACTCTCAATCTTGGCGGCTACATTTTCTGCTGCTGATTCCTCTATTCCTACATCATGGTGACTGCTTCCTCTATTCCTTCAGTATGGCGACTGACTCGCCTTCTCCTTCAGTCCCTTTTATTTCTCATCAGAATCTCCACCCCAAACTGCAAAACTTAGCATTTTCCCGAGGCTATTTATTCTCATCAGCAAACCCCTCCAGGGGGCACCACCTTTACCAAACTTTGGACTCAGCCCAGTTACAAAGTCACATGGAAACCTGATTCTTGTATTCACATGTGACCTGTATTGTCCTTCTGGAAAATTATACTATTTTCTCTGTGTTTTGTGTTCTTAAATTTTACAATTTAAATGAATAATGTGTTCAGATGTCACTTTTTTTCCCTCTCTCCAGCCTTACAATCTAAGAGATTTTTCAATTTAATTTTCATTCTCTTAGCATTTGTTTTGTACATTCTTAGTTCTCCCAAATATTCCCTCAAAGAGTTTCCTGATTATATTATTCAAGCAATTTATTGTATATTTTGGATTCTTTATTTTTACCATTATGTTCACCATCTCTTCTGTTTCTTCTTGGCTCTTTCTTGCAAATCCTTATTCCTGCTTTATTTGACCAATCATGTTATCCCTTTCAGAATATTAATATTTTTATTTTATAATATCGATGTTCTGTATGTTATTTTGACTATCAAATAAGCTTTAAAACAGCTGTGCTGCTCAGGTATCGTTGTGTCCTGTGTGTGTTCATTTTCCTGAGAGTATTAACAACTTTGCTTAATAATATTCAACCAAAAGACGGGTCAAAGACCTGTCTTCTATCATGTTCCATACATGTCAGGTTTTAGGAATGGAGCTCTTCACCCACGGCTCCTTCTGAACTTGATTACTCCACTTTTAACAAACCTGTTGTACATGAGACATCCCTCTACGTCTCACATGACACTATCTTATTTTTCTTCCTTCATTAAATCATCCATCCTTAGAGATCTGAAGAAAGACGGTGGGGAGAACATTTTCAGGGTCTGATCAATAACCTGGTAATTTGGGAACTCCCTGGTGGCTCAAGCGGTTAAGCCTCAGCACTATGAGGCTATAGGCAGCCACTGCAGCATGAGTTTGATCCCCGGCCAGGGAGCTGACTCACATGGCGCAGCAGACCTCTCCTATCTCACCTGCTGCTCCACTCAGCAGTGTATTTCAGTAGATCTGCCTGTTCTGCTCCCCACTCTGTATCTGGTGAATCCTCTCACACATACCCCACACCTCTGGCCTAGACCCCAGCTCTTGCATGCATAAACACATACATCTTTAAAAAAAATAACCTGGTCATTTGTACATCACTTAGGCCAACATTTCCTCTCTAATATTACCATTAGAGTCCTTGTAACATGGAACTGGTACTGATTTCTGTTTTGCAGTGGTCACGGTGCAGGCAAGGCAAACTGGAGAAGAAAAATTGGCACAACTCAAAGATTTCTCAAAGGATTTTGATATCTCATGAACTTATTTGTAATGAGTATATATTAACTAATCTTTAGGAGAGAAAACACTCAAAAAGAAAAAGAGAATTGGGCCCCACCTGACTAATTTCAATTCAAAGGAGCACTGAAGACTACTTAACTTCAACTATCATACTTTCTCACAATACCTGTGTCTGTTGCCACCCACCCTTCCCCTTCTAGAGTGCCGCAAACCTGAGGGGAGGTGGGGAATGGCAGTTAGTGGGAACTGGATTTTTGCACCATGACTGAATCTTTGCTCCTTTTATCCTCCACATCCTTGAGCACCCTTCCCTTCTTTCTCTAGCTCTATCCTGGTCTTTAATTTTCACACATCACAACTTTACAGCCCATTTCCATTCAGTGTGCGCATGAATGATAACCTTGTGCACAGTGGCATAAACTTTAAAAATTCACACCAGGTCTTTCTACTTCAGAATTTTTCTTTAACCTAATTATCACCAAAAAAGAAAACTAAATTCAGTCTTTATAAAGGCATTCCTTTGTTTTCATATGCTTGAATTAGAAAGAGAAACTAGATAATTAGAAAAAGATAAAAGGCCCTCAGGTGCAAGTTCTGGAAATTAGACCACAGGTTCTCTATACTCCCAAACAGAAATTTCCAAATGAGAAATTGACACCAGTGTGCACTATTAATTTAGCCCTTGAAGCACCACAGGTTCTTGTCTCATGAAGCTGTAAAAAGGAATTTGCACACTTTTTAGATAAGTAAGCAGAGAGAAGCAAACTTTCTTCATGAAGGTGAAGAACAGTAAATTCAAAGGAAGAAAGCAAGGACTTCCAGGTGTGCTGTACCTGGGAGAGGCAAAGAAGCCATTATGGGCCCATATGTAGGGGACATTTAAACCCTTTTTTGTCTATTCAAAAATCTCATCATCCTGTTTTGTGATTGGCTCTTTCTCTTAGTGGTGATACTCCTCCAGGCAGATGTACCCATTTTCTCAGCTCTTATCTTAGAGTTTACCTCCCCTGTCCAAGGTCTGCTAAAATTCACTGCCCCCATTAGCCCTCCTGGGTTTCTGACCTCATCTCTGGGGTATACTTTGGTTAGCACCTCTTAGGTAATTCACTGTCTTTATCTCAGAAGCCTCTAGCTCTCCCTATATCCCTGTCTGTACTGTCCCTGAAGATGCCTAATTAACTCTAGTGTGTCCTAAGACTCAAAATGACCTGTTAAGGAACATTTTGCAAATATAAAGTTTTCCAATAACTAAATATTCCTGCATCCCTGACTACAAGCTACTCAGTTTTACTTACAGTATCTGAAGTAGGGGAAAGAGACCAAAAGAAGGCCTTGAGGTAAGAGGGAGCACCCTGTTTCATAGAGGAACTGAAATTATGTTAATGTGACAGGGGCACAGAGTATAAAGTGGGCACTGATAAGAGGCAGCATTAGCAGTGTAAGCGAGGCCAGATTTGATAAGCCTTAAAAACCATTATAGGAGGTTTGAGGGCAATGGGAAGCCACTGCAGTATTTTCAGTGTAAGAAGATCATGGCTGTCTTAGAAGTCAGGGAACATTTCTGCGATCTAAGTACAGTGTTTGTAATTGGAGAGGAGGAACTGTTGAGTAGGAGACCTGTTCACAGGTAACAGAGGCAGCCTGGACAAGTGGTACTGGTGGCCAGGCTGAATATTAATAGTAGGAATGGATAAAAGTGAGCCCGTTTGAGAGAAATAAGCAGAAAAGCTGACAAGATGTTATTATATTTCAGGTAGGGAAAAGAAAAGAGAGAAATCAAAGCATCCAGTTTTGGTTTTCTGGTTTGGGCAGGTGGGAAAATGAGAAGGATGGTACTGTTTATTTGCATCAGACACACAGAAGGAAGAATTGCAGAGAGAGAAGAATGTGATCACTTGAGTTTGGGGCATTTTGAAGAATGTGATCACTTGAGTTTGGGGCATTTAAGAACTACAAGGTCTTTGGTAAAGTGGGCACTAGTCTACCAATGATATTCTCTGTGATGGTCTTTCTTCTTGAACTGAATGCAAGCATTATTGCTGGCACCCCAAAACTTAAAGCATCCACCTTAAAGCCACCAGAACCCTGTGCTGCACAAAAACACTGACTGTAACCAGACTGCCACATTTCTGCACTCTAGAAGGCATGATTCACACTGTAGTCTTCTTACCGCAATGTAACTTTCTATCTCAAAAATAAAATTTTCAGTGCACTCTAACCAGTGGAACTCTGGGGTCACATGCAGAATCCCCAGAGGGTTTCCTGTGCTTGCTAATCTCGTCTTTACATCTCCATGATAGAGAAAATAGGACAAACCAAAACATCTCTACTTGTACAAAGGAAGGAAAAGTCAATGTTTGGATTATTTTTTAGAAAACCGAGGTCTTCCTGGATACAACTGTGGACAAGCAAACACAAGCCTGTTTGGGGGCAGGATTCCCTTATTTCATTAGGCCAACTGTAGCCCAATTTGAAAAATTCCCTAATTTCTTTTTTTTTTTAAGATTTTTTATTTATTTACGCATACAAGCTGGGGTACAGGCCAGAGGCGTAGGGCGGCGAGAGGGTTCACCAGAGACAGAGTGGGGAGCAGAACAGGCAGATCAGAAATACACTGCTGAGGGGAGCAGTGGGCGAGGCAGGAGAGGTCTGCCGCTCCATGTGGGAATCTCCCTGGCTGGGTGTCGAACTCGCGTCTTCGCTGCGACAGCTCCACAGCACAGCCTAACCGCTGCGCCACCAGGGAGGTCCAGAAAAATTCCCTAATTTCTTTAAGCCAGAACTCTTCAGGACTGACAACCAGACTCTGACTGGTAATATTCAAGATTTATACATTGGAAGTATATTTAAAAATCCAGCAAAGACCTGGAAGGGAGTAGTACTTGTTGCTATATGTAACTAAATAAGCAGCCATACTTTCACAGTTTTCACAGAAAGAATTAATTTTCCAAATGAGTTAATCAGTATTTGGACATAAAATCATTAGTTATTAAAACAAAAAAGGACCTTGGAGATCATCTGACCCAATTTTCTCATTTGACAAATAATGAAACTGAGGCCCAAAGAGGCTAAACGCTTTGTCAAGTACTGTGCTTAGGTGCAGGTCACCTCACTCCAGGCCTGTTCTTACCACTAACAGACATAACATCTCTATGAAATGGGTGAATCTACAAAATCCATCAAAGAATGTAGGAGCTGACAGTTTCTCCATCTTATTCCCTATTGCATGTTTGTTCCAAAAATGTAATCATCATTTTAACAATAGGAAAACAGGAGATTCCTACACCATGAATTCCTGGATTAGCTGCTTCAATCAGGATTACTAAGTATCCAAAGTACTTCACATAACATGTAAAAAAGAAGTAAGTAAAGGCATATTATCAATCCACAGTCAAGGTCTTGCTTAACAATTCCCAACCTGGGGCAACTTTGCCCCCAGAGGACATCTGCGGAGACATCTTGGGTGTCACCCAGTGAGTAGGGGTCCTAAATGGTTCTCAACATTGACAACAGTGCATAGCAGTCCCCCAAAGAGAATTACCCACACCAACATGCCATTAGTGTAAAGGTTGAGAAGCACTAGTCTAGAAAAATTATATAAGCAGTAACTCAAGAGTTCTGGCTAGAAATAATGCTGTTGGTTAAAAAGAATTTTAAAAATAGAGAGTGATAGTTGTCTGGAAACAGATGAAAGCTACCCTAGAAGGCAAATCCAACAACCCAGCAAAGTTTAGGTTCATGTTGTCCTGGCTCTGAATCTTGGGAAAATTACTTTAACCTTCCTAAACCTTAGTTTTCTCAAATATAAAACATGAGTTACAAAATAGTATATCTTTCCTAACATAGTTAAAAAGAGTAAATGCGATGATAAATATAAAGGGATCCACATAGTGTCTAAATCTAATCAACGCTTACTCACTGGATATATTATTCACAAAATTTGGAGCTTGACAAAATTATTTGTTGAATCCAATAGTCCCATTTTATAGGTGATAAAACTAAGTCCCAGAAAGGTTTAAATTTAATATCACAGATTTTTTTCTACTATTTTATATGAGGCCTAGACAACAGATGTTCAGTAAGCATTACACTGGTTTTGTTATTAAATTCTCAACATCTCAAGAACAAAAGGAAAAAAGTACAGATATTATTGTGCACTTTCACAAATGAGTAACTAAGGCCAAACCTGGGGTAAGTATCTTACCCAAACCTTCCTTTTGGGAAAGTTAAGAACCTGGTCTTCAATTTAAAGGTCAAGTACTCATTTGCTAATATCACAGCAAGGCAACTTTATGGTCATTTCTATTTCTTTTTTTCAAGGTTTTGTTCCTAATTTGATCATTTAGATAATATTCACATTCCCCTCAAAGGTAGACATTTCCAAATGAAATATGACTGATCAACTGCTGGCAGCATAAATCATTCATAAGCAATAGTTCCGACAAGGCTCCATTCATCATGTATTTTCTTGACAATAAAACAAATTAATCCACCAACTCTAATAAACCTTGTACCAATCTATCTAAGTTGGTCAAAAATAACATAATATCAACAATTGCAATGCTAATGATCAAGCTCTCTTCTTCATAAGGAGTCTAGTTTAGCGATGTTTTTGAAGGGCAATATAACAACAGTTCAAGATCCTCTAAACATGGGATGTACCCTGTGTAGTTCTCCAAATTGTGGTGAATCGAGCTTATCAGACCCATAGAGAAGAGCTCTGGAACACCAGGTCAAGTAATAAAGTCTTTAATCCTAAGGGAAAATACTAATTTCTCAGCCCCATTCCATCTCAAGCAAATAGAGAAAGGTCAGAATTGATAGCTGCAGAGACTGGGATTCAGGGGTTACATTTCTTCCCAGTTGGAAGGGAAAGCCCAAATTTAAGAGTGGGGTTGGATAAAGGCTGAAGACAGCACCACCCTGGCAATCTGTTCTCTGCTTTGCTTACAGGTAAGCTGAAGAATCAGATCATTCCTTGAGCATTCTGCAAGTACATAAGAACAAAAGACTAGACCTCCTAAAAACTGACATATCACATGCCTTGTTTTACACAAGCACATAGGGCTACCACAGTTCTTCTACTATAAGAATACAGGAAGAACAATGCTATCATACAGGCAGGAAATCAAGAGAAAATCATTCCTTTACCATACTCTTCTTCCCTCTGATTTTCTGCCAGGGCTCCTTAATGATAGAACCTAGAGGGCATAGGATTCCAAGGATACAGTTCATGCCAGTCAGCTTCTTGAGGGAAGAGAGAAACATGGCAAAGGATAGAGATCAAATCTGTGTACAGACAGACAATATCTGGCACATTTACTTTCACCTGTAAGGATTAAGTTAGAAAGGGAAGAAGTTATATCACAGACTCAGTTCTCACATTAGTTAGTAATAATTCAAGTTGTTCTCAGCTTCATATATACACATGATAAGTTTTTAAGGAATTGCATAAAAATATAAATACCAAACCCCTTTCCAAACCTACTAACAACAGAGCCTTCAGGGATATTACCAGGCAGCCATTAAACCATTAAAGTAATAATAATGTAGTAGCAAGGTAAAAACAACTCATGTATAATTCTCAAGCACAGTCATAGCTGAGATCCACAGGTATCACTGACATTGCTGAGCGTACACACACACACACACACACACACACACACACACACACACACCCTTCCCAATTCATCAGTGTCATCTTCCAGACATTTTCCGATCTGGAACGCTCAGCATCAGGAAGACCAAGAACCAGGCGCAGGACCTCTGCTAAGCAGTCAAGCAGACTACAGACCCTGGTTGCCGCCCTGCCCCACCTCCCACCCCCCTCACTGACACAAAACAGAAGTAGCTTAGGCCATAGCAATAATTCAAGTAGGAGGTTTATTATTTTTTTTTGAGACTCCTGTTAACTAAATTCTAGATTCTGCTTTTATTAACTTTTTTAAAGATGCATTTGCTTGTAAGTAAAATGTTCCCTGTAGTTTGGATCTATAACTCAGATGCTGAATCATGATTGCAGTGTTTTTCCAATTCTAAGCAAAAGAAAAAAAAAAGTGCAAAGCATTGTAGAGTGCAGGCTAAACATATTCTCTGTATTATCATATCATATGAATTTCATGTCTTTTGGACTTAATATTCTTGTCTTCCAATTATTTGTTAGGGTGAGTCAACCGTTTTGGATCTAGAAAGCAGGAAAGCATTATATTTTTGTATCCTAGTCAGGTTTCACAGCCCTGAATACAGCAGCTATTTGTGAGCACAAACAACGAGAATGGTCCAATGAGGAAAAATGAAGCGGACAAACTGCTGATAACCTTTCCCTTCTGCCTGTGACATGTGAAGACACCGTAAGCATGTAAGTGCTGCTTTATTAAACTCAGGGAATACAAGTCCATTTTTTTTCTTGAAAGCCTAATTGCTTCTCTTTAGCTAAAGAGAAGCAATATCTTTGTGCATATACCTTTTGAGGTACTCTTTTAGAATTTAAAATCTGAACTTAAACATTTCGCATAAAGGTGTAAAAAAATAAATTGCTCAAATGAATCATTTAGAACTTTCCATATCTCACTGGTCTACTGATTTAATCTCCAGTTGGGTATTTAGCTCATAACAAAACTTGATAGTAAAACCATTAAGCCATTTATCATCTAATCATCCATGAATTGCCTTTTTTATACTTTTGAGATTCAAATATTTAAAACCTTAGAAATCCACCTGTTGGAAATTTGAATTTCAATCAAGTAAGTCTAAAAATTTCAAGTACCTTACCTTCTAATAATTCCAAGTATTCTTAGGATTGTTAAATAACTGTTTCAAATATGAAAAAATCTAATTATATATGTAAATTGATTCATATTTTAATAACTACATTATTATAGAAACAAAAATCAAGTTTAGAGCAAAAATTTGTGTCAACCCATATATTTTCTTAATCACAAGAATTTCTTTCTAAAATCCTCTTCTTTCAATTAGCCTAGTGGCCATTAATGATGAGTCACAATTAGAATAGAAAGCCAGTCACTTAGAAGATTCTCCATTGTATGTTCTAGATCAACTTCCATAAGACAGTTTGAAGGAATGAAGCAAAGGAGGGGCAATTTTATTGTTCAAATAACTATTATATTTTGGTACACAATGATGCAAAATAATCAGTGGTTTTAATATTTTGCTTTGGCCAGTGTCTTTTGAGGGCTTTTTCTGAGACTTTGTAGATATATTTTTTCCACAGGAAACATATGAAAAATATTCCTTACTGTCTTGTTTAATTTTTTTGTTTATACCCTTACTATGTTTATAATTTCAGGTAGTTTTAAAAAAAAACAACATGTAATATAATAAAAAAGAAAATATCTGAACAGGGAAAAAAATCAAGAAAAGTGATTAAAACCAAGTATTAGAATAGAAATTCTATTGCTTAGAGATAGAATTAGATCTGAATTTTCTAGCAGGAAAAATAACAAAGAGAAAAACTATCAGTTATGTGACCCTTCATGTTCATAAGACAAAAACCAAATGACTGCATCACATAATCAAAGTGTTAGTGCTACTATGACAATCATATAGCATTAAAAATGTATCAAATCAATATGCTGTATACTTTAAACTGACACTGTGCTATATGCTAAATATAACTCCATGCCAATAAAAAATAGAAACCTGGTTGTTCAACAAGCATAAGTATCCTTAAAACAAAGTCCTTCCCATTCTTCCCATCTGTTCTTATGTAGAGATTGTGTGAAATATGAACAACAGAATTCTCAACAACACTCCTGCAGTAAACACAATAATAAGATGCTCCAGGCTCTTTCTAACAATGTCTTTCAAGGAAGGTCAACAAAAACACAATGCAAAAACAATAAAATCCAGTTGAGAAAGGTGATAAAATGCTCGGGACAGCGATCAGCTCTGACAACTAATTCTCGAATATGTTGTAGAAGTGTAGTTGGACTGCATATCTGTTAGTGTGTGACTGAGGAGTATCCAGGGACCCCCAAACTTGCATTCATTAAGTGGTCCAGTCATCCATGCACACCAAGACAAAGCAGACTCTTGGTGTAAAAACACTTAAATAGAACTAGTGTGCATGAAGAGAGAAGAAAGGATAACAGTTTCCCAATAAACACCCAAAATTACCCATATCCTCAAGCATAAATGCCTAACCAAATTGGGTCAGCCCTACATAGGGCTGCTGAAGCCTAAAAATTTACTCTATGTCTAAGGCACCTGCTGGTAGGGAACCATAGCAAAGGGGAGCTGAAGAGGTCCCAGAAAACTGGGACAAATTACAAATCACGATACCAGCTGTCATAGTTAGCCTCCCCTGTGCCTCTTGCCCAGAGGTCTCTTTCAAGTCTCCCTCCAGGTGCCTCCTTCCCTGTCTCTTTCCCAGCAGTACCAGGGTGCAAGTTGGGCTGTGGAAGCAAGGGCTTTCTCTTTTTCCTCTTCCCTATAGCTCATCTATCTTCTATGTCATAGAATTTCACCTGGACACTCAGTTCTGCCCATCGTTAAGTGAGATAGGGAACATGGTATACACCCCCCCGTTTTTGTAACACCTCCTTCAAGCCATACCCCATAAACTTTTGATAACTACTAAGTAGTAGCAAATTCAAGATATTTTTTAGCAAGTGTATATGTAAATAAATGATCCAAAGTTTCCTAGTAGCTCTTTAGCTAGAGATTTCCCTTAAAATCTGTATTTATCTAAAACTTCCCCAGATATAACTCACATTCTTGTCAAGGGTCATCAGAGCAAAATCCTCAGATGTGCCCCCATACCCTGCCCACCCCAGATGTGTGACATGAGATGGTCCTTAATGCTCATCCTCATCTCTTTCCCATCCTTCACATTAAGAGGAAAGACAAGACCACTTGAAACACTACAAAACGAGCAAAGTTCTTCTACCACATATATCCCCATTATATATTTGCAATTAATTCATAAATTAAGAGAAACCAACACCATAGACTATCATGACTACCTCCATTGTTTTTATCTCTCTGGCCTAGCTGGTGTCAAATCGCTCATGGGTATTGCCCCCAAAGCTATGGGACCAGATGGTAAGGACACAGGCTGCTTGGCAAAGAATACTTATGCCTACTGGCACCAGCCTGGTGTTCTATGGGCTACCCAACATTGGCCCTACCTACAGGCAAAGACAAGCACAAGCCCTACTCATTAACGGCTCCAAAAAAAGAACCATTATTATTTATTGGCTCTCTTCTCAGATCCAAGTCAAGATTCTAAAGTGACCTAGAACAAATAATTAGACCTAACTCACTGAGCAAGTACAGGTTTCCTGCACTATCAAAGAGAAGAGCATGTCTATGAAATCGACCATTAGCATAAACGGCATACAAGAAAGAAGCCGTTAATGTCAAATTACTTGGAAAAAAATTAGTGTTCCATCTCTAAAAAATAACCTATGGAATCAGGCCCAATAACATGTAAATAAAACCTAAAATGATGTTAATATAAAGTAAAAGGCGGAATGATACGATAACTGCACCTCTGTGAAAAGGAATGTCAGGGAAGGTCTTGTTACCACGCTTGCGCTCAGGGTGCCTGCTGCCTCCCTCAAGGCTGCTGCAACACAGGCGCTGTTGCCATTTGTGCCCACCTGGATGGAGCTGGAGGGGATAATCCTAAACGAAACAAGTTAGCAGGGGAAAAACAAAAACCAGATGGTGTCACTTCCAGGTAGCATACAGAGGAACCAAACAAAGGTTCAGATAAAGCCAAGCTAAGAACTCTAGAAAGCCGACTATAGAACTGAGGCTACAGAAGAGGGAAGACGACAGGGGTGAGAACCAAGTGGAGAGGGAGCACAATGTACTATGGGGGTGGCTAGGGGTGTTTTGATGCTGGGTGTGGTCCGGTAAGAACACCTGAGGGGAGGGCCTCCCTGGTGGTATAGCAGTTAAGCTTTGCACTGTTGGCAACTGTGATTCAAGTTCCATGCCCAGCAGGGGAGATTCCCACATGGCGCAGTAGACCTCTCCTGCCTCGCCTGCTGCAGTGTATTTCCGTTGATCCGTCCCCACTCTGTCTCTGGTGAACCTCTTGCCACCCCAGGCCTCTGGCTGTACCCCAGCTTGTATGCATAAATAAATAAATCTTTAAAAAAAAAAAAGAATGCCTGAGGGGGGCAGATCCTGTACTTCTAAAACACAAACAACTATGTAAACCAATGTTACTTCAATTTAAAAAAAAAATGCTGAATGCTAGTTTCACTTTTCACCTAGTCATGAAAGCAAAAATCTTAGTAAACCCTTTTTTGGATTTCTTTCAGTTAGTGAAAACAGGAATAGTAAATCCTCACTTGATGTCAGCAGGTGCTTGGAAACTTGGAAGTGTAAGGAGCTAATTGAGATCAACAACAGTTACGTTTCTATGTCATAATTCTGGTCACAAAACATCACCAAACTGAAATAAAAAGCCAAAACACTTCTAATATTAATAATTAGTATTTCTTAATTTCCCAACCTGCTTATTTTGGCTCAAGTCCAGGTGGGAACCAGCCCTGGACAGGATACTTTTCAATTGCCAGGCGCACTTACACACACTTGCACTCATTCTGAATGGACAATTCAGACAGATCAAGGTCTTTGGGGGGTGGAGGAACCTAGAGTACCCAGACAAAACCCATGCAAACTCCACGTAGACACTGGTCCTGGCCAGGGAATTGATATTTTCTCTTAGACATTATGAAAACATGATGTTGACAAAAGCAACATCATTCAGGGGCATGTTGTAAGAATGTAAGTCCTTAGTAAACTCCAGTGATGTAACGGGACCTTGCAAAAAGCAACGGTTATCTGTAATACTTTCATGACGAGTCAGATATTGAGTGTCAATTTGGTTGAGTCTATTTTTGTAATCCGCATCTTCATCTTTGAAGTCTCCTCTCTTCAAGCTCAGAACAACTAGAATCAATAATTTGAGACTTATCCTTTGAAATAGGCCCTGATAGATACAAAAAGTTCCACTTAGTGTCTAGGAAACGCTCTGACAAAAGCTGAAAGCTCAAAGTAGTTCCAAAAGTCAACATTCCTAAATCATCAGCCTAGTGTGTGGAGAGAAAACTTGGTGTTTTAGCACTCGGTGTCTTGGAAGGAAACGGAGACACATTCAACTCAGATTTTTAATGTAAAGTAATAAAGGGAATGTTATTCACTGAGGTAAGGCAAGGGTTAAGAGAACACAAAAGGTATGGGGAAGCATTCCAGGGCTACATCAGCAGGAAACTGTTCTACCCTCAGGCTCCAAACACTAGAAGGGGAAAACAGTGTAACCAAAGCTATACGGGAGCTGAAGGAGCAATCTCAGAATGAAAAAGCCACTGCCAGAAAATGATGCAAAAGTAAAAGGAGAGGGAAAGACCTAGAAATACATGACCTCTTTCTCCCCTGGCTCTTGGATCTGCTGTGGAAACTTCTTTGGATGAACCTAATTAAAGGCAAGGCAAGGGAAAAAGCAGCGCAGAGGTGGAGAATGAACACCTTAGTGACCTTGTAAGACAACAGGGTTTTTAGAGTTTGCATGAAGAATGAAGAGTCATCCTAGAGGTCATGTTGCTGCAAGTGGTGTGGGATGGGAGGCACCCAGATACCCAGCATTGTGCCCCTCTCCATGAGATAAAATGGCTCTTGCTTTCACTTTCTCCTGAAGGAAAAACACCTTTACACTGTCAACATAATTTTTCACTTATGTTTCTTAAACAGCTTGCTGATTTCATAAGCCTTTCCCTGTTCTCTCTCTTATAAAGAGATTTATCTTTTTTCCTAGGATGACAGAGCATTCTGTGGGGGTACTGAACATGAGAGGGTATCCAGCAATCTGTCCCTCCATCCCATGCTAATGGCAGAGAAGGGACAAGAAACTATTCCACCCTGCTCCTCATTATAAACTCTAGCTTCAATTCTTTATAATCCACAGTGCACAGAGAAACTCATTTATTTAACTGGAAAGAAAATAAAGACAAAGGACAGCAGCTTGGTGGAAGTTTGCTAAAGAAGACTTCACCTACATATCACCATTTTTACATTCGAAATGTGATTTGCGCATAGTCAACAAGGAAACATGTTTTAAAAGTAATTTAAATTCAAGGTAAATATCTGGTCAGAAATAAAAGCTAGCGTTCGAGCACTTTTTTTTCCTTATGTTAAAGGTAAAGCAGGAAGAATGCTTCTGAAAACACCCCCACAGCACACTGTTTGGGAAAATTACACGCTGGCATTTCATGGTGACACAGATTTGCTTACATTCACCCAATATTGAGCCACACGGAAAAAAAGGAATTTAAAACCAACAACAGCAATTTAAAAATACTAGAATTTCAGAATTATTCCAGAAACAGACACATTCCCAGATGGAAAGTTGAACTGGAAGCTGAACTTTTCCTCCTGCAGGCAGGTTTAATAAATGAGGACATCCTATAAAACGGTATAAAAAAACCTCCTTGGGAGGACGAGTGGATGTAACTAGAAAAAATAATATTATAATCACATGAGCTATGAATTGCTCTGTGACATGCAAGGAACATGTTGTATCACCATTTGTGAAATTTTTCAGATTAATTAGACATAGCTCAAGTCACCCGCACCCCCCTCCAAAAAAAAAAAAATTGGCAGAAAGACTGAAATCAGTCAGTTTGGGCTGGCTGCACCCGCCCTGGAACAGCCAAACTAGATCAAACTGACCTTTCGGTCTTCCAGTTCTTGATCAGAGAGGAGCGTGGGTCTGGGCTGCCACCCTTGTCATTTGCTGTGTGAGGCCACATGGTGCACTATGAAGCACAGTCTCTCACCATCTGCCCAAGCTGTTGTGCCATCTGTAGCCAAGCCAACAACTCTATTTATTGATGGACAACTAGCAGATGCACTCACTTCCTGGCCAAGTCTAGCCTCGGAGATTCCCTGCCCTTAAGGCCACAGCTCTGTCCTCCTAGGCAACCCCACAGATTGCCAACATACAGTGGCCTTTAAGTGGGTTCAAGAATTTCTACCTTCCAAGAGGCTTATCAACTTTTCTTCCTCTCACTTTTGGGGTGGAAGCCCAGGTAGACCTTTTTGTCTTGTTTCAACACTGCAAACCCAGATTGATTTGTTCTTCCTTTTTGGGAAAATTAGACCTCATTGTTTTAATTGCCTTACAAAAAAAAATACACATAGTCCACACAAGTCTTTCAGTGGTTTTTCTCAGAACAGTCCATACCAGCCTGCTAGCATTATAAGACCCTCCGTGGGTGAGAAAAGTCAAGCTCTAGGAATCTAAAACACTACATAACTTCCCGGGAAAGGGAGAAAACATCTCCTCTGTTCCTGATGAGACTGCACATGGAAAAATGAAGCACATCGTAATTTTTCAGGTCATCTTGTTATACTTATTTCATAATGAATCTATTTGATCATTCATTTATAAAAAGAATAATTGAGCTCCAGCTATGTTTCAAGAAGTGTGAAAGGCACTAAAAATGGAATAGTTAGGAAAATGGTGTGTCCTGTTATTGAGTTTATAGTCTCAAACTATCACAATGCAAACCAATACATTTAAATGGAAAAAAAAATGCAAGGCATCAGCCCTGTGTTAGAGACATGTTTAAATAGGGCCTCCCTGGTGGCGCAGCGGTTAGGCGCTGCGCTGTGGAGCTGTCGGCAGTGGCGACACAAGTTTGACGCCCAACCTGGGAGATTCCCACATGGCAGAGCAGGCCTCTTCTGCCTCGCCCACTGCTCCCCTCAGCAGTGTATTTCCATCCATTTGCCTGTTCTGCTCCCCACTCTGTCTCTGGTGGGCCCTCTCGCCGCCCCGCGCCTGTGGCCTGCACCCCAGCTTGTATGCATAAATAAATAAATCTTTAAAAAAAAAGAAACATGTTTAAATAGCGAGGGTAGAAGATTTAAAAAAAAATGAGCTATGCTAAAAAACCAAATGTACAAATATGTTCCATACATAGTTCTAAGAATGATTGAACAATTACTAAGTTTGAGGAAATCAGGAATTTCAGTAAAGGTCAGGCATTTAAGTCAGAAGCTGAGGGAAGTGGAGAAACATGACAAATGAAAAAAAGGAGAAACTCCCCAAATTACATTAAAAAGTGATAAAATGGGGGCCACCCTGGTGATGCAACAGGTCGAGAGCAGCGCTGTGGAGCTGTCGGCAGCTGCAGCGTGAGTTCAATTGCCGGCCGGGGAGATTCCCACATGGCACAGCAGACCTCTCCTGCCTCGCCCGCTGCTCCCCTGAGCAGTGAATTTCAGTCAATCTGCCTGTTCTGCTCTTTGTCTCTGGTGAACCCTCTCACCGCCCCACACCTCTGGCCTACACCCTAGCTTATATGCATAAATAAATAAATCTTTTTAAAAAGTGATAAAGAAGCCTAAAAATTAAATATTTTCAAAGAACTTTTATGAGGAATAAAAATACCTTAATTTTACTTTTAAATGAACACTTAAAATACAGACTCAATTTTTATCTATCATTTCACTCTTTAGGGAATTACTCTCAACAGTGTTTCCCAATAGGCAATATCAGATAAACTCATAACCTACAAAATTATTACACCTCAATTTCATTTTTTCATGAAAAAATCATGTTACTCTTTGCTTCTTCCTTATCTGAAAGAGTTAGGCAGAGAAAACCCCTTCCAAAATCAAACACTTCAAAAATCCCAATGGAAGAATAAATTGGCATGATATTTCTGAAATGTAATTTGGCGATTAGCATCAAAAGTCTAAATATGTTCAAGCCATCTGGACTGATAAATCTGCTTTTAGAAATTAATTTATCCAGAGAAATAATCAAAGTATACATCAAGACTTGGGTGAGAGATATTGATTGTATTATTTGCAAAATAAAGTCAAGGTATATGTTGAATCATTCTTGCATCCCCAAAATAAATCCCACTTTATCCTTTTAATGCATTGCTATATTCTCTTTACTAAGATTTTATTGAGGATTTTGGATTTTTACATATATGTTCATCAGAGATACTGGTTTACATTCTTTTATTGTAATGCCCTTTTCTGTTTTTGAAATGAATTAGGGTGGTTTCTCTTCTCTCAAAAATTTTGGAAGTTTGTGAAGGATGAGTATTACATCTTGCTTAAAAACTTGGTGGAATTCATCAATAAAGCCACCTGGTCCTGGGTTTTTGACTTTTGGAGGGCTTTGATCAATATTTCAATTTTCCTAACAATGGTCAGTCTATTCAAATACTCTATTTCTTTCTAATTCAGTCTTGAGAGGTTTTATGACTTAAAGAATTTTTCCATTTCTTCTAGGTTGTCGAATTTTAGTTTGTTGTAGTCATTCTTGTCTATTTTTGCTATTGTCTAAGCTTTTCATGTCATCTCCAATAATCATTGCTATGACCGATGTTATGAAAGCTTTTCCCCTACAGTTTTTTTCAATGTGTGTCTAAGTCCTTAGTCCATTTTTAATTGATTTTTGGATACAGCATATGATAAGGGTTCAATATCCTCTTTTTGTGTGTGGATAACCAGTTGTCCTGACACTATCTGTTGAAGATGCTCTTTTGATGATGTTATTGTAATATGTTTTAATATCAGGAAGTTTGATACCTTCAGCTTTAGTATTCTTTTCATTATTCAGGGTCCTTTGGGATTCCACTTAAATTTTTAGTGGAAAATTTTTAAATTCTACTTTAAATTTTGATAAGGATTATACTAAATTGTAGATTTCTTTGGTGTGCCTGGGTAGTTTAGCAATAGCAAGTCTATCTGTTCATAAATACATGATCTCCTTCCACTTATTTGTGTCTTTAATTTCATTCAGCAATGTTTTATAGTTTTAAATACAAAGCCCTTCACCCCATTGATTAACTTTATTGCTAAGTATTTTATTATTTTTGATGCTACTGCATTGAAATTATTTTCTTAATTTCCTTTTTGGAGTGTTCATTGGTAGTATGTAGAAATTCAACTGATTTTTAATGTTGATTATGTATCCTACAACTTCACTGAATTGATTATTTTAATAATTTTGGAAAAATCTTTAGGGTTATCTATATGTAAGAAAGATTATGTTATCTGTGAACAGAGATAATTTCACTTCTTCCTTTTTTTATCTACAAGCCTTTTACTTCTTTTTCTTGCCCAATTGTTCTGGTTAGAATTTCCAGTACTATATTGAATAAAAGCGTCAAGAGTGGGCATTCTTGTCTTCCTGAGGAAAAGTTTGCAGTTTGGCCTTTATTATGACATAACTTCCTTCTATACCTAGGTAAATCTTTTATCATGAAATTATTTTGAATTTTGTAAAAACTTCTTTCTTCCTCTATTAAAATGATCATATAATTTTTTTGGTTTAATTATAAGGGGAGCCATGACCAACGATCTGCCAAAGTACCAAAAAATTATGCTTCCAAAATCTCTTGATGTCAATTCCACACACAGAACAATCGAGCTGTCCTGCGTGTGCCACTCACAACAGAAGCCCTTTTTGATCATATAATTTTTTATCCTTTATCCTGTTATTGTGGAGTATTGCACTGATTGATTTCCATATACTGAAGCATCCTTGTATCCCAGGGATTAAATTCCACTTGGTCATGGTGTATGATCCTTTTAATGTGCTGTTGAATTAGGTTTGTTGGTATTTTATTGAATATTTTTGCATCTATATTCATCAGAGATGTTGGTCTGAATATCTTTACTTGCAGTCTCTTACTGGCTTAACAGTCTTTGTTAACAGGTAATGCTGGCCTCATAAAATGACTGTCTACAATGACTGGTGTTAAAGTTCTTTAAATGTTTGGAAGATTTCAACAGTGAAGCCATCTAGTCCTGGATTTTTTTTTGTGGGGGAGGTTTTTGGATTTTGATTTAATCTTCTTGGTAGTTACAGTTTCTTCGGATTTTCTATTTCCTCATGATTCAGTATCAGAGGTTGCATGTTTACTGAACTTATCCATTTCTTTTATCTAATGTAATTTGGATGGAATGCCCTGCATTGTGGATTAGATCCACTTGGTCTATAATGTTGCTCAAATCCTGCTTCCTTATTGATCTTCTGCCAGGATGTCTTATCCATTTTGAAAGGGGGGTATTCAAACACTCCGCTATGATGGTGTTACTGTTCATCTTTCTCTTCAGTTCTGTCAATGTTTGCTTCATATATTGTAGCTACATTCCTGGTCACCAATCTCTTCACTTAACCTCCTGGCATGGAATAACTTTACTAAAGTGCAATTTAGATCTCATTTCTGTACTGTTTAAAAAGCTGCAACAATTTCCTGATACATATTCCATGAGGGATCCTAATAGAATTTATAAATTCTTCCTAGGTAACCATAAATCCCATTTTATAATTTTATTATTTCTAATATAAAGCAAGGTCTAATTTGTTTTTAATTTGACCTTGCTTTTTCTTTCACAAGTCATTAATCTATCCATCCAAGCAACTCCTGTTTACCTGCTGAATCCAGCCCCACCAGTCTTCAAAGCAAACTCATCTTAATTATTTCAAAAGGCAGAAGGAACTGACTCCCTGGGTCGCTTTAAATTCTCTCTCTACTGATCTCGTGATGCTAATTGTATCACCTACATCACTTACATTGTCTATAATTTCATTTCATTCTATCTAATTATTTCCTTTGTGTACTTTTAACTCCACACCTAACAAATCATGGAAATAAATTTTAGTGGATTATAGCTACATACAAAATGCATCCCACATGGCAAAGAATATTTGCTTCAGACTCTCAAAAGATCTAAAAAGCACATTATTAATTTTCTATAAAAATAAAGTATTTGCTACCACAGATTAATTTGTACATTTTTTATCACACAGTTATAAAAATTTTGACAGAAAAAAAATTTTAATCATCCTTAATTCTACCACAGAAATATAAACATTGTTAAAACTTTTTCTTCCTTATATGCACAAATATTTCTTAATCTACAAATAGTTTGTACCCTGCCTTCCTCATTCATAATATATTTCCAACACCATTCAAAAGTAATATATATTTACCTATATGTCATTTTGAATTACTATATAATATTGCATTGCATGGATTAGCATAATTAATTCATCCAACCCCTATTATTGAATATTTAACCTAAGTTTAGTTTTTCTGTATTCTTAACAATACTACAGTGAACATCTGCTTAAATGCACCTTGATCAGTGGCCTAATCATTTCACAGAAGAATTTTCTAAAAGTAGAATTACAAAACCAAAAATAAAACACATTGAAAGGTTTATAGTATATAAAACAAATTTTCTTTCCGGAAAATTTATACCAATTTACATTTTAGCAACTGCATGTATGAATGCTTGCTTTCATCATACTCCACTAATACTGAACATTATTCTCTTTCTTTTAATTCTACAAGCATTTACTTCATAGTTTTTTTTCCACTAGTGTACCTGCCAGTCATAAGTAGTATTAAGACTTGACTTTTTCTCTCTGCCTACTTCCCACCCAAACCTTCAGGTTTGCTTTGGAAAGGTATTTCTCTGGATGCTGTTCAGATAAGGTTTTCATATCTCCCCCTCCATTTCCACTGCTAAACCTCACTAGTTCAAATTGCCATCTCCCAAGTTATCTAGGCAACTCCTAATAAAATCTTCCAGGGGATCTCTCTTTATATTCCTTCTCACTTACATAACATCCACAAAGGCAAAGAGATCCTTCTGTTACAGGGCAGTAAGAGGGGTATCCCAGGAGGATCCCCAAACTTGCCTGCTCTAAATAGCTTCTACCATCTACCATATTAAGACAAAATATACTCTAGGGTGTTAGATCTTCAATAGAAAGAGACTTTAATACAATCAGTGTGCAATAGAGAGAAAAGAAAGACTATAGTTAACAATTTCCCCATGAGACAACCGAAGTTCCCCATCCCCTCGTGGGTAAATTCCCAAGCAAACAGGGTTGGCCCAAAGTGTGGCCACTGAGGCCTGAAAGCCTGCCTCAAGTCTAAAGCACCTTCTGGGGAGGAACTATAGGGAAGGAGCAGAAGGGGCCAGAAAAGTCTGGAAGGGAAAGAGTAAAATCAAAATACAAGTCAGGATAAATGGTGCCATAGTCAGCCGCCCTGTGGGTCTCTCACCCATGTTTCTTTCAAGTCTCTCCTTCTATGTTCCCCAAGTCCCTGGTACAAGTCCAAAGTTGAGAGGCAAGTGCAGCTTCTTCACATATCTCTGCTCCATGTGCCTCCTCCAGTCTTCTTTCTCCATTTCTTCCTGTTTCTTCCTCTTCTTCAGTTTCTCATCCTTGCTCAGCTCCACCCTTCCTTGGGTGGGGCAGGAAACCTGGAATCTCCCCTTTCTGTGGATATCACACTGTTACACTTCTACAATATATAACATGTGTCAGGTCATAGCATTGCACTACCCTAAAGCTTCTAATTCAAATCCCCTTACTAGCATCTACATGATCTTACTTGTAGATCCTGGAGTTCTAGATCAGAGGTGAATCCAAAATTTGAGGATTGAGCTTACATAATTTCATTTCAAGAAATATAACGCAAAATTAGGTTAAATATCTTGCAAGAATTGATGCAAATGAGGAGCCCTAACATTAAACTTTGTTGCCTTTGTTGTAAAATCACCTCTACTTTGATCCTACCTCTTGCACCTTCCTCCTTTACTCTTCTTTCAGCCACAGAAGACTTCATTGATTTTTCTTAGCTTTTGCACTCTTAATTGCATTTGCATGAATATCGCTCTTCCAAATCTTCCTGTGGCTAATCCTATTATTCATATCTCAGCTCTACTGCCATTTCTTCAGCAGGTCTTTTCATGATGCCATAAAACACAGTTTCATATCACCACCACTATGCCCCTCCCCCAGAAATCCTCTTCACAACATTGTATTTTTCTTGTTGTAGTCCTTTATCATTATATATAAATATCTTGTTTACTTATTCATTTATGAACTATATCTCCACATACTATGTCCCATGATCCCACAAGAGCAAAGATTATATCAATATTGTTCACCTTTTGTGATCTCCAGTGTCTCAAACAATATCAGACACATTATATGTGCTCAAAAATTTCTGTAAACTTAACAAGTAAAAGAATGGATGGATGAAAAAATGGGTAGATGGATGGCCAGATAGATGGATGAATCAATTTTATATATGTATTTTTACTTTCCCATTATTGGTATTGGTATGTTTATTTTTTTAATTGCTATTTTTATTTATGTCTTTTACATTACTGTATATTCCCCGTAGGTTTCCCACCACCAATTCAATTATATTTTAGATATGCATATATCTTTCTCTGATCTGGTACTATTTCTACTACAGCTTTCAGAAATTCTTCAAAATATCTAGCTGCTCCCATTGATACAATCCATGTAGACTTTTTTCCTCTTTCTTACTGATTGTGCTAGGAATTTAGAAAAGGTGGGAATCAACTATGAAAATTCATGATTATCAGCAACTAGAAAATTCTTAAATAATTTCAAGTTTTTCATTTTTAATTTTAACAAATTAGACTGTGGGCATCAATACATTTTTTTTTAATTATTTTATTTTATTTTTTTTTCAAGCTGGGGTACAGGCCAGAGGCGTGGGGCGGTGAGAGGGTTCACCAGAGACAGAGTGGGGAGCAGAACAGGCAGCTGAGGGGAGCAGCGGGGGAGGCAGGAGAGGTCTGCCGCACCATGTGGGATTCTCCCCAGCTGGGCGTCAAACTCGCATCGCGCGCGTGCTGCTGACAGCTCCACAGCACAGCACTCAACCGCTGCGCCACCAGGGAGGCCCAGGAATCAACACATTTTAACAACAAATGGCTTATGGTATATACGATAGCAAAGACACACGTCAACAAAATTGACATACATCATAATATAATACGGGGTTTAATCATCTAAGTCCTTTAAAACCAGTACTCAATTTCTCTCAGAGAATACAGCTTTCTCAAATAACCTATATTTCTTTGTAATTCTGATTAAAATGGCAACAGATTAAATAAGTTGTTGTATTAGTTCACATTTCTAAACAGTGATTTAAATACAAGTCTTATCAAAGATTTAGGACAGTAGGAGATCAAGGATTTTCTTGTCAAAATAAGCACCAATCTATTTTATCTTCCTGCTTCTTGTTAGTATTTTCTGTTTGTTCTTTGTTCTTAAGTTATCAAAAGAATCAATCACCTTTATCACACTACATCCCCAGGAAAGTGGTCTGTCATCAACAAACTCAGATTTGTAAGCTTCCTTATCCCTCTAAAAATGTAAGATCTGAAATGTACATATATAAAGATCTATAGCTATATCTCCACACAACCAGATAAGGAAATATACCTACCAACATAGAATGTAAGATACATATATATGTAGATATGTGTGTGTATAAGGATGAGTTTGCGCACACGTGCCTGCACATGGGGTGGGGGAGGGGAGAAGGCGAGGGAGGGGGGAGAAAGAGAAAGAGAGAAAGAGTGAGAGAGAGAGAGAGAGAGAGAGAGAGAGAGAGAGAGAGAGAGAGAGAAAGAGAGAGATCCTTCTGGTGCTGAGCTGTGAATGTTCTGCCAGTGACAGATACTTTTTCTGGTTTAACCTTTCCTTTCTTAACATATTATTTTTATGTATATCTTTTGCATTATGTGCATTCCCCATGGGTTACCTACCACCAATTCACCTGTGAACCATCACCAGCTCTTTTCTCCCCCGTTTTGAACCCTTATCCTCCCAGTCCCTTCCTTGGTTTAACCTTTTCATCTCTGGTAGTCATTTTTAACTGTCACAAAATCTGAAATTGATGGATTTGTATAAAGGACATTTCTAATTATTGGTCACTTTGTTTTTAAATCCAGTTATAGTTAGTTTTTATTTATTCTGAGTTCTAACTTGTTGCCTCTCAAAATACCTTAGTCAAGGGTACCCCTACCTCCCCAAGGCCATTTAGTAAATTGGGGATCAACGACTCTTGATTGTTCTGACTTCTCTAGTCACTCTGTACTAGGCCTTTACTGTGAAGGGTCTTTGGAATAAGCAAGAGACGACAGTAAGGTTTTCTTAACCTTTTCTCATTCTTTCCCAATAGGTAAAAGATAACCCCAGATGTCATATTCTTCTCTGTAAGGTCCCAGACTCATAAATCCATCACCATCATGAAATGTCCATCCCATCTTCATCTGCAGCAGGTTTCTGAGATGCCATCACATATTTTTTAACCTCTTTGTATCCCTGCTTTAATGTATTTTAGAATTATATATGAGGTTTTCTTTGTTTACTTTGTTAATAGCAATTTCTCAGGCCAAAATCTAGACTCAGTGAATCAGAATCACCAGACAGGGGTGTAGTCATTCATATATTTATAAACTTCCCTGGTAAATCAAATGTGCAGCCAAAATTAAGACAAAGTGTTTTGATATAAATATTTATATTCCTCCACTTTCACCATACTACTTCAGTGGACAATGTGGAGAGTTTTGATTTCAACTCACTTCTTACCCACTGAAGTAAATAAATAGTTTGGAAATATTGCTGTGGGATCATTTCACCCCCTGATTTTCCTTATCCTTTTACAAACTTTATCTCAGTCTTGCCCACCTTCCACTAAGGTGCAAAGTCCTAGGAATTTCTTCTGTATATCTGGATATTGACAGCTATGGTCATTGACAGTTCTACCTCTCTGCTGCTAAGCCACCTTCAACTCTTTGTGTACTTCAGAATTTACCCTATAGTCTAATAAAAATTTAACATATGAAAACATATATGAAATCTCTGTGCCTCTCTAGTTTATCCACAGTACTATATACCTAGCAGAAATTCAATAATTACATTGAAAACAAATCCTTACTCTAAACTGTAGACCCAAAACTTCCAGAAAAACTTTGACAAATGAGCAAGTGGATAAGGTAGAATGGATAGTTTTATAATTTTCTCTATGCATTTACTTTCAAAGGTTTGTACAAGTTGTTGAAAACATTTATATAGAACTTATTCTAAGTAATATTTATGTATAGTTTAGGCTATACCTCTACTTCATTTTAAAGTAATTGCCTCAGTTATTAAAATAGATGCTATTAAGTTGCAATGTTAATAGTTTCCAAATTCAAAATTAAAGATCTTTGTTCTCCGACAAAATAACATCTAAATTTCAGATGGAAATGACAGTGAATTTCTCCTCTCAGATAAACATTTTAAAAATCACATGATTATCCAAGGTTAACACCAGTTATTAGGCTTCAGTGCTTGTTCCACTTCTCATTTCCGTCTGTACCCTGTCTGATGACATTCTGCGATAAACACATTTATTATTCAATAGGTAGAAGAGGAGTCATAAGTTAGAACTTGTAGAGGAAGAACATGGAAGTGCCATATTGCTCAAGATGTCTCAGTTTCAGCAATGCTATATTTTAAGTAGATTTTTATAGTATCAATTTGAGATCTGCTTCCCTTGAATACTATGCTTAATGTTAAAATAAACGTCATATTATGTAAGTGAATTTAACTAAATACAGTATTAAAATATGCTTTAATACAATGATGATCTGATACTATTTGGTGTTTAGTAATGGAATGGTGAACTTATCTCCCTTTGCTATTTTCTATTATTGAGAAGACGGAAGAAGCCAAGAGAAGAAAGAGCAGGTCTTTTTGTATAATAACACTATTAGCCTGTTTTCTTCCTAGGAACATAAAAAATCTGCCTTTAATGTCTCTCCTTCCACTAGATTGGTAGATGTATTTCTTTCTTTCTTTTTAAAATTTATTTATTTATGAATACAAGTTGGGGTATAGGCCGGGGTGGGGGGTGGCGCTGAGAGGAGGATTCACCAGAGACAGAGTGGGGAGCAGAACAGGCAGATCAACTGAAATACACTGCTGAGGGGAGCAGTGGGCAAGACAGGAGAGGTCTGTTGTGTCATGTGGGAAGCTCCCTGTGGGGGATCAAACTCGTGATTGAACTTGTACTGCTCTGGATAGCTTCATAGTGCTGAGACTTAGCCCCTTGCACCACCGTGGAGGCCTGATGTAATTCTTTCTGATGGGTTTCAACACTCCATGGACAGAGAAATTGGGTCACTAACCAGCTATGTAAGCATAATCACTTAAATTCTCTATCTTTTTTTTTTTCATTTATAGAAAGGTGCACTCATTGGAAACATTTCCATTTCTACATTCCAAAGATGCTATAAGAATTATATGACATTTGATGTGTGAAAGCTCCTGGAAAGTTTGAAAAGCATTACAAAAACAAGGTAAAATTTATAGCATTTCTGTTCTTGGGTTCTTCCTAAATGCATGTTCTTCCTGTGTGCAGGCGATTAAAATATCGTTTTTTTTTTTTTTTTTCTGAAACATGAGGTGATTAAGCTGTAACCATTCACCTAGATCAGGTTCTCTCAACCTAAGCACTATTGCTATTTTGAGCCATATTTAATTTGGGGGTCTCTCAAGTACACTCTAAGAGGTTTAATAGCACCTCTGACCTCTCCTGACTAGTAGCCAGTAGCATCCTTCCATTTGGGATGAGGAAGATGTCTCCAGACACTTCCAAATGTCACTTGGAGGTGGAAGGAGGGCATATAAGCCCCAGTTGAAAACCACTGACTTATATCCTATTTTATATACATGGACATAGAAATTGTTTTGTTAAAAGTACATCACGCTTTATAAGAAGCTTAAGTGTGCCAAGTGATTAATTATATATGTATATATGTAAATATTCATGGAAATAACTAGTAATGATACTGTCGAACCCATTATTAGAATACTGGCTATTGTTAAAATATGATTAAAAGGGTAAAAAGCATATTAAACCAAACATCATGAAAAGTTACCAAAAAAACTATCAAGGTAAGAGCACAATCTTAAAAATTCATACTAACTGGATAAATGAACACGATCAAATACTGTATCATCAAAGCTTACATGCAAGAGACAGTTAATTAAGTCAATTTAAAACTAATCTTTCTCCTATTTTGCTAAAGCAAAAATCGTAATGTCATCATATGATCCTAAACAAGTGTGTGCGTGTTTGAGATGATCAAGACTTAATTATTTAACAATAAAGAATGAAAACAATAGCTTAGATGCTCAATTGTTTTTGAATTTTAGTAGTCTGGTCTTGAATTCCCATTATTTAACAACACTATGTCAGAATTGAAATAGAACAAAAGAAGAAAATATCATTTCTTCACATTTTATGGGTTTTATTACTGTCATTTTGGCAATTCAAGTAACCAGCCATCTGGTTTCTCTGGAGAGGCTTAAGAGTGTAATAGTTTGCGCTGCTGTGAAGCCATCCTGAGCTGAAAGCAACGATAAGCTCCCTTGTCCCACTAGAGCCAAAGATTAGCGAGACAGGAAGGCAGAGCAAGAGAATTTTACTTCAAGGTCAGGCAAAGGCAAAGCAAAGACAATGAGGGAAGAGGTCGGTGCTACATTACCTAATATTTTACCAGTTATTAAGGTCATTCTTAACTCTTAGTTATTACTTTTTTTGCTGTTGGAAATTAGATCTATTTTATGGACAATGGTTGCTTGTAAATGTTCTTTATTTCTTTCTCAGACATTGAAAAAGTCATTAATAATGGGTAAGTTTGACTTGTACTTAGCTCCGTCTTCTGTTTAAAAGGTCAAGTACTATATCTAATATTTAATATAATTTTTCTCCATGCTTTGCAACTACTAAGCCAGTGAATAACACAGTTACAGGTTCTGCCTTGAGGGAAGATTAAACATTTGTTAAGTAGTAGCAATAGTACCAAACTACTGCTAAATACCTCCAAATGTTATCTCATTTAATCTTAGCATCAGGTTAGGAAGAATTGATCATACTGTGGGAAGTAAGCTTGAATGTGGGGGATCTGTTTGCCAAAGAACATTGCTTTTGCACTGATACTCAAACAGGAAAAAAAGAAGTGAGGAGAAAAATTGAGGAAGAAGAGGAAATAGAAGGAAATTTAGGAAGCTGAATGATATCAAGCAATCATTGAGGCATGAATTTATAAGGAAAATGTAGAAAATAAAAAAAAAAGTGGAAAGGGCATATATGAGAGACATCATAGACAGAGGAACAATGCTTGGTAATGAGGAGAGCTGGGCATGAACTGTGCTTTAAGCCAAGAGTCAGCCATTCCTATGGATCAAGTTTATCACAAAGCAAGACAAAGACAGGCTGATTACTGACAACAGCTTGATAATTCCAGTGACCCTCTGTAATAAAGCCACCAGTGCATGTTTAATTGCATTAGCTATTCTAGACCTTATTTATCTTGCCAAACCATTGTCCCCACTCCTACTACTTGTTACCTTACTTTTACAGAAAAAGATCATCAAGTACAAATTCCTTCCTGTTTGTTAAAGTTCCAAAAATTAAGAATCCTATAAAGTCTAAGACAATGGTGAAGTGAAGGAGATCAGAGCAACTGCCAATCCTAGAATGTTCCCATATACTTTGCTTCCCCGTTATCTTAATTTTGGAACGTCCAAAAGTGGCAAAAAAGCAAACTGGGCCAGGAGGGACAGAAATAGAGGTCATATATGCTCTAACTTAAAGGTCAGCACAAACTCTGAGGCACTTTTCAACAAGTACTTCTGCATCCTCCAATAACATCCAGGTTTTCCTGGCCCTCTACCTGGTGCATGCAACAATTCTCTGGGCTAGATATGCTTTCACTTTGACTTGTCTTGTAGAGCCTAAGTGTGAGCCTAAGTGCCAGTATCTTGTTATAATTAGCTCTAACCAGCATTCACTGGTATTTCACTGTGATAGCTAGTGAAATATCCCCTGCATAAGCACCGGCCAGGTGGCCCTCAGATGCAGGTTTCTAAAATGAGAACAAAGAAACCTTCAGTGTCATGGTGACTAACTCATATCCCGTTATCCGCAAACTGGTTGTCAGTTCCTACACTGTGTCTGTATAAAAGAGAAGGAGACCGGGGCTCAAGGCCACTCGCTCTTTGGAGTGTGGGCCCCGGCAGGTCGGCAATAAATCTTTGTTAATCTCCCACCACGCTGCTGTTTTCTCTCGCTCTGACCCAACAGTCTCTGGGGCATTCATCCAGACATGTAACTTTCAAGTCAAAACACTGGCAAGTTGATATCCATACATTATTTCCTCCTTATCCCCAAAGTAAATTATATCTCTACTGCTTTATATATTATCTCTTTCACTAATTATTAGGAGATATATAATCTTCTATCTCTCTAATATGTCTCCACTTCAAAGCTTAACCCTTCAACTTCTGCCTTCAACTCTTTGCTCTGTCAATTATCCCCCTTTACCAGAATCTTCAGTTCTTCCTACCTTCAATCTTCCTTCTTTGCTGTTTCCATTTTCCCAGTCTCTCTATAAGCATACCTGGGTCATCTTTTATCTGAAGGGAAAAAGAATAAGCAAAATAAATGTTTATTTCACCAACGCTTCCTTTAGTTCTTAGAGCAACATGTTCCCCAGGCACAGCCTCTCTGCGTCCCCTTATCTTTCATCAGTCTAGCTGGTTTCTTCTTTCCTACTCCTGAAATTAAATTCTAAAAATTTATCAGGAACCTTCTTTATCTTCTCTCCCAAACTAGCAACTTCTGTTCTTAATTTCCTTCTTTGTAGACTATTCCATTACCTTCTAAACTCCAATTTTTGGATCCTCTTTAACAGACCATTTCAAATCCACTCACTCTCCAGGGTCTCTCAACTCTTTCTTCACAGGCCTCTGTTACTAATTACTCCTTTCTCTGTTCTTCCTCTGTCATGGTAGTCTAAGTTATTCCAACTGCAATAGCCACCTAAGTGTGCTAGGGAAATCTTGAATAATCTATGTAGTAATACAGCAATTATTCTGGACCATTTGCCATTTTATTATCATCTACTTACAGGCTTCTATGTACATATATAAACATATGGGTTTGGAAACTGTCACTAGAAAAGGATGGTACAGCTTGAAGTAGATCATTTCCTCCCCTTGGGATAAGTTATGTGTGTTATAATTATGGAAATAAATCAAAGCACATGATTGTCTATAGTCTTCAGTTTTTTGCACAATGTCGTACCAATTAGTAATATCTCTGCTAGAAAATATATAAACCGCCCCCCCCTTTCAGTTGTCCAAATGATAAAAGAAAAGCTGTCATTTTTTGTAATGATTGCAAATCAATTTAGGAATAAAAGCAGTAAGTAGGAGACTTCAGCAGGGGACATGCTGTGCAAGTTGAGGGACTAGTGAGGAAAGCACAGCGCAACAAAAAAATGCCTCACCAAAAGGAAGAAAGCACTTAGAGTCAATTGTGCCTACTTTATCATTTTCCCAAAGACCTACAGAGTGGCCAATGATGCGGCTCAGTGACATTATTGTGAATTCACACCCTAAAACTAATGGCAGAGCAAAATAAAAATTAAGTCTCTTTATAAAGGCACAAGTGACAAACAAATGCTTCTGATCAGCTGCCCAGTTTCATTCAGACCATATGATGCAGGAGTGTTGTCTTGTCCTAGGTTCATTCATTCCCAGTAGTTTTATGCTCTTGACCAAAATGGAAAGCTCAGTCCATCATTATTTAATGCTACCTCATTGACAGAACACTGAAAAGGTTTTATTCAATGTTGGTTCTAGATATTTTAGATAGTTATGAAAACAATAAAAAATATGTTTAATTAAATTAAACTCAGGTTTAATTTTCATTGATATCACAAAGACTGGCTGGTGGAAAGTGGGATAGGGTAGACTTTGGCCCACATAGAAAATCTAAGATCCAGGTTCCTTACACCTGTCACACCATCTCCCCTCTAGGTCTAAATGAGAAAGGAAGATCACTCGAGGGGGTTTTACAATACAGTCTTCCAAGTGGGGATATTACTTCTGCACATTTTATATTGGCCTGATACCAGATTCATAGCCACAACCTACAAAAAGGAAAGTTGGGGGCCTCCCTTGGTGGTGCAGCAGTTAAGCGCTGTGCTTTGGATCTGTCAGCAGCAGCGACGTGAGTTTGATGCCCGGCCCGGGAGATTCCCACATGGCGCAGCAGACCTCTCTTGCCTCGCCCACTGCTCCCCTCAGCAGTGTATTTCCATCGCTCTGTCTGTTCTGCTCCCCACTCTGTCTCTGGTGAGCCCTCTCGCTGCCCCATGCCTCTGGCCTGTACCCCAGCTTGTATACATAAATAAATCTTTTTTTTTTAAAAAAAGGAAAGTTGGAAAAAGTGTCATAGCTGTGTACTCAGAGAGAAAAGATCTTCCACAGTGGTGCGCACAAGCAGTCTCTGATACATTATTAAACAGTAATAAGATGTGGTAACCAGAAGGAAAACACGAATATTAATATCAGTGTTATCAATGACTGTAGATATAAAAAAAAACTCAAGCACTATAAAAATCAAATCCAGCAATACATAAAAATATTGCATACTATCGCCAAGTGGGACTTATCCCAAGAATGCAAAGTTAGTTTCACATCTGGAAATAAATTAATGTCATACATAATATTGATAGAATAACACACAAAAAGCACATGATCTTCTCAATAGACTCAGAAAAAGAATTTGATAAAATCCTATGAATTTTCATGATGAAAACAGTGAAAAAGTGTAGGAAAATAAAGGAATTTCCTCAACTTGATAAAGGGCAGCTATGAAAAACCCAAAGTAAACATTTAATGGTGAAAGTCTGAGTACTTTCCCATAAGATCAGGATATCTGGTTTCACCATCTCATCCAACTTTGTACTGGATATTCCAGTCAGGGAATTGGGCAAAAGAATGAAATAAGGCATCTGCATTAGGGGGAAAAAATCAAAACCATCTATTTGCAGATGGCATGATGTTGTGTACAGAAAATTCTAAGAAATCTACTAAAAATCTATTAGAATAAACAAATTTAGAAACACTGTAGAATAAGTGATCAATATTTAAAAATCAATTGCATTTCGCTACACCAACAGTGAATAATTTGAAAATGAAATAAAGAAAGCAATTCAATTTCTAAGAGCAAAAAAGGAAGAACAAGTCTGTGGGAGTGAAGATGCCACCTCTTCCACATATTTGCAACCCAAAAAGACGAAGATCCCAGATGATGAGCTGATGGCTACTGTATGGTCAAGAGGGATGTCAAGGGTGGAAGGAGTAAGAAAAACTTGACTAAACTGTGTCTGGAGTGTATCTCGAGGAGATACAACCGAGGTGGGGGGTGGCTGTTCTGTGGGGCCTCTTTGCTGTGGTTGACTGAAGGGCTCGTGCCCACACAGGGACTTTAGAACTCGGCACCATTTTGGAGAAGGGAGCGCACAGAACCAGTGCACAGGACAAAGGGTGCACTGCTGGATTGTAAGAGTAGGAGCAAGGGGACAGGATGGATGATTGTCAACAGTGGCTCCCAGAGAATATCTGGAGCCAGAAATCAGTAGGAGGAGACCTAGATCTATTCATTTGCGTCTCCGTGGCTGTATTTTCCTAGGGTCAAAACCTAGGTGACATCCAAATGGCATACTTTGTTTTACTAGAATTCAAAGCATCTGGGTCCTAATAGCGGGCAGAGCACCCCAGGCAAGGCTCATACTCCAAAGGCAAAGAGAACAAACAAAGGGCATGACAGTCAAGTGATTTATCTATTGCTCAACCACAGCTCAGAGGTTGAGGCTGATGCAAAACTGCTCTAGAAGTTCTGGCGGAGGAGTTGGCCTAGGGACTGGGGGGTCACTGTAGATCCTCACTATCCAACTTGGGTATCCTCAGTACTTTAAGAAACTTAAAGTCTTGCTTTTTGTGGAGATGACTTTTTGGTGCCCTCTTGCCCTGGTTCCTATCTACTACCCCTTTCTGATGCCAGGGTACCAGCTATCCTAACAGGTGAAGAGGCTTCAGATGAAACAAGACACCAAAGATCCTGTATAAAAACCCTAGGATTATATATACTTGTAGGCATGGTATAGGTCAATTTATAAAGACATGATTAGGAGGCTCCTTATGTCAAATCATAAATAGTAAAAGTAAAGATACAGAATATACCACAAATGCAGGACAAAAAAACAACAACAAACTAACGAACAGCAATAATGATAAAAACACCTGAGGCAATTTCAATCCAAGCTAGAAGCCTAGGAGCATCCTTATTTCTTGCTGTCTCTCAACTCCTATATTAAATCCTTTGGCAAGTTTTGTTGAATCTACCTCCTAAAATATCTTTAATTTATCCAGGTTTCTGCCTCAAGAGCAGACAAAATTAGTAATGGGAAGAATGAGTGAAACTTGAACACAGAGTGGTGGAGAGCACACAGATAGAACAACAAAGAGAAAGGGAAATGTCTAGGAACACGTTCTAAGAATTTAAGTATAAAACTTGAGCTCTGAAAACTAAAAAAGCCCTGTTCATAAAAATTAAAACAAACTAAAACTAATGGAAATTTCCATATTCATGAATCAGAAGATTAGGTATTAAGATGGTGATATTCCTCATATTGATCTACAGATTCAATGCAATCCCTATTAAAATTTCAACTACATTTTTTTAATTGACAAGCAGATTCTAAAATTCACATGGAAATGCAAGGGTTTTTTTTTTTTTTCTAGTTTCAAACTTTAGTGGAAAGCAACATACACAAAAATACACTGAAAATGTATCAACTACATACCTATAAATGAAATGTAATATATCCATGAAATGGATTATTTGTAATAAAAAGAGATAAAGTATTAATGTTTAATTCTACATGGATGAGCCCTGGAAACATTTTCTAAGTAAATGAAAGGCCATTTATATGAAATGTCCAGAATGGGCAAATTTATAAAGGCAGAAAGTTACATTAGTGATCACTGAGGGTCAGGGTTTATTGGGAAATAAATGCCTGCAAATGTGTACAGAATTTATTTTGAGATGATGATAATGTTCTAAAATGGTGACAGCTGCACTCTGAATTTACTAAATAGCTGTGAATTGTATGTTTTAAATAGGTAATGTAAAGAGTGTGAATTATATCTCAGTAAACCTATTTTCAAAACAAAACTATACAGAATAGCAAGATGGTAGTTGTACCATAGCCAAATTCCAGTTGTTTTTTTTTTTAAACACCATATAGACAATGTGCCAGAGTTTGGGGAGTATAGAACTATATGAGATTCAGTAAGACCCCATTCAGGGCTTCCCATGACCTGGTCGAGCCTTATCCTGAACGGGCTGACAACTACTGATATTTACAACCTAAATGAGTCTGCTGTCAGGAACTGAGAAAATCCTAGAATTTAAGCCCACAAACCCACAAATCTGTATTTGCTGGCATTCCCTATTGGAAATATAGCTTTCACAGTCAATAGCAAAAGATTTCCAATTAATTTTTTCTAGCGCTCATTTTTACCAAGCCTCAACCTCACACCTCTAACAACCCTGTTTCAAAATCTCAGTTCCACCCTGCCCTGAACACCCTATAAAAACTAGCAACACACTTTCCCTCAATATCAGCACTCATTACACATTTTACTCCAGTTTTTTTTCTTCCACATACTAATCATCCTCTGATATGCTACACAGGTACATGGTTTTGTTATTGTCTCTCTCCTTTTCTGGAATGTAAATTTTAGATATGGAATGTATAGGTTTGAGACTGCATCATTTAGTCTTTTCAGTATGACAAATTACCCCCTAAATCTAATATCTTAAAATTACAACCATCTAATAGCTCTCATGTCTGTGCTTTGACAGTTTGGGATGAATGAAGCAAATGAAGCTTGGAGGTTTCTCTGGTGTCAGCTGTTGAGTCATTTGAGATCTGGCTGGACTGTGAAGACCTCAGCTGGGATGACAGTTCTCTGTTTCAGCTGAACTCTCGGTCTCCATCAAGTGAGCACAGGTATATTCACGAGGCAGGTAAGCAGGATGCATATGTAAGAGCACAAAGACTCTTGAGTTCCATGGTCAGAGCTGGTATCATCGAATCTGCCTCATTTTACTAGTAAAAGCAAGTCCCAAGACCAACCCAGATTCAAACTATCAGAAAGCTTCCACATCTTGTTAGAAGCTGGAAATCACATAGCAAAATATACCAACACAAGGAGTATAGACATAAATGTGACTATTTAAAAAAAGTACTGAAGTGTTTTCATCTGTTAGTTCACCGATGTGTGCCAAGCACCCAGAGCAGCATCTAACCCATGTGTGCTGCAGAAATATTACCTGAATGAATGAATCATGTGCCCACCACTCCTGAGTCAGAGGCACACCCATAAGTCATGCCTTTTCTGTTGCAAATCCTTACCATGTAAAAACTGTATTGTTTGTGAGTATTGGCACTTAAATTCCTGTCTCTACTGTTCTTTTAAAGTTGAAACCACCTTTCACAGTTTCCTTTCTCACTGATGCTTTTGTTCTTCAAAGTCAGGCCATTTGCTTTCAGAGGTCAGAAGCACACCATATTTCATGGAGTACTCTCCCTCCAAGCCCTTAGAGATGTTTCAAAACACTTTCTCATCAATCTCCACAACTATAGATCCTTCCCCAACCCCCCCCCTTTCCCAGCCAGCTGTTTCCTTTTTTTTTTTTTAAAGCTGTAACCAGCTAAGACACAAAGAATGACCACTTGCCAAATGCAGGACAGAATCTTACACTCCCTGCCCAGGAAACTTTCTGAAAGAAGGGGCAAATGTCCAGAGTGACAGACAGGTGACATGGAAGGCCTAAGATGAGTCAGATATTGAGATGTCTGCAGACCCGGCTCGTTTCCTTATCTGTGGCATGGCCACACGAGCAAAGTAAGTTAAAGAATAAAATAACTCACTGGATACTTTAGCCTCGTGGATCTAGATTTTCTAGCTATATATAGTCTATAAATCAAACAGGTATTAGTTTTTGTTAGTGGATTGAAGAACAAATGGATTATTCCACTCTCTACTTCAAAGTCTGTTGTAGTTCTTGGAATTGAGTCCTTTCCAATAAACAACTAACATGTTCTACAAAAAAGAATTTTTTAAAATCTATCAATAATTGGGAATTGATCCAACCGTTTCTGTGTGAGGTAGCATTCTTCATATACTCACCCAAAAGACAGATTGCTCAAATGCTGTGACATGTGTCATTACCTTTCCAGCAGGCCCTGCCATCTGGGCTGTAAATTCTTTTAGCAAAATATAAAATCCTTTAATATTTACAGATAAAACTGAAAATGCAAATATTCATGGAGAAGTAGCTCCCAACTTCCCATTTTTCATCATTTGCCCAAATCGCCTTGGCTCAAAACTTATCAGCATCTTCAATTCCCTCTCTCTTTACAGCCAGACACTAAGTCCTGCCAGTTCTTTCTCTGATGTATTTTTCAGCATCTTATTTTACATTCACTCTGCCAGCATCCTACATTTGGGTCTTTATTGCTTTACACCTGCACATTGAAATTATCTACAAATGAACTTCTACTTTCATTATTAGTGGTGCCCACTAAAACCTTAGCTCTGCCTTTAAACTTGATATTATAATGCCTGTACATATGATCCTGAGTACTTTTTTCTGTATTTACCCACTATTATGTAAAGCATATGCTTTAGCTAATATGGTCTAATTGAAACCAGGGCCCCACGGTGTGGACTTCGGGACAAGACTGCGTTTTCCCACTGCAGCTTAAGCAGTAGGAGCTGAAACACGATGGTTTTCCCCACCTGCGCCAAAAGCTGCCACTAGTGAGGAGCCCCTTCCTCAGGCGCGAGCCATATTAAAATGGTCTAATCAGTCAGTTAGATTTGAAAATGGTCCAATAAGGAAGGTATCAATTAGAGGACAGGGCTCTGAAAGAGGATATAAGGCAGGGAAGGAGTCATCTTGGGACGCCCAGACACTGAGGTTCCCAACCTGTTCCTGACCACTGAGGAAGAAAGAAGAGGCATCCAGCAACTGACCTCCAAGGAGAGAAGCTGAAGAACTTGACAGTGACCAGGTAGCTGCACCTGCCTCAGATCCTGCCACTGCCTGAAAAGAGCACCCAAGTCCTAGGCCAGGTGTCTCAAAGAGCTGTTTATCTGACCATCCAGCACTGCCTTGCAGTGTTTCTGCCTCCGTTGCTGTCTGGCCCAGCGTCTAGTGCTGTCCACTCCAACCTTCAGGCTGTTGCTACAGGCTGCTGTGGCGTCATCTTAGCAGCCCCACCCGTGAGCACCTCCAGTTGCGGTGAGTTAGCTGCTTGCAGGTGCCTGGAGCTCCGGGCCTGCGTTGGTGGGACAGTGTGGGTCTGATAGACTTAAATGGCCTCCTGGCCACCGCCTTGGTTACGTGCAGCTCTGCATTCAAATACAAGGTCAGTCCAGACCAGTCAATTAATTTCAAGGCTCCTTTCAAATTTAACAAGAGCAGAACTCTTGGTCATCCTGGAACAATGTGTATGCATTGAGAGGTATGAATGCCTGGGGGGGCGGGGAGAGGAGGAGGGTGTGTGGCCATTGACTGATGCCTGACCTTGACCTCCCACAGACGGATCAGTGGAAGTGCCACCTTGTCCATAAGATTGGAACCATGAACAGGGGCCTGGGGTATGGTTTCCATATCAATGCGGAATCATCAAGCAGACACTAGCAGACTAAACCTCCCCCCTCCCAAACCCTAGATACATATGCACATTTGTTCACTTTCACCTATCCTTTTTTCTTTATTCTCTTATCCTGTGTAATTGATGCTGTATTATTATTCTATCAACAAAAGGCCAGGAGCTGGCTCTTTCAGCAGCATTCTACATTGTGTAGCCAACTCCACCACTCCCCTTGGTCAGCGTGATATTTTCAATGCAACAGGACAGCATCATCTGGAATGAGCGGCCTTTTGTTTGGGACTGCTGGGCATTGTGGACACCACCTGGGGTGAGAGAGCCAGCCACTTGTGGTCCTAGACTACTCCTTGTTTTGCCTGTTTGTTAAACAAACCCCATTGTTGTTGTTCCCTGAGCCTGAGTGGCCTTGTAATCATGTGCATGAGTGAGAACCCACAGTGACCTGTCTTCTACTGGGCACTGTCCTTGGAATGGTTATAGCACCCGCATAGCTCTGTTTCATAATTGGTATTTCTAAAAGGATCTGTTACCTCAAATTTAAATGGCATATTATATGAAAATCACTTGGAATAAAACACAAACATATGCATGAATTATTCTGTCTTGTACCTACCTCTGGCCACTCTGTTGTCATATGTCCATAGCTTCATGCTTCTCTCCCTATTTACTGGCACTGCCCCTGACTTAGATCAAAATAAGTCACAGGGCAAGCCAAGAGTTCCAAGGGTCAGAATAGAATAGGAAAAGCCTCTCTGAGAAATAAGGAAGGCTCCAGAGATAAGGGTAACAAATTTCAAAGATAACTAATCAAACACCCAGGACTAGGGGCAACAGTACATTCCAGAACAAGGATTATAAAGATAAAGGACTCTAAGATGAGGGCTGGGACACAAAGACTTAATTCTGGGCACAGATCCTTTAAGGCATTGTGAGTGAGAGCACTGAGAACTAACCAATCACAAAGAGACTGTTGGGGCTTTAGAATACTTAGGGGAAGAACATATATAACTCCCTGAGACACAACTTCACTTTGGCTTCCTTGATTCCACAGGCCTGGGAGTCCCTCTTTAATTCTGTTCCTTTTCTCTATAATAGACTTTTTCGTGTATCTATTTCTCTAAACAAATTTGTCTCCTTTTGCTTGCTTGCCTGAGCATCATTGAAGTTCCTTCTGTGGCTTCATGAAACACTAACCCATGGTGGTTAGAGGCTGGGACTCAGCACTGCCACTGCAGCATGGGCTCTATACCTGGCTGGGAGACTAGACCTGAAAACCTGAAATTACAATATCAAAAACATCCTTTCTCTTATTTAGTTACCCCCTTCCCCATTCCTCTTCACTCTCTTTTCAGGACCTTTTGGGTTGACACAACATATGGAAAGTTTTCAAACTACATCTTTCTCTAGGATTACCACCTCCATAATCAAACCAAGTTGTCAGCATCCAGCAATACATCCCAGGTCCCCACCTGATTAAAAAAAGGAATCAGGCTGGTTTTGGAATAAAGAATCCTGCCTTTTCTTCCCACTTCCCAGAGCTCAGTTTTAGATGCTCTACACAGGTTTTTCTACCCAAGTTTCCCTACTTACTTCTGACTCACAGTGACCTTTGTCCTCTGAATGCTATACAGAAAGCTGCTTTGATTTGTTCTATTTACATACTTATATTCTATCATGAGTATTTACTTAGCCTTAGTAATTAATTCCTGTACACCCAGGTAAGTTGAAAATCCCTTCAAGGTGACAACACATATTAATTTGTAGTCCCATATTTCAACATTATCTGACAGAGTCTGACACTTGATAGCTGCTAATTGGTTGTCCATCTTGTTAGTTACACTGGAAGTGACTGATAACAATTCTTTCTCTTAACTGTAGTGTTGACAGAACTTCAAGATAAAGGCCTGTAGAAATCAGAAAGCCATTGTCCCCTTGGTGGAAGAGATACCACAACAAAGAACCAAGGCTAAGGAGGGAGATAGCCAGAATCCAAAATAAGGTGTGCCAAATGCATCATTTTATTCAAGGTCAGGGATGCATTTATGTAACACTTTTCAAATAAGAAACTCCAAACAGTTTTTGTTCTCTCAATTCCTCTGTCTTTGCTTTTCATGATTGGGAGACTATGTTTGTGCATATATTACCTGAACTAGACTTCACGAAGCTTCAGATTGCCCTTTTGTTCACCTTTGGGATTGACCTGAGCTCACCTTACCCTGCAACCATCTGATATCAGATCATAGTGGAATTAACAAATACAACATATGAAGCAAGAAGTACTACTGATGATCTCACTAGGGGAAAACAGCATAAGCATTCAGTTTTACATAGTAATAGAACTAATATACAGAACCCCACTATCTAATGAGACCCAGGCAGAAAGAAAAATGCCTCTCCAGCTTAACTAAGTGACAGCCTACAAAAGAATGAGTTGCTTCATTTTGTCAAGCTGGAAATTGTGGGGAAGAAAAAGGGCGGGCCTCAGCAACACCCACTGCTTTAAAAGGCAGGATGGGTCTTTGTTGCTTTTACTAGAGGTTCCATTTCACTTCTACATATCCCCAAGCCCTGTCCATATTAATTAGACAGATGTCTAAATCTTATCTGTAGGTATCAGTGAGAGAAAATGCATGGTTCTGTGGCAAAATGATGAGATGTCCAGACACAGATTTTTTTAAAAAAAGAAATCACTCACCTAGAATGAGTTGCAGAGCTAAAAACTATATTTATTTAAGTGTCAGATCCCAGATCTATATATCAGGATCTTCTGACAACTGTATTTTTTAACTTCAATTTTAAATTTATACAAATAAATACAAGTAGACAATGATTCAGGTTACAATAAAGTTTCATGTGTGTCTGCTGTCAGTTTATTGTAGCATTACCATTATTATTAGTCCTTTATTGTCACAAGGAAGATTGGAGGCCAATTTTGATGCATATATACTTTACCTTACTACAAATACTTTATTTAAAACAAAAAAAGCATAAAGCCTTTTTTTGTGCTACTAAGCAGCTCTTTTAGACTTACTCCTCAAATTTATCTATTGTTTTGATAATTACACTCCAATCAGATGCCCCTTCTTGTGTAAATCCTCCAAAGCAGGAAGAACAAATGTCCACAAACCATTGCCATACAGTTCTGTAAAAGACAGAAATAAATGGAAGTCTTAAAATTTCAAATATAATATGTGCTAGCCAAGGCATACTTTGCAAGTGCAAATTTTGCACTTGAATTATTTTGAGTTTAGAATTTATTCTAAAAATGTAGGAAGACAGAAAATTTGTTTTTTTCATATAGCTCTACTTAAATTACTGTAAGCAAAAAAAATTGAAATTTCTACTGAATAAACAGTGGAGAAGTCTGCCTTATTTTCTCCATCAGAGACCATTATCAGCATTACATATGCATAGACAAAACATCCACTGAAATTCCAGTGTTCTTATACTTTCTCTATTTTAAAGAATACGATGCCTACTCTCAGTTTAGGTTAGAGAAAAAGACAAAATAGAGGCTTTTTTTTTCCAATCTGACGAACAATAAGATGGCTTCAAGTGATACAGCTGTCTTTTCATCTTAAATTTAAACACAAGTGAACTTTTCATTAGCAAGTTTTGCAATATGGTTAGTTCTCAAAACAGCAGATACAAACATTCAAAAGGTACAGTTGAAGGAAGAGGAATAAAAATCAATAATTGTGCAATTATGAAAAAGGACACACCATTTTTCATCAGAATGTTAGAGGCTAGATCTAACTAAACCAAATCTCTTGATCCTGGCCAAGGGGATGGAAATTTACATTCAAATGGAGCACCAAAGTAACTTTCCTTCTGGGGTCAGTAAAGAATTATAACCGGTTTCTCAGCAAAAGTGGCAAGGCTGAAAGAATAATTTTTGAGGAGGGAAAGCTTCGAGTGCTCCACAAACTCAAACAGCTAGAAGCTGGTTTCCAGTAGATCTATGATATAAGGACAGAAGGGCCAGGGTGCAAAAGTAACACTGTACAAGATTCTCAGATCTCCCCAAGGAGAACACTGCCTAGCTAGTCCTGAGGAGCCCCGGTATTTAAGATGACCGACTCTGAGGTCGCAGTGCTAAATCTATCAGAATCCGTTCCATTGAAAGCCCAGAACTCCTATTCTGGGTGCTGGCCGTTCTGCAGAATATATCCTGTGTCTGTTAGGAAGCGCTCTCCGAAAAAGGGCAAAGGGGAATCAGGAACAAAGAGTCTGCATCCTTTGGATAAAATTGTCCTGTCAGGTTTCACCGGGAGTCCCTGCGGAAGCCTGGACCCGTGTGCTCGGAGAGGCGCTTCCTCAGCGGGGCAGGACAACGCCTCCCTCAGGGTCTTCCTACTCTTTCCGGTCCCAAGAACTTTTTCAAGCGGGGCTTCCAGGGACTAGATGGCAGGATGGATCCAGTCGGTTTTAGTCCTAGGCGCCAGCGCCCAGAGCTAGCCGGGCGGGTAGCTGGTGGGGAGCCTCAGGCACCTCAGGCAGTTTGGAGTCCCCAGCGAGCACACAATGGCCGGCTGGCGCCTCCCGCAGTAAGCGGTGTAGCCAACACGTGCATATTCCAGCAACCTAAACAAACCGAAGTCCCCTCTTCCTACTGGTCGTCAGTTTCTTTGGTGAGTGCTGACTCCAAGGCAAGCACGGATAAATTTTTTCCCGTTCCCCTTTGCTCGCCCCAACTAGCTAAATCTCGTACTTACAAGTCCACTCTAAGAGACAGGTGCTGCCCACTCGTCTTGAATCTAAGAGAAGAAAGCCTGGGGCTGTGCGCCCAAGTTATCTGAGAAGTCTGCGGTGGGAGTTTGGGATTCCCTGGGGCATCACCTGCCCCGGGAAAAAGCAGAGCCACCTACCTTTCCTGACTAGCAAATTAGTGTATCTGTTCAAGGCTTAAAGGAAGCTGGGAAAGGAAATATGGGATAAGTACCCCCCAACACGCTCCCCCATAACCCCCCCCCCCAAAAAAAGAGAGAAAAATAAAAGAAAATGGACATTGCCGGGGCAAGGGACGTTTGAGGAGGGGTGGAGCAAAGTCTGAACCTGAAGTCCAAGTTCTAGCAGTGGGGTGATCTGTTGGAACTCATTACTGACCGCAGGCCCCTGGCCATGCACAGCTTATTTGTGTGGAATTTTTTTTTTTTCCTTGCCTTGCCTTGCCCAGCTGAGACTTAAACTTCCCAGCAAAGACCTGTGGGGCAGAAGAGAAAGTAGGCGATAGCTGGGATCAAAATTGATTCGAGGTCGAAGTCTGAACCTAAGAGTCAGCTTCAGACCTAGGGAGTGTCTGAGATCCTTCAGGCTAGCCACGGGGGGCTCTTTGCCTGGAAGCTCTTCTGGGGGAGGGAGGAAGGAAGCAGGGAGTGTAAGTTGAGGTCGGAAGCGAAGGGCAGAGCAGCTGAGAAAATCGGAGGACACCTTGCAAATTCTCATAGATGCTGGTGCCTGCGGGCTGGGGGAGGCTTACTGGCTGGCCATTCCTCTGTCACTGGCGACAGAACTTGCACTTGATGATCTTCTTAAACGCGTTTTGAAAGTCTTTATTGAAGTAGGCATAAATGACAGGGTTGAGCAGTGAATTGGAATAGCCCAGCCAGTTAATTATGGCACCCAATATGGTGGGCATGTGGCAGCTGCTTTCGCAGAAGGGCAGGACTAGTGCCACGATGAAGAAGGGCAGCCAGCAGAGGATAAAAGTGCCCATGATAATACCGAGGGTTTTCACCGTCTTCCTCTCACGGGCCAGGGCCATCTTACGCTTGGCCTCTGCGTTACGCTCATTTTTTTTCTCAAAGGAGGCGGGGGCGCAAAGGACAACACCGGCCTCGCTGGGCAGCGGCAGGTGCTCTTTGGAGTTGCCAACCCGGTGCACCTCGATCACCTCCAGGGCGGCGCCGTAGTCGCCCTTCCTCACTGCACCATTGGCACACGGAGCTCCTCCTGCCTTGTTCTCCATACCCTGTTTCCAGTCTTTGCTACCGGGCTCACCATTTACGCTCTTTTTAGGCTGCAGGGCGGGAGACGCCCCAGGGCGAGTGTCTGCTCCCTTTTTCTCCACTTTCTTGACTGTTTTACGGATACGGAAGCGCGCAGCTCGGAAGATGCGCCCATAAAGAACCAGCATGAGCAGCAGCGGAATGTAGAAAGCGCCGAAAGTGGAGTAGATAGTGTAGCCGTGGTCCTTGCTGATGGTGCACGCATCCGGGTCGGAGCGGTCTTCGGGGGTACGCCAACCCAGCATCGGCGGGATGGAGATGAGGAAGCCAATAAGCCAAGTGAGCGAGATGAGCGCAGCGGCGCGCCGTGGCGTCCTCTTATTCACATAGTCGATAGGGTCCGTGATAGCCCAGTACCTGTCCAGTGCAATGGCACACAGGTGCAGGATGGACGAAGTGCAGCACAGTACGTCGAGGGCGATGAACAGGTCACAGGTGACCTGTCCAAGCGTCCACTTGTTGAGCACCTGATACAACGCTGCCATAGGCAAAACTAGCACCGACACCATGAGGTCGGTGACAGCCAGCGAGCCGATGAGATAGTTGGCTACATTCTGCAGGGAGCGCTCTAAGGCGATGGCGGCCACTACGCAAGCATTGCCCAGCACCGCGCAGAAGATAAGAGTGCCCAAGAGCAGAGAAGTGATCACTTGGTAGCTGAAGGTCACGTCGGAGGTCCCAGTAGCGTTGCCAAGTGTCCCGAAGGAACCCTCGGACGTTGTGGTGTTGTTGCCCAGTCGGGAGCCGAGTACCTCCATACCTGCGCGCCTGGAGGGGGAGGGGGAGGGGAAAAAGAGCGGAGCTAGGATCCCCTCGCCCCTCCCCCTGGGGGTCGTCCTCCCCTCTCCCTTGGGGAGTTTCTCGCCAAGGGGATGCAGGGACTCAAGCGGGAAGTTCTTACTGCTCGGGCGAAGGCATCTCCGTGGAGCGGCTTCTAGGCGCTCCCTGGGCTCCTGTGGTCTTGCGTGCTCAAAGACTCAAGCTGGGAAACTGGCTGGCCTGAGAACAGCTCCGGGATCTCTGGGCAGCGGAGAGGTGGCTGAAACGTCTGTCTCTCGCTGTCCATTTTACTTTACTGCTGCCCAACTGGCTGCCGGAGCTGGAATCTCCCCACTAGCAATCAGTTTCTAATTCTAGAAGTATTGGCATAGATACCTCATCTTCCACGGTCACTCTCTGACTATCCTCTCCCTGCTTCTCTCCTTCCTCTCTCCCACTCCTCCTTACTCTTTCCTTTCTTTTAAGCCTCCTCCTTCTCTCCCTGTCTCCCCATTAGCCTTCTCTTTCAGTCTGTTCCCCTCTTCACTCCCCTCTCTTTTTCCCTCCCTGCGTTGCACTGACAGCCAGTCTCCCTCCCTCCCACGCTAAGCTTCCTCTCCTAACACTTCCCCAACCCCAAGTGTCTCTTTCCTCTGGGTCCCCGCCCTTCTCTCCCTCTAGCTTAGTGTCTTTGCTTTCAAGCCGCCCCCCCTTTTGCCGACAGAGACTCAGAACTGACTTACACACAGCTGATCCGCCAGTCAGACCAATATTAAAACAAATAACTCCGCCTCCCAGTAGCCAAACTCGAGGGGGTGCGGGAGAAATTCTAACTACCTAGTGCTCCATATTGCTGTAAATTTCTTAAGTCGAGTCAGCATCACAGAGTGGCAATAGAATAGAGAAAAGGACACACGGAGCCTGAATAGGGGGGTGTACAGCCCTGTATCAGTCTGTAAATTGCTCTTAATTGAAGGAAGGAAGACGGAGTGTGTCTTAGGTTTTTAAAAACTACCCCTTCCTTTCATCATTTCATAGTCCAGCCTGACTGCATGGGGGAGAACATTGCTGGTGACATTTATTTTAACCTTGGGGAGTTGGTAGAGAGGAAAGAATTTTAAAGGACTGTAACAGAACAGGTAAGGAGCCACATCTCAAAGAGATGGAAAAACTCAATCTGGTATGTATTCTGCATGCGTGCACACACACACACACACACACACACACACACACACACACACACATGCTTTCACTACTATTACCCTTTAATTTCTAATAGCATCACCTCCCATAGCTTTGTGGTGAATAAACTTTGGGAAGGAAATCTTTTGACGATGTGTTGTAAATGAGGTGGACATTTCATACTGCCACTTTCAGTTCTTATCCAGAGCCTAAAAACCTTTCGGGAAAATTAGTTGGAATCCCTGGTCTCTGGTCATTCAGCCTCTCTTAATCTCTGAGACTGAGTTCAGCACCTGGGACAGCTCTAGGCAGTAAGGACTTATGTCGCCATCTTCTGGTTAATGCTTTAGAGGGCTATCTAGAAATCCTTGTCTTGAAATTATGCAGGTGTGGAGAAAATCCCCAACTTTAAGAAACAAAAAGAAATGTAGCAATTAGTTTAGGTTTTACCTCCTATTTTATTAAAAAAGTCTTTAATTTCCTCTTTTGCATTTAATATTGTATATCCAGCCTACAGAAAATATTTCTAATTGTGAAGTTTTCTAAATGATGATCACTTAGCATAGAAAATAGACTGCTATGGGTTTGTTCTAAACTGTTCCCATTGCCAATAACATAAATTTTAATCCCATTTAAACATAGGTAACAATTGGATTACTAATTTTCTACAATTAAATAAAACACAAATTTATTTGTACATCCTAATTATATGACTGAAATGAAGAAGTGCAGAATGCAATCCCCAAAGCAGATGACTTTAGATAGTATGGACAGATTCTACCACAGAGAGAAATCATTGTAGTATGCTCATATTTGAGCTTTGAATTTCATAGATTTGAATTCTCCAAAACCAAACAAAAAGAGCAATCACCAAAATGCCAAAGAAAATCTAGTTGGGCTGATGCATACAGTACAGGGCAATTTGTTTGGAGATAGGCTGTTTTACAATGCAGTGGTGGGCAAAGTTCCCACTCAGTCATTTCAGCATGCCACAGTAATGAACCTGACATTTTTAATGACTCATGGTGTTGAAAATAAAGAGATACATGTACATGGTGATACTGGCTAGAGATTCTGAAGAAGCCTTTATGAAAATTTTGAAGGTGGACCTGCCTGGTGGCACAACAGGTTAAGTCTCAGCACTAAAAAGCTATTGGCAGCCACTGCAGCGTCAGTTCGATCCTCAGCCAGGGAGCTTCCCATGTGGCACTGTAGACCTCTCCTGTCTTGCCCGCTGCTCCCCTCAGCACTGTACTTCAGTCAGTCCACCTGTTCTGCTCCCCATTCTGTCTCTAGTGAATCCTCTCACCACCTCTGGGTATACCCCATTTCTTGCATGCATAAATAAATAAACCTTTAAAAAATTGTGAAGGTGCTCACTTGCCCTTTTAATATCTTTTCACAAATACAGAACCACCTTTATTAAAATAGAGTTGCAGGCCCAAAAATTACAATGGGAAAATAATTAAAATCTAGGCTCTCCAAAGATAAACTTTGAAATGAACATTGATAACATAAACAATGAGTAAAATGAAAGATACTTAAATTTTAAACATAATATTTCAAACATTTAGTTTCTTAAAATTTACAAGAAGGCTTTTAGGCACTCTTATGAACATTAGGCAGAAAAATAGAACTATAAAAGGATAAAGAGCACTGATTATGGTTCCATAACTTTCAAGTCACTAATAGAAAATTAATGTTTTACTAAGCTAATAATTCTATGATATTATTAAAATGGAAAGAGGTTATATTTCTTCGTTTGCACTTTGCCAATTCTTCTGTGTTTAACCCTTAAAGATAAAGATATGCCAGGAAAAAATGATACAAACCAAAGATCCTGGATAAAGGGCTATGCTTTTGTTTTTTGAGGTCTCTGAAATTAGCTTAAAGCAAAGCAGCTAGCCTTAAAGTGAATGCTATTGATGATATCATCTGAAAACAAAACTTCCAGGCATTTCTGGTTTTATTTCTTGTTTCTTTTCAAATTCTTCCCTCTGGTAAATTCCAGTAGAAACATACAGCTCTGGAAAAACTTGTACAGCTCAAGTATAAACTTGTCAGTTATGCATCTAAGGGTATGATATACCATCCATCAAGTGAAATTTCTCTAAAATAGCTTATGGGAGATAAAGATTTTTTAACATTTTCACAGGAAATTTGATACAAGTTCAGCATTTCAATGTAGTTCTTCAGCCAGGACATAAAAGACAATAACCTGAAGTTTTATCATGAACCCTGAATGTCCTATCATTACTGAAGGCTCAATGATGGTTGGGATGCCTCAGTCATTAATAGTTATCCATATTCCCCAAATTGTGGCTGATTACTTATCAGAAAAGAAACTATACAGAGTTGTAATTTTCTTTAAAAGATTACAGAAGGTATTTCTAAAAGCTTCTACTATAAGCTTTATTTTCACTAAGCATACTATATTGAATTTAACTCTCCCCAGTTCTTTAAATACTAAAGCAGTAAGGCAACAGTAGTTTTTCCAGAGCTGTACATTTCTACTGGAATTTACCAGAGGGAAAAACTTAAAAAGAAATTTTTGTTTAGCTAATTTAGAAAATTAGTGGTCACTCACTGATCTTTTGTAAGAAATGCATCCGAAACGCAGGAGAATAAATTTCCTTTAAAACTGAGCACACTTTTTTAGTGTCTTATCTTCACCATCCACCTTCCTCTAAAGATATCATTCCTCCACTGCTACTCCTGAAAGGCAGGCACTTGTTAGAGGCCCAGAACCTCGCTGGGCTTACAACAGTTAAACACAAACAAAGCACATATCATTCTCTGCTCCTGAGCTCTGTAAGATTCACTGGGTTCATTGTACATAATAAAAACACAGCATGCAGACAGTGAAAAAAAGGTAACATGTTCACTAGATGTGTGACCTTGGGTAAGTTAACTAACCCTCTTGTCTCCTCACTAGTAAAATGAGTTTAATATAGACTTGTGAAGATTAAATGATTTAATGCAATTCAATGACTCCTAATAAACACCTGATAAAGGTTAAACAATAATAGTAATAGTTATGCAAATTTATAATTTTATTCTCTCTACTGATAATTACTGAGGAGTGTAGAGAAAGAATTAGTTGGGTTTAGTGAAAACAAAAGCTGGAAAACAAATTAAATCCCTTTTATGTGAGGAGCTATGATGAAAACAACTTGCAGGTGGATGTGTTCTTTAAAGTACTTGGTAATATTCCAATTCTCTATGAAATTTGGAGTATAAGACAAGTGAAAAAGGATGTAACCTCTACATTAAGGAGCTACTTGACTTAAATCAGACATTACAGAGAAGGAAAAAAGAACATGTCAACAAAAGTTGAGTTAATCCATAATGAATAAAAATCTATCCTTTTTCTGGGAGCTCAACCATTTGTTCAAAAGCCATTTGTTCATAAAATAAATAAGTGAAATTTATATATGCCAATAAATGGTTAAAAATGAAGTAAAAACCAAAAGACAGCATTTTTGTTGTAGTAAATTATCAGATTACAATGAGAGGGGTAAGTAAGTATGTTTCCCTGAGAGAAATTCCTCTGCTCTTTTTCCTGACAATCTTTTTAAGGCTCTCCTTTGAAAAGATAAGAGCATAGTCGAGATGAGAAAAATATTTAGAATGTTAATTCAATATTTCCTGTTAATTTAAGCATAACTGGAAATTAAATGTAGTCTAATAATGATTTGAAACTAAATTTAATTACTGTACTTAATCTAACAATAGTTGGAGAAAAATTCCCACATTTTTATTAGCTAAGGCAAGCGACCTTTTGTTATAAAACAAAACCAATGTTTAATGTATTCTTTTAATCTTGTTTTAAAACATCCTACTTATATAAAAGCAACAATTATGATTACAAGATACCAGTTTATAGCCGTGCCATTTTGTCTATTGAAGCAGGAATAAATTAGTTGGGAATGGTGGGTTGGGGTTGCAGTTCTGGATTCCAATGTGAAAATCAAAAGCAAAGGGAGAACAGCCTTAAAAATGCCCTGAGTAGTTAAATCAATTTCATCACATAAAGTTTAATTTAGTTCAATTTGTGAGACTAACCTGACCTGGGCATTTTTATTTATGCCTCAGGAAATCTTAACAAAACTTAACACTGTTTCCCAGGGTTGATATGAAGTAATCATTGACCACTTTCCTATCATAGAAGAAAATTCTAAGATGCTAACCCGTCACATGAGGAATAATCACTGCCTCCTCACTACCTAGGTTGCTTTGTAACAGTATACACCGAAATCTCATTTCATACATTGGTTGGAGTGTCCCTGTTCTGCAAATTGTCTTTGTGGTATGTGCACAATAAACTTTTACCAATTACTACTTCAATGACTCATTGGTTTTTACTTCAGCAATTTATGAACTTTTTATACAAATTACTATTCCATTTACAAATCTTAAAATTTTCCTTCACTTTTCCACTTTTGATGTATTTTATGGGATTTATAAAAAATATAAATAGTCATGTAAAGAATAATACAGTAAATACCTATATGTTCAAGAAACATAAACAACAAAAAAACAATAGCATGATTCCACTAACACGTGTTTTTTCTTGAATTTGGTGTCTATGGCTCCCATCAATGACTTTGTGCTTTTACTCCACATGTATGTATCACTAAGCAATATGTAAATTATTTTATTCCCTATGCATCCTTCTGCAACTTTGTTTTTTTGTTCAACATTATTCCTGTGAAATTCATCTGTATTGATCCTAGTATCTCTAGCTCATTTTCACCACCATGTATGTTTAAATTGTATGAATAGTGCCGCATTATTTTATACCCCCCATTTAGTGAATTTTTAATTCACTAAATTCTTCCAATTATTTTGTGTTTATTAACAATGCTAGTTTGAGTGTTTAGGTATATATCTTCACTCTACATGTAACTCAGAATAAATCAGATTCATGTTTTTCAAACAAATCTTATTTAAAATGTAAATCCTGACACTACAGCTCTGGGGTATGGTCTAGGACTGCCTTTCTGCCGAGTTCCGAGGTGACACTGATATTGTTGATTCACAGACCATACTTCATGTCAAGGTTTTAAGGATTAAGAGGTGAAACTATTGGTTATGATATGCCTGGATTCAACTTTACCAGATGGAGTTTACTTCTCCTCTACACTCGCTATATAAAATTTCATAATGACTGTTTGAGGGTTGAAATGTGTCACTCAAAAGGATGAAAGATTCGGTGTCTGTGAACTTCTTTAAAAATAGGGTCTTTGCAAACCTTGTAAACAAGTTAAAATAAGGCCACACAGGATTTAGGTGGGCCCTAACTTAATGACAGGTATCCTTATGAAATTAGGGAAACCTGGACATACACACAAAAAGAGAACACTATATGAAGACACGCGGGGAAGAATACCATAAGAAGACAGAGACAGAAATTGGAATTCTGTTGCTACAAACCAAGTATTTCCAAAGATTGTTGGCAATTACCAGAAACTGAGACAAACACATAGAATGACTTCTCCTCTGAGTCATCAGAGTAGCTGTATCAACACTTTCATCTCAGATATCTAGATTTCAGAATTGTGAGAAAGTACATTTCTGTTGTCTTAAGCCACCAAATTTGTAATACTTTATTATGGAAGTCTGAGAAACTAATTAAACCACTAAAAAATCTTTATGTTCCACTGCTTCCTAAGGTTGAGTACATTTTCATATTTCTTCACTGTGAATTATTTGAGCATACATTTTGCTTGTTTTTAAATTGGATTTTTATTTTTTAATCTACTGGTTTTTTAAAGTTCATTATCTATTACAGATGTTAATCTGTTGTCACTTGTATGATTGAAAATATTTTCTAAATATCCTGAGAACTGCTATCATGCAGTCTATTAATTCTCTCTTCAGTTTTAATATGCAATTTAACCAATCCTTTGAACTTTCAATTTCAACTATGTTTTTCATTATTTCAATTATTTTTATTACATTTATTTATGTAACATTGGTTTATACAATGTATATGTTTTAAGAGTATTGGTTCACACCTCTACAAATGTATATTATCACAACATGTCCACAACCAAAACCCCAATAATCCTCTACCATAGTCTATTTGACCCTCTTCCCTCTTTGCTCTTACCTCTCCTCTCTGTTTTACTTGTTTCATTTTTCAAATGCACCTAGTTATTTTATCAGAACTTTGTTTCTTGCTTAAGTTTGTTTTTTCTTCAAAGATTTATTTTTATTTATTTATGCATATAAGAACTGGGATGTGGGGTAGAGGTGCGGAGGTGAGAAGATTCATCAGAGACAGAGTGAATCTACTGAAATACACTGCTGAGGGAAGCAGCAGGATAAACAGGAGAGGTTCTCCACTGCACCTTATGTGGGTTAGCTCCCTGGCCAGGGATCAAACTCAGGGCCATCAGAGTGATAGTGCTGAGACTTAAGCCCTTGTGCCACCAGGGAGGCCCCCACTTATTTATAGTTTATAAATTTATAATTTACAAATTTATAGTTTATAATTACATTACTTTGGTTAACATTTTAAGCATGCTTCATTTATGTTGTCTTTGTTTATTCCAATATCTGTGTCCCTAGGTGTCTAATTCACCTTCCTGCTGAGTTTCACTCATGGTAGCTTGGTTATTACTATTCTGTTTGGGGATTTTGTGTTGTGAATTTATATTTGGCCAATTTTTATTTCTAGAAATCCTCAGAATCTTGGTTTGATGGACACTTTTCAAAGAACATTTGTTTTTCCTTCCTGTCCATACAGCAGTCTGCTCCTAACCTATGTGAGAACATCATCTACAGCCAGAAATTATCAAAAGAGTCTTTATCCTTGGGTAAGATTCCAGTTAGAGAGACATTGTTTTCAATGAATCTCTTTGAGGGGTCTAGCATTGTGTATCTGTTTATATGCCAACCTCTGACTCTCACCATCTTTTACCACACCTTAGGATTTGTTTTGGTTCATTAAAAAGACATTAAAACTTCAGGATTTAGGGGCCTCCCCGGTGGCGCAGCGGTTGGGCGCTGCGCTGTGGCGCTGCGCTGTGGAGCTGTCGGCAGCGGCGATGCGAGTTCGACACCCAGCCAGGGAGAATCCCACATGGTGCGGCAGACCTCTCCTGCCTCGCCCGCTGCTCCCTTCAGCAGTGTATTTCTGATCTGCCTGTTCTGCTACCCGCTCTGTCTCTGGTGAACCCTCTCGCCACCCCACAGCTCTGGCTTGTACCCCAGCTTGTATGTATAAATAAAAAAAAAAAATCTTTAAAAAAAAAAAAACTTCAGGATTTAGATAATCTTGGTTAAAATATTCCCCAAGATATTTATAACATCAATACAGGATTTCAAGTCTGGTTTTTATCCCCATTATTTCAAGGCTACTAGTATTTTCCTTAATTTCTCAGGAGCTCAGCTGTTGATTTTAACTTATCCATCATTCCCTAGTATTTTGAAGTTGGAAAGAGTTTAGAATGTAGAGTCTGTAAAATTTATCAGAAGCAGGAGAAAGAAAAATTTCTATCTTAATAGGTTGATCAGAATTAAATGAGAAAATGTGTTAAAGAACCTAACAGGGTCCCTTATATCATAAGCAGTCAATAATAAATAATAAATAAATGTAAAATAAAACACTTAGTTTTCCAAACTATTTCTATGTTGGAATTTTTCATCTTTTCCATTTATGTAAAATGCATTAGTACTCCAAAAAGAAATGTCCATATATCTGCATAAGAAGTAGAATTTTTGTTTTACATTTTAAAAATATTTATACATATATTAGTTTATTTAAAGTAAAATAAATATAACAAAATTATACAACAAAATCTCACATGTGTTTGTAACCAATGACTTAAAAATTCTATGGAAAAGAACTTCTTTAATGTAAAATTAGTCCAAAATTGCTGTTAATAACAATTACTTATTTGAAGTTATCTAAAAAACCAAAGTTTTGAAAAGCTGTTTAGAGCTCACCCTTAGCAGTGTTCATCCATTTTTGAAAGTGAATGGTACTTCTAAAATTATTTTACTTTTAGTTTCCAATTCTACCTGAAAACTAAAAATAAAAATTATTTTTAAGCATAAGCTGTACCATTCATTTTATTGTGGGTGGAAAATATTTATCCCAGGTCCATTAGTTAACAGGGTACAAATAAAATGATTCTCTAAAGATTTAAATGTTCAAAACATTACTCTTGTTACTCCTCTCTGTTGTTTTAATTTCAAACACAATAATGTCACCCTTTTACTATAAGAAATTTAAATTTAAATTTTCCTCCAGACTATCTTTTTGTTTTGTTTATATATGGATTTTGAAGCTTTTCCAAACTGTTTGGAAAACACAGCTGGGCTTATTAATATACTGGGTCATTCTAATTGAAGAAGATGACTGTCATCAGCATAGTACTGGATCTCATCCTCTAGCCTTCATAGCCAACTGCTCTATCATCAGTAGAAAGAATTTCAAATGCCAGTATTTGGGATTAAATATTTTTGCTTCTAGCTCATGAATTGCATAATGCCATAACAGTAGTAGCTAGTAAGATTGCTAATTACGCCTGACACTGTCCTAGGCCCTTTCCATGCACTTCTACTGATCTTCACAATAGCCTGTGCCTGTTCAATTTTTCACATACATAAATGGAATCTTAAAAAGCATTTTTGTTCATCAGTTTGTTGAGTGAGTACAATGAGACAATAGATTTCTCCACCCTGGTGAACTACACGCAACCATCTGACCTTACAAACTGTTGTTGCTCATTCATTTAAGATCACTACTAACGAGAAGGTGCTGCTTAGCAGTAGGCAGCGACTGCTACACTCGAAGATCTCATTAGTAGCATGCTTCAAAAAACACTGATCATCTCAGCCTTTCGGTCAGCAGTCAGTAGCTGTAACCATTTTATGTGTGTGCATGGTATAAAAAGCATCGGGAAGCACTATTCTAGTTGAAGAGGAAATTCAAGTAGAGGAAAAGCAAATGAAATTCAGTGTGGAGGGATAACAGAGTGGAGTGTATAAAAGTGATAGGTAATGAGATTAGAGAGTGGACAGAAGGCAGATGAAGGTGGTATGGTTATAAGGGTGAAAGGTGGAAGGATACAAATGCTTTGTCTATTTCCAAAAAGAAATTAGACATATTACTATGACAAGGATATATACAGTCTAATCCAAATACACATTAAATATAAATGTTGGAAATAATGTGAAGGTTGGGCAGAAAAAATTTATTCTGGAGTGAGCGCTAAAATTAACACTGAGTTTCCTACTATTATAAGTCCAAAATAAAATACCAGGTGCCACGCCTAATTCCCCCCATGTCGTCTGACAAGGTCGCACCATGGGTTACGAAGCTTCAAGGAAGTCCCCTTCTCGGAGAGTGGGGTGTGGTATTTCTGCTCCTGATTGTCCTAGGTTTAAAAATAAAATAATTGCCTGCATTGCTAATCAACTCTGCCATTTCCAAGAATTCTGACAAATACTTTGGCCGAAAATAAGATAATATATGGAGGAGCTAATAATAATCAAAATGCCCACCTAGAAAAATATTTTCCTTACAATTAATAGGACTTTCTCATGTAGCTTATAAAATTAGAGTCTGGTATGTGTCTTTACCCACATCCTTACCACCTTCTTTTTGCCCTGTACACAAATTATTAATAAGGTTGAATAATGGGCTGTTCCAGTTAATAATGAACATGTTTTCACCCAGTTACCATAGCCACATAATAATTTCTCATACCTTGCTATAATTTTGTAACCACATTACCTTTTTCTCAGAAATATGTTCTTGTTGTGTAATCATACAATTTTCCATGCCTTTGTTTTTAATCAATCATATGCTTAAAAATATGTGCCTTTTGTACAATCACCGCATTCCTTGTAATCAAGTATCGAACCTGATTGCCAATATTAATGGTATATAAACCCAGCTGTCCGGGGAATAAACGGAGTGGCTTAATCACCTTATGGTGTGTGCTGTCTCTCACTCTCCCTATTTCTTTCCCCTTGCAATGCGCCGACGCCTTCTCCACCCTCCTCAGGACCTGACAGGATAACATCGGTCGGAGCTGGCCTCCGGCAACCACGGACCTTGCAATTATCTTTGCCCAATTAAAGGTAATATGAAAATGAAATATGGGATACAGATTTTTTCTTGATACCCAAAATGAAAGAAATATATTGGAAGGCAAGTAACTTAGTAAAGAATATATGTCCTGCCATCCATTTCTGAACTTAAGTTCAGAAATATTTTTCAAATAACATTTCATGAAAGTTAGATTTTATCTTAGTGAAGAACTGTGATCAAAAAATGGCTATCTGACATATATACATACACATACATACATACATACAGGTGTATGTTGCACATATTTCAATTTATCTATCTTTCAAATTATCTATCTAACATATATAGATATTATACTTACAGTTCCCTCAACCTGATACTTCATATTCATCCCCATCTTTTCCATCAAAGAAAGTCCCATCCCCAACACAGAACAATGCCCCAAACCAAGTCCTTAATAACTACATAGCACTTCTCTACCTGACTTAGAAGCTCATCTAGGTAACTTTTATTTTTTATTTTTTTATATATACATTTTTATTGTCATATCTTTTACATGTTATATTCCCCTTGGGTAACCCACCACCAATTCACCCGTGATCCATCTCCGTGGTCTCTTGTGACCTTTTCTACTCCATCTTGTGCCCTTATCCTCCCCCACCCCCATTCCTTAGTCCTGTTATAAGTGAAACCATTCAATATTTTTCTCTTTCTTTCTGGCTTACTTTGCTGAGTATGATCCCCTCTAATTCCTAGGTAGCTTTTAGAGTAGACAGGTACCACCCCAAACCAACTGAATCAGAAAGTATAGGGAGGAGGGTCTGGCATTGGTGTGGTTTACACTCTTCAGGTGATTCTAATAACTAAATAGGGCTAAAAATTGCTGAGCCAGACTATCACATCCTCTTCCTAAGAGTGTGCTCGAAATAGAAAGCAGGGCTCCACCTTTGCTGTCTGGGTTAGATGGGTCTCCCTCAAGAGAGGGTGGAAAAAAACAACCAACCAACTACAACAGAATGTGCCACAAACAAGAAAGTCTCTGTGGTCATCTACCATGGAAAGCAAATGAGTAATTACCTCCTTGACCTTGTATTTAATGAGAAAAACTGCATAGCAAATCTGCTTTGGTTCTGGCTTCACTCAAAAGCCGTCTAGAAATAGATATTGCAGTGAGTCCTTTTCACCTTCCCATTGAGAAAAGAAAACATTATAGAACGATTATAGAAAGGAACAAATTACAGTGGCTCTCAAACGTGAGTATGCATAAAATCATCTGAAGAGCTTATTTAAAATACAGACCGAGACACACCCTTCACCCACACCCCAGGTCCCATCCACCAGTGATAATGATTAAGTAGTTCTGGTGTAGTTCTCAGGGGCCTGTATAATAAACAAATTCTCCATATGATATCTATGATCCACATGCTAATGGGAAATGGGAGTTTACAAAAATCTGCCCATTTTTGTTAATGTATGAATGTGCATTCCTAATTCTCACACAAGCTTGTGAGGTCTTTGACCACTTTTGTTTTAAGAGTTTGTGTTAAAGTCTGTTTCCTCTGCTCATTTTTTATTTATTTTTATATTTTATTTATTTACTTTTGTTATTCATATCTCTTACATTATTGTCTGTTCCCCATAGGTTACCTACCACCTGTTCACCCGTGGAGCCATCACCATAGTCCCCGTGCTCCCCTCTTCCCCCTTCTTGAGCCCTTACCCTCCCCTACTCCCCTGCTGAATGTCGCATTCTTATTGGCTCCCCTATATTCCTGTTATAAGTGAAACCATTCGATATTTTTCTCTTTTATTCTGGCTTATTTCACTGATCATGATCCCTTCTAGCTCAATCCATGTTGCTGTGAATCGCATGTGTTTATCTTTTTTGAATGCTGAATAGTATTCCATTGTGTATATGTACCACATCTTCTTGATCCAATTATCTAGTTCTGGGCATCTGGGTTGTTTGCATACCTTAGCTATTGTAAACAGTGCTGCAATAAACATGTGGGTGCATGTATCCTTTTGGATTAGTGTTTTTGTGTCCTTTGGATAGATTCCCAGAAGTGGTATTGCCAGGTTATATGGAAGCTCCATTTCTAGCAGTTTGAGGAAACGCCATACAGCTTTCCATAGTGGTTGGATCAATTTGCATTCCCACCAGCAGTGTAGGAGAGTTCCTTTTTCTCCACATCCTCACCAACATGTGTTGTTACCTGTTTTTTTAATGTGTGCCATTCTCACTGGCATGAGGTGGTATCTCAATGTGGTTTTAATTTGCATTTCCCTGATTATAAGTTATGTTGAGCATTTTTTCGTATACCTGTTGGCCTTTGCTTTTCTTCTGTAGAGAAGTGTCTTTTTAGCTCTTCTGCCCATTTTTTGACTGGATTGTTGACTTTGTTTTTGTTGAGTTGTGTTCTCTGCTCATTTTTAAATCTTTATTGTACTATTTTTTCTTTGCTCATGGTAGATTATTTTTTCTAAGATTTATTTTTATTTATTTATGCATACAAGAACTGGGGTGTAGGCCAGAGGTGTGGGGGTGGGGTGACTGGATTCACCAGAGACAGGGTGGGGAGCAGAACAGGTGGATCTATGGAAATACACTGCTGAGGGGAGCAGTGGGTGAGACAGGAGAGGTCTAACATGTGGGAAGCTCCCCGGCAGGGACCAGGCCTCAGTAGCTGGTGATAGCTTGATAGTGCTGAGACTTAACCCCTGTGCCACCAGGGAGGCCCTCATGGTAGATTATTCCTAGTGGTTCTTTATATTTTATTTCATTTTTCCTTTTTTAAATTGAGGTAAATTGGTTTACAACATTGTTTGTGATTTAGATATGAGATACCCCCTTCAACTATGGTTACCATACCACACCTATAGCTGTCAACCAGAGTCCACTGAGCTCCCCTCCACTTTGTTCTCGCCCTTCCTCCTCCCCCTCTGGTAGTCTCATTTCTACAGTCAGATTTCTAGGGTTACTTTGGGTTTAATTTTGTCTGTGTCTTTGTTTCCATTTCTCTATATTCCCCATGAGTAAAATCATCTGGTATTTGTCTTTCACAACTTTTGAGGGGAACAGAATTAAGAAATTCTGAGTTGAAGGCAAATTTCAAAGACCACAACAGAGTTGTGCCTGCTGAAATAAAAATGTAATGGAGAGAAAAGCGGCTCAAGAAGCAACTGGAAACACTGGGGAGTGAAGGAGCTAGTATCAGAAAACTACTCAGGTGGGGAGGCTAGGCTGGTTTAGAGTAGAGAAATGTGCTGTCAACTAAAGCAAATTCTCTGTGGTGAGCAGACTGGAAAAGAATGTTCCAGCTGCTCTCTGCAAGTCAGATGTAATAATCCCTGCCCTTCTTAGATGCAAACTCCTCTATTCAAGCTGTGAAAAATATACTACCTTTGGTCTGCTATTGTTGGACAAAGTCTAATTTGGTTGTACCCTGGGGCTTTAATTCTCACATCCTGCACAGAAAGAAACTGCTTCAAGTTCAGGAGTTTAGGAAATAAGAGCCTTAGGAAGTTCACTTAGAAACACATAGTGGCCTCTCTGTGAGACAGAAAAAGACAAGGAGAGTAGCCAGCAGCCTGGCTTCCCTGGAAAAGTCATAAAATAGACTGTAGACTTCTAGCACCCATTCTCTCCATTGGAGTCAGCAAAAAGTAACAGAATCCAAAGCGTAATAAACCGTATCATGCCAAAAAACATAACTATTTAGTCCTTCATTATTTCATCTGTTTATTCATCACTTATTCTTTCATTCCAAAAATATTTTCATTGTATTATTTTTTATTGAGGTAACCATTGGTTTAAAACACTGTATATGAATTAGGAGTATAGGTCCAAACCTCTTCAAATATGTTACCACATCATGTCCATCACCAAAGCACCCCTACTTTATGTGTTTTAGCTTAGGTTTTCTTAGGTTCTGTCTTCGGAATCTGAGACAAAGAATTGGGTATAAGGAGTGTCTTTAGGAAGTGATCCAAAGCAACAAAAATGAAGACATGAAAAGAGAGGGAAGAAAAGGGGCAGAAGAAAAGCCAATGAATGTAAGAGCCTATTATGGAGGACATCCTTGTGGGCAATGGAAACTGGAGCTCTCCAAAAAGCCCTATACTGTATTCTCCTCCCAAAGGAAGAGAGGAAGAAGCAGTTACCTAAGGTTCCAGGGCCACAGGGTACAAGGTTCACCTTGTTAACTTTAACTCTTCCAAACTCCACATCTCCACAGGCTAAAGAAGACCTGCCCTTTAACCCCTTTTAGTGTCCAAGATCATGGAGGAATCCAGACCTCTAACAGAGAAGAAAGCAAGATCAGAGAATGTCAGCTGAAGTGAAGTGGTATTTCCACAGACTTCTCCATCCTCCCCTATAGGACCTAAATCCAGGGGAGGTTAAGAGGATATTAGTTGGAGTTTAAAGTGTCTATTACAAAATGTCAGACTTCTGGGCCTCCCTGGTGGCGCAGCGGTTGAGTGCTGCACTGTGGAGCTGTCGGCAGCCCGCGATGCGGGTTCGACCACCCAGCCGGGGAGAATCCTACATGGTGCGGCAGACATCTCCTGCCTCACCCACTGCTCCCCTCAGCAGTGTGTTTCCAATCTGCCTGTTCTGCTCCCCACTCTGTCTCTGGTGAAACCTCTCGCCGTTCCCCACCTCTGGCCTGTACCCCAGCTTCTATGTATAAATAAATAAATCTTAAAAAAAAATGTCAGACTTCTAAGCTACAAAGATTATACAGTCATGTTTCCTAGTCTTTAAAGCTTGTCTTGTAAGGAAGAGAAATCTAAAGAAAAACATACCATTCAATATGAAAACTGATAGAGAAACTTTACAAAAGAGTGTAGTCAATACTGTGAACTTGCTGTATCAGCTTTCTAGATGCTTCCAGCAATGGTGTCATGGTGTCTTTTTAAATTTTGAACTATGAATGATAGGTAACACAAACTAAAGTTAAATTAAAAGAAGAAATATTTATCATTTTTCCTACATCTCTTGTCAGTAGGGTAAACTCCAGGCTCAGATCTTTAAGGGTTAAGTGCACTTCTTTAACCTAGGTTCACTTTTGGGTTCTCTCTTTATTAGCATATTCTTTAGCATTGCTTCCTGCAGAAACTAGGGCAAATAGTTCCTTTTTCATATCCATCAGCAAAAAGCAAAAATAGAGAGCAAATAAAAAGCAAAAATAAAACACTTCCTGAAGTAGAGACTAAAAGTCTTAACCTTTAGCACAATGGGCCAACCTCAGTCATGTGGCCATGCTGGCAGGGGTCTGGGGGAGGGAAGCACATGTGCTCAATCAATCTATTAAAAATAAAACCCTCATGATGGGGTGAAACACTCATTTTTTATCAAACAAAATATTAGAATATTATCAAGAGTACTTCCTTTGCCTACTAAAGTGAATGTGGCCATAATTTATAGTAATAACCAATAACCATTCCTGCTGGTGAAACTTTAGGAGCATTCGCAATAAAGTCAATGTTATACTAAAGGCCCTAAGCAGAAAAATAAGAGATGAAAAAGAAATATGAGAAATTACAATTGAAAAGTTAAAGACAGAAGTGACATTATTTGCTCAAATATTATCAACACAAAATATGAAAGAATATATATCAATTATTAGGACTAAAAAGAAAATCCCAAAGAGTTATGGATTTATACTTACATATGAAAAATAAGAGCACACATATAAACCAGGAATAATCAAGACATGTATTGGGAAATATTCATAAAACAACAAATATACAATGCACTTAGGAAGAACTTTGACAAATTATATGAAAAAACAAATTTAGAGTGTTACAGAAGGTATTGGAATAAAACTAGACATACAAACCATTGCAATAGAAGTGAGACCCAGAAATAAGTCCACATTTATGTGAACATTAATCTACAACAAAGGAGTTAAAAAATACAATGGAAAAAGTCTCTTCAACAAATGGTGCTGGGAAAACTAGACAGTCACATGCAGAAAAATGAACCTAGACCACTCTCCCACACCATTCACAAAAATTGACTTAAAATGGGTAAAAGACTTGGACATAATATTGGAAACTATAAAATTCATAAAAGAAAACACAGGTAAGACACTCTATGACACTAGCTTGAGGGATGTGAGTGGGGACTTGACTCCACTAGCAAGGAAAACAAATGGGACTACATCAAACTAAGACACTTCTGCACAGCCAAAGAAACAATCGTGAAAACAACTACACACCCCATTGAATGGGAGAAAATATTTGCATATCACATATCTGAAAAGGGATTAGTACCCAAGATCTACAAAGAACTCACACAACTCAACAAAAAGAAAACAAAGAAGCCAATTAAAAAATGCACAAAAAAGTTAATAGACACTTCTCCAAGCAAGACATACAGACGGCCAACAGGCACATGAAAAAAGCTCATCACCACTTATCATTAGGGAAATGCAAATCAAAACAAAAGTGAAATACCACATCACTCCAGTAATAGCTCATATATTAACAAACAAAACAAAACAAAAAAACAGAAATAACAAAAGTTGGCAAGGGTGTGGAGAAGAAGGACCCCTCCCACATTGTTGGTAGGAATGTAGACAGTCCAGCTCCTGTGGAAAACAGTATGGAGGTTTCTCAAAATATGAACTTAAAAATATATATGAAATTCAGATTAACAGTTATTTTGGGAGAAAAATGGATCTTCAAAGGATCAAATGTAATCAACTTTTTAACACTGTTTCTTTTATTAAGAAAATAACTGAAGCAAATGTAAGAAAAATTAATAATTTAGTGGCGTTGATGGTTGAATCCTAGATATTTGTTAAGCTTAGCTTCAGTAGGTATCTGCATCTTTAAATCTGTTTGGAATGTTTTTTAAAGTGCCAAATATTTTAAATGTGGTGACTATAAATGAAATAAAATAAAAACAAAATAAAATGTCTACATATTTTACATTCTCTTCTTAACTCAACTGAATAAGTGAAGTCACGCAGTTAATATACTTTGAACTTAATCGCATGTTGTATCTAGAGCCTTGTCAACATATTTACATCTGGCATATAATGCTTGATTCTTTCCCTTGATTCTCTTTCAATGAAAAAGAAAGGAAACCTGGCCCAAGAACTGTTGCTTTACATACTTCCAAGAGCCATTATCTCCACTTTTGTTTATTTTACCATTGAGATTGAGTTCTGTGATGAAGCTGAAATATACTTTTTTTTTTAAGATTTATTTATTTATGCATACAAGCTGGGGTACAGGCCAGAGGCGTGGGGCGGTGAAAGCGTTCACCAGACACAGAGCGGGGAGCAGAACAGGCAGAATGTCGGAAATACACTGCTGAGGGGAGCAGCGGGCGAGGCAGGAGAGGTCTGCCGCACCATGTGGGAATCTCCCCAGCCGGGTGTCGAACTCCTGTCGCCACTGCCGACAGCTCCAAAGCGAAGCGCTTAACCCCTGCGCCACCAGGGAGGCCCTGAAATATACTTGTTAATTCAAAAAAAACCCCAGGATGTATCAGATTTTTTTTCAGCTTGTGTTAAATAGGAAAGTCAAAATATCAGCTTCTCAAAAATCTTCCCAAATATCCATGTCCAAAGATGCCCTTTATCCTTTGTGTTTTCCCTCCCAACTTCTCTTTATGAAAGATTCTTTTCAGGGAAAGCAAAGTCAGTTCAATAAAATTTGAAGGTGCATTTTTTACTAAGAAAAACACTATTTTGAGCTCATTGACATTTGCAGCCAGTTACGTCCCAATAACCAGGACAGAGCAAGTCCTTGAAATAGGATTTCCCTAGGAACAATGAAGTTTATGATCTGGCAAAGTCTGCCAAAGACAGTTCAATCCTTCTAATGGCTACAGATACTTAAGCTAATTATCTGTATTCCGTTTCTAAATATTATTTTTTAGACTATTTTATTTTGAAATAAGTTTGGTCTTACAGAAAGCTATAGGACAAGCACAGAGAACCACTGGACATTTTACGTACACACACTGCCACATGATATTATAATTTTTCAGAGCTATTTGGCAGTAAGCTGCAGATAATTTTCTGACTTTAAATACTTCAATGTACATTTCCTAAAATAAGAACATCATTTCCAAAATTACAGTAAAAATATTTATTAAGAAATTAGCATGAAAAAAAGAAATTAGTGTGAGTATATACTAATCTGCAAGTTTTGTTGATATTTTGTCTAACACAGTAATGCCCTCTGTATCAAAAAACAAATATAATTTCTGCTGCAGGGTCCAATCCAGTATCATTCCATTTAGTAATCAAGCCTCTTTAAGCACCCTCCATCTGGATAATTCTTGCCTCTGTTTTGTATTTACTGGACATTCTTTGAAAAGTACAGGTCAATTATTTGGTAATAATCTTTTTTATTTTAGGTTTTTCTGAAGTTTCCTTGTGATTGTATTTAATCCATGCACTTTGGGCAGGGATATGTATATCTTAACACCTGCTTTCTCTTTGCTTTCCTCTTGCTTCTGCTCATCCCTCTACTTTCAGTGGTGTAGATGTGCCCTTTCATAAAGCATCTAGTTGAATAATTTTTTTGTGCAAAGTTTCAACTTTTCTTTTAATAAAATTGTGAATGATTATTCTTTTCTTTTTTTTAAGATTTATTTATTTTTGCATACAAGCTGAGGTGCAGGCCAGAGGTGTGGGGTGGGGAGAGGATTCACCAGAGACAGAGTGGGGAGCAGAACAGGCAGATCGAGGGAAATGCATTGCTAAGGGGAGCAGCGGGAGAGGCAGGAGCGGCAGGAGAGGTCTGTGGCGCCATGTGGGATTCTCCCACATAATAGTGACACTATTAGATAATAGTGACACTATTAGAACTATGTGAACTTGTGCACAGCCACCGACAGTTCCACGGCACTACGCTTAACCCGTTGTGCCACCAGGGAGGCCCGATTTTTCTTTTCTTTTAATACATTAAGTTGAACTTATTCCTATGTGTAGAAATGTTTTATCTCAGTCATCATATTATTTTATGTGATAGATATTATCTACATACTATTTTCTCAGCATTTGCTCAGAACTTCTTGATTTCTCACATGTTTAAATCGTTAGTTGTTGGTTTTGTTTTTAGACTAGATATTTGAGAGATATCTTGCCAGGATATAAAATCCTTGGATCACATATTCTTTTCTTGAGTTTCTTCAAAATACTACTACATTGTTGCTTTTCTCTAAGTCTCTTGACTTTTTATGTCTTCATGCTTGGTACCAGCAGGAAGTTTTTGGACTTTAGAATCAAAAAATCTTATTAGGACATGCCTCAGATTTGATCATTCAATGTCGATTTTTCAGGAACACAGTGGACTCTTTCAGTATGTAGATGCAAGTTTCAGTTTATTTTCGGAAGAGTCATATTATTGCTTTTTTTTTAAAGATTTAATTTATTTGTACATACAGCCTGGGGCACAGGGCAGAGGTGTGGGATGGCGAGAGGGTTCACCAGAGACAGCGGGGAGCAGAACAGGCAGATCAGAAATACACTGCTGAGGGGAGCAGTGGGCGAGGCAGGAGAGGTCTGCCGCACCATGTGGGAATCTCCCCGGCCAGGCGTCGAACTCACGTCACCACTGCGACAGCTCCACAACGCAGCACTTAACTGCTGCGCCACCGGGGAGGCACCATATTACTGCTTTAAATACTAGTTCTGTTACATTATTTGTTTTTCTTCTTTGGCAACATCAATTATTCACATATTGGATTTCTTTGCCAATTTCCCTTTCCAATCACTTTTTGACACTTTTGTTTCCTTTTTTATCTCATTTTCATTCTTTTGATTATTCTAATGTTCTTCATTGACACTTATTAACTTTTTATTCAATTTATTCATCATTTAGTAGGCTGGAATTCAATCTCTTTTTTTTTCTTTCCTGAGTGGAAAAAATAAATGCATATTTCATTGCTTAAAATTTTTTTCCATTCCTTGTTCTTACAAAAGTGATTCGAGGCATTTTTTTTCACATTGCCAAGTGTTTACTTGAGGAAATTTATTTTGTAGGTATATGACTGTATTATTTTGTAGGTATATGTTGGATTTTAGAGGGCTTTTTTTTTTAATCAGGTGGAATATTTATTCTAATTCTCTATTTCCTTTTTAGTACAAACGAAGACTGCATGCATCTGTGCATTTAGTACCGGGTATAAAAATTTGGAGGGTTTACTAGATAGTTAGCTCTAGATCACCCTCTTCTTTTAGTATAGTGTAGCAAAGCAGATGACTTTTTAATGTGATGGCAAATAGAGAAAAGTTCATTTTAGGTTTTTATTTGTATTTATCTTATAGAGCTCTAAAGTTCCCCCTTCAGTGATACTGTGGTTTTTACATAATAAGAAATATATATTTGGTCTTCCTCCTCATGTCTGGCACAGAGCTACTAAAACACTTGGAATATCCTAAATGCTGAGAACAATAAAAATGTTTGTTACATTAATGAAATGAGTTTCAGAACTAACCTAAGCAGTGGGGACTGGCTACCAGTGACACTATTGGAGATTTGAACTTTGAGTGCTAACCCCCTTACCTTTGAGGAAGGAGGTTGGATCAAACACCAATGGCCAGGGCCTCCCCGGCGGCGCAGCGGTTAAGCGCTGCGCTGTGGAGCTGTCCTCAGCGGCGACGCGAGTTCGACCCCCGGCCGGCCAGGGAGAATCCCACATGGCGCGGCAGACCTCTCCTGCCTCACCCGCTGCTCCCCTCAGCAGTGAATTTCTGATCTGCCTGTTCTGCTCCCCACTCTGTCTCTGGTGAACCCTCTCGCCGCCCCACGCCTCTGGCCTGTACCCCAGCTTGTATGTATAAATAAATAAATCTTAAAAAAAAAAAAAAACACCAATGGCCAGTATGTTCATTAATCAAGTCTATGGTACAAAGCCTCCAAAAGCCCCCCAAAGGACAGCGTGGACAGCTGTCTAGTGAACACATGGGTGCTGGGGGATGTTGTTGTGCCTGGAGAGGGCGCAGAAGCCCTGTGTCACTCCCCCCATCCTGCCCTCTGCACCTTTTCCATCTGGCTGTTACTGAGTTATACTCTTTTATAATAAACAAGAAAGCTAAATGAGTAAATAAATTTCCTGAGTTCTGTGAACCACTCTTGTACATTTATCAAACCCATAAAAGGGGTTCAAGGAACCTCTGGTTTATAGCCAGTCAGTCAGAGCACATGTAACAAAATGGGCTCGAGGTTGACAAGTGTAATTAGGGATGGAGGAGCAGAATTATAGGACTGAACCTTAAACTGAGCAATCTAATGGTGTTTCCAAGTGAACAGTGTCAGAAATGAGTGGAATGATAGGACATCCTGCTGTTTCCTGAGAACTGCATGGTGGTATGGTGGGAACAAACCCCACTTCTACCTACACACACACACACACACACACACACACAAGGAAAGAAAGAGAGAGAGAGAGAAACTGGTAACTAGCACCTCTTCAGTGAGTCAACATTTGCCATTACAGCTTGAAAGTATAAGCTAAGTATAAAATGCCTTTATTTTTAGAATGTGACACTAACGAAATCACACTAAGACAAGAAGCAAGTCTAAAAGCAAAAGGAAACAGATTTCAGTTAGATTGCAATGGGGCTCTCAGTTTGCCCTGGCAGCTCATAATTCTCAAAGCTACTTGGCCGCAGAGCACCACCCGACAGTCGTGGCAGGCCTGAGTGACAGCACGCAGCCCATTAAAGAGACCTGCTGGTCACTTGGCTGGTTACATGCAGAGGCATTGCCAACATCTGCACCAGCAGAAAAGGAAAAATAAAACTAAAAAAGGAAAATCAGGACTGAGGTTAAAATCAACTATCCAATTTATCAGAAAATTTGTTCCATTTCATTTTACTTGTGTATACAGTCTTGCAGACGCAATCTAACACTTTCTCTCTGAGACTTGTATTTACAGATAAATAATATCAATAACCTTGAACTGAACTCCAGGGTCAACTGGAAACTGAAAACGCAGAGGAAGAAGTGGCTACCCCAGGGTAGAGGAGGCATCTTAAAGAAGCTGAATCTTGGCCCTGGATCCTAAATTGTATTTTAAACATTACCTTCTCTAATTTGGATAGATTAATGGACTTATTTGGTCCTATGGCTACTGTTAGAGAATATGCTTACTCCTTTTGATCTTTGGTCCTTGCTTCTTAAGTTACTTAACACTTTGTGGTCCACTCACGGATTAGTACGTGATTTTTGTCACCAGTAGCAGGTGGCCGCTCACGTATTAATACGTGTTCATCTAGTCTCTGGTTTTTCACGCCACAGTGGATTTATTTGGAACTATTAGGGGCTATTTCTTTGATCGTACTCAGTCTAGAAGCTTTACACATTGTTTTGGTGAAAGTGTAAGGTGTTTTATGAGAGATATTAGTTTTTTTAATATCCAGTAGTTCAGGAGTTGTGTGTGTTTTATTGAATGCTTATACTATTCATGCAGTGGCACAGAAAATGGCCGGCCCCAAGGGCTGGTAAATTTAAAGGGCACCAGCACACAAAGTGTTAAGAAGCCTCCAAAAAACTGTTGAAATCAAGGAATATCAAATCCATGAAACCAGCTTACAGAATGGTGATCTTGACTCCTAACGCACAGGAGGCCTGACAGACTCATCCTCCTAGTGGGGGTGTCTTGTCTGCTCACACTCTTTCTACACTACAGGAGTTTCAACCTGTGTCAAATCTGGAGCCCTTGTCTCTATCTCTCTTTCAGGCTGAGACAGAATTTCACTCTTCATATCTGTAGGTAAGAGCTACACACATATTCAGCAGGAAGTTGCTACAAAAGATTGAGAGCACCATCCTTTTTTCCCCTTTATAAATAAAGAAGATGAAAGATCTCTCAGTGGGAATAAGATAACAGAAATTTAACATAGCGGTAATAGCCTCCCCAATCCAGTAACTCTGGAAAAAATGTCTGTGCACATTTGGGGCAAGATGACCCAAACCCTACTTGTTTAAGACTCCCTCTATCTCGGTTAACTTCTGAGGTCCTGTTATGACTGAATAATCTTGCTAAAGACTGGTGAGAACAAGTTCAGGACCCCAGCTGTGGGTCCTCTCAAACTAAACGTGTACATATCAGCAACCTCTAGACCCACAGTGTGATTTTCTCGAGTCTGTCTGCACTCTTTCTTGAGTGTATACTATTCCTTGCAATAAAAACTTCACTCCTTACTCACCCACTCTGACTCCAGCCAAAATCAGGAACCTCACCCTGGGGCAGGCCTTACTGACCCCAACTCAATAGCTAATGAGAATCATCTGGGAGCAGATGATTCCTGCTCTTGGCTAAAGTATAGTTTTTTTTTTTTTAAATAAAACAAATCTAAGTTCAGTTTTTAGCTTAGCCATTTACTAGCCATGTCATTTAGAAAAGTTATTTAATCTAAGTCCCAATTTCCTTTCCACATGTAATGAGTATAATAACCCTTCCCTTGCAGAGCTTAATAAGACAGTAAGTTTGAAGCATCTATAGAAGAGGGGTTCATAAAATGGAACCAGTGGTGATAGCAGGAATCATATTAATCCACATATTAATGCTGGTAAATATTGTTTTCATTTTGATTATTATGAAGAATCCATTTTTGCATTTTTTCAATGAACTGATCACCTTTATGGATTTAAAGACTAATCTGATATTTCCTGTTGGTTTTTTCCCATCTTTGCCTCAGTAGAGATGGAAAGAAAAAATATGATACCTAAAATCAAACATTTCCAGGATTCTCAGAGAACAGTTACCTTCCTTTGGATTTCTGGATTTTTTTTACTTTAATGTTCTAAGATTGGAAGTTTCCTAAGTTAAATTCAATTTCAGTTGCAAATGATTGAGGGATGTTGGAGAGGATACTTGGGTTTTCTCGCTAACAAACTTCATGTTTAAAAAAACTTGAAATAAAAATATATAGTAGTTTTATATTATGAAGAGATCACACTCCAAATTATACTCACTGTTGATTATCTTAAAGACTAAGCTAACTTTTTTCAGTTGAGGACAGTGTTAGCTTCCACATTAAGTCAAACATACAGCCAATGGCTTATGGCAATGAAAGGGAGGCCAGCCAAAATATGTAGGGTGGAGATCAGGAGTAGGCAAAATATTCCTCAAGAGTAGCCAACAATATGGAACAATCCACAAAAGGATGAGGGCAATTCAAGTTCCATTCTAGGGAGGTAGAAAATCATAACAAAGCAGTCCAAAGAGGGAGAGCAGGTTAAAGAGACAGTTAGAGGTTGTTTTGCACTTAGTTATTAGTCAGAAACATCTTCCCCACATAACTAATTGGTGCTAAGGCAACTTGGCCATAAAAAAGATAAAATCATAAAAAATAAAAGTTCATCATTAAGGATTCAGGATCTAATATTGGATGTAAGTTCTCTAAAATATATTAAAAAAAGAAAATCGCTGTATCTTCAGATTTCCCTGAAAAAAAAAAAAAAAGGAATGGTGGAAGAATGCTATTATACACCAGTATACATAATGTATATAACTGGTAGTATATATATTTAAATATTTCATCATATATCCTGTTCTTCTATTTCACCACATCATCTAGGCCAGATTCTGTGCCTAATGCCACAATTCTGCCTGCATCCTGTTCTACACTATCAAATAGCAAAAATATTTCACCATTTTCAAGAAATTTACGAGAAATTACATAATCACTTTCTTTTTGGCAGGAAAATAAGACCTTTATTCTTCTTTTGTTCTTATTAAGATTACAATTCTGAAGACAAGATTCAAGAAGTCTTTAAATTGTGTTTGATCTATCTGGATAGGGTAGAACTTTTATCCTCATATAAAAAGCTGGATATTTCTCATTCTGGTCCACTATACAAATCAGAGGTAGAGGTACATCCAGTCCTAGTTAGTGGCCCATTACACAAATTAGCCCAGAGGTCAGTTGAGTTCTTCTAACTGGCCCCAAAACATGCCAATCAGGTAAAAGGATAGTTGTGCAATGACTGGTTGAGTTTCAGTCCTGGGTGGTCTGTAGTGGACTGGCTTTATTTCAACTTCCTTAGGTTAATGTGGCTGAGTAGGCTTGGATATGCCTGGATATTCCTGAACCTCCTGCTACAATAACCTCCTGACTATTTTTAGTAACCCTGACTCAAATAACCCTAAAATTCTCCATATTTCTTACCATCTTCAGCTCCTAATATTTCATGATAAATGTTGTAAAATAGCATTAGTGAACAAGGCATTTGTTTAAATTTGCTGGAATTGCTCTTGAGGACTATTGTGAATTACTAGCTGCTTCCTTTGTATTTGCCATACCTCGGTTAACTTTTAGTTTTAATAGGTGGCAGAGATAACCTAATGGTTTGCAAAATGATATGCTATCATTTCTAGTCTAGTGTGCAGCAACTGAAACCAAACTGATAACCAATTATTCTATCATTTTTACACCAAAAGTCTTACAGTCTTACAGTCTGAATTATTTGATAGATAACCAATTATTCTATCATTTTTACACCAAAAGTCTTACAGTCTTACAGTCTGAATTATTTGGTAAAAAATGTTTGCAGTGAAAATGCTGTGGCAAAGAACTTAGCAAATCTACTGTATACACATGTAATCCTCTTCAGCAATGGGAACAAAGGGAGCATCACTTCTGGGTCAGATTGTCCAAAGGATTTGTCTGAAAGTAAGATAGGGAAGAACAGAAACTGAGCCTGATGCCTGGGGCACAAGACCGAAAGGAACGAAACCGACAAGCAGTCCTCATTCTGCTGGGACGAATATAGTGATGAGCTGAAAAATCCGAGCCAGCAATTGACAATGTGACTGTTACTCTGTACAGTATTATTCAAGGACTCTTGGGAGTGTTGACAGAGAGCCACGGAAAGCACAGAGATCTGTAGTCAGGGAGCGGCAAAAACAAGACACACAACGATGCCCTGTCCCTGACTCAAAAAATAGATGGTATAACTCACAGCTAGCTGAATACTCAACACTAATAACCAAGATGGAGGTAGACCAGGGAAAAGACTCATATTAAGCTAAACATGATTCTTTTGGGCATTCAGGTGCATCCTGTGCTTTCTCATTTTGATTGTTCTAAAATGGTGAGAAGGAAACATATTACCCTGTAATGATATTCTAGGATCTAGAACATTAGGCTAAATAGTTTATGTTGACTTATGTGTCTCTTTGGATGCTATCTGGCTATTCCTGGTAGAAAAGAACATTTCAAACCTTCAATGTGTAATGAGGCACAGCTCTCTGTCCTCAAATATACTAAAAAGGGAAATCATCATAGCATAACTGAGGCATATTCTTACCAGTGTTGAGCTAGTACAAAGCTATTTGGGGATTCAATCCAGAATTGAATTCTGCTTACTTTCAAAAAAAAGATGTGGTTCCATCTCCATGCCATTCCAGAAAGATATGAGATGTACACTGTAAAACTGAATTGTAAAAAAAATGTTATAATTGGATATCATGAGTATTTTTTTCTTTAAAACAGTTACTTTGGGAAACTTTATGCTAACTCCAGCCTGCAGAAGGCTACCTGGACTGAAGATGTCAATCATTGCCTCCCATTTCATAATCCTTCTCTGAATACCTATGTTCTCTACAACCTGGGGAGGGCAGTCTTTTTTTTTTTCCTTCTTTTTTGTGTTTTTGAGGTAACACTGGTTTACAACACCATGTATGATTTAGAGGTATAAAATCCCCTCCTGTAGGTGTCTTCACTCCAAATCCACTACCAAGATCCATAGTGAAAGGTGCAATCTTATTGGCTGTGTGACTTCACTCAACTCACTGATGCTCAGGACTTAAAACGCAAGTCTAGCTGAAGTTAGAGATAAAGCAAGAAAAAGCAACTCCATCTCATAATGCACCTTCTTCTGACATGAAAAGTTGAAAGAAGCCTCATTAGATATGACTAAAACATAGCCACGTTAACTGAAAGAAATTCCCTGGCAATTTAAAAGCTGTTTTTTATTTAGATGAAACTAGAGTTCATATGACTTTGATTTGCAAGTTTTTACTACCACTGAAACCCAATAGCACAACGCAATTTTACCGTAAGTGAAAAAAAAGTCTATAAGGTCTTTTTCTTATCTTTAATAATAATGTAAATTTTGCATGTTTAACATATATTTATTTACTGTAATATCACATAACACTTTCAATAACATCACTATTTAATTTCTTAGCCTTTCCCAAAAATCTTCCAGTAAAATTAATAGCATGCCCATTTCTAGGAAACCTTGCCACATGACATTTGTATAGCTGGGTTTGCCCAGAAAAATTATTTCTCACCATTGTGTACTGGCCAGAAAAATTATTTAAAATATCTTGGCAATTGTGATTTTGTGATTTATAATAAGAAATACATATTTGGTCTTCTTCCCAGTTTCTGACACAGACCTCCTAAAGCCTTTGGAATTTCAAGTGAAGAGAGCTATAAAGATGTCTTTTGTTACATGAAAGAGATGCCTTTTGGAAAGCACCTTAGGATGGGTGGGGGCTGGTTGCCAGAAAAGCCAACCATGTGATTAAGGAGTTGGAAACTTCAGTCCTATCCTCTGAGTTCTGGAGAGGGAAGAGAGATAATCAGTCATGCCTCCATAAAGAGAAGCTTCCATAAGAACTCAGAGCTTTCTTGGCTGATAAACAAATGGAGATTTGGGGAGGGTGTAGCACCCTGAACAGGGCATGGAAGCTCCGCTCTGTTTTGCCCTTTTCTTGCTCAATGAATCTCTTCCATCTGACTGTTTCTGTTATATCTTTTTATACTGAACTGCTAATATAGAGAACAAATTTCTTAAATCCTGTAAGCCACTCTAGTGAGTTAACTAAACCCAAGGAGGTGGGAACCTCTGATGTATAGCCAGTAGATCAGAAGTACAGGTAATAATCTGGGTTTGTGACTGGTGTCTGAAGTGGGGGTGGGGCTTAGTCTTTCAGGACTGAACCTTAAACCTGTGGAATCTAATGTTATATCCAGGTAGACAGTGTCAGAACTGGCTGAATTGAGTTGATTTCTCAGAGACTGTTACCAAATTCCACGAATGTATTGTTTGTCACAAATGCATCAGCCAAGTAAGAGATTTATGGTAAAGAGAATTTTTAGTCACTTGAATCAGGTAAGGATGTAGACAAAGGGATCCTCCCAAAGTTCTGCCTTGTCTTTCTAAAGGGAGTTAGGACTTTACAAGATTACTGCTATTTGGACTGTGTGGGGTTTGGAGAATATGGAGGGTAAAATGTCCATAATCTTGGTTCCGCAGGTGGAGTATAGTTTCATAAACAGATTGTGCCTCCTTGTGGATCACATGTTCCGAAAACGGGAGGCAAGAGCCCCTGTTGATTGGGAATTTTATTATGCAAAAGAATGTTAATGAACCTAAAGTATGTTAGGGTCCTCTCAGTGCGTGTTGTTTTTCACCACTTTGGGCCAGAATGAGTGTCTGACTCGTAATTAAACAGTGCTGAAATAATTCTAAGAATCTTTCCTAATAGCACAGATTTTTGCTTTGTAAGACTTCTGGGTAGCAGCACATGAAACCGTGGGTGATGATGGTCATTTTCTATCTCTGTTTATTTTGAAAGAACAGCAGGGTGGGCTTGCAACAATGGGCTAAGAATACCTCTACACATTTCAAACAAGGAAAAACAGAACTTGATATTTCATAAATTGACAAGATGATTTCAGAGCAGGCCTAGAAGAGTGTCCACTGTCCTCGAGGTAACATCTTCCTCAATCCAAAAATATTGAGGGAAGATGGAACTAAGATGCCTGACCTGTGGTTAGATGGACAACATCCAGGAGCAAGGAGTGCTCAGAACCCAAATTCAAGTCACACCATGATTTAGCAGAGAGCAACCAATCAGATCCTACCAACTTGCATTTTCTATATGTTCTCCAACCCCATAAGCATTGCTCAAAGCCCCATCCTCAGGAAGACTGATCCAAAGCCTTGCCTCCAGTATTTTGCCAGGTGACTACACATTAAACTCTTTCTTTTCTCAAAAGTCGGTGGCATGCTTTCTACTTCTCTGTCATTGGGTATTGATCCATATTTGGCAGTACCCACAGGGTATCTGAGAATAACGTGATGGATGTTTTGGGAAAATACCCCCATATACATTGAAAAATTGTTCAGAACACCCATCTCAGCAATGAAGAAGGGGGAGGGCCAGGGAGAATATAGAAAATGAGAAAAAGTGAACAGTATTACTCATAGAAATCACAAATTTACCTTGTGAGATTGGGCCATATAGTCATCATTTTCTGATATATTCTAGAATTAAGCTGAAGCTACCTAAGCCCTAAGCACAAGGGTGGTGGCCTGTCCTTGTCTTTTGTTTCTTTCATATATTTGTAGAAGGAAGCAAACAGAGTTTGTGTTGTCAATTTCAGGAAAATCTCACTGCAATAATCAAAAAGGTCAGTATCAAGCGAAATCAATCAGCACTATCTGATTCTTTCATTCTTACTGGGAAGGCTACTCTAGAAGTGAAAGCAACTGAGATAAAATCTATAATGCAAAAAAAAAACTTAATCCTAGAGGGAGGGTCATGTCAAGATAAAAAAGCAAAAACATAGTAATGCTTCTGGCTTTCTCCAAAAGCTTAACACTGTTTTAGAAGATGTATAGAGGAAGTGACAGCTCCTAGAGATGTTCTTAAAATAATCACTTTAGAAACAATTTGTCAATCAACTAACTCTTAATTGATGAAATATATGAATAATAGCTTTGTTACTTTCATCCTGTCCAGTGTTGATCTCATCTGTAACGATTTTGAATACTTATGAAACCCTGAAGCAGCTTTGGGCTTTCCAGAGTTTCTTTCATAGCCCTTAAAACAGACATGAAAAAGTTTCCCCCTACAACCTATTAAGATGAGAGTACTGGGAACAATAATAACATCCCTTGAAGAACTAAAAAGGACACTACAATGTTGATAGATGCAGGGTATTATAACCAATTACTGATAATGTATCAATATAAATTTTTTGTATTATTCATTAACATTTATAATTTAATAATTATAATTGCTGATAATACTGAGTTATGATTCTTCTCATTGGTTAAACCATCATCTTTGAAAATATTAGTTCATCTTAGAAAACTTAGTGGTCTTACCTTAAAGGTTTATTTGGCAATTGTATAACCTTGGACAGGTGCTAAATCCTAAGATATTTTGGTGCCTGGGAAGATAAACAACTCTGAGGTAAGGATCAGCCCCTTTGACATGAGAACTCTACTTTGCCTTTTCCAAGACAGCCTCTTAGTGCCTAGTGCCATGACTACCCACAATCTATCACTAGTGGCATCCCAGAGAAACTCTCAGATTTGAGAGCTAAGCATTTAGGATACATCCCTTGTAAAAGTTGAGATACTGCCCTTGAGAACACAGAAAGTTTAAAAACTCAGTGTCCTAGTAGAGGCTGCTCTTCTCTGTACCTATTAATCTTCCATTCATAATCATATCTGATATGCTTTTCAGCTCTTTCAATAAAGGAGGCTTAATCAATGATAATTATAATTCTCTAATTAGTTTCTTAATAACATTTTAATAGAAGGTTATAAAACACTGTGCACACTTATTAGTCGTTAGAAATATTTTTCCAAATAAACTCAAAATGTCTTACTTACCTTTATAATATTCCTACAGTATACTTTTAGTCATCAAAATAAGTTTATCTGCACTTCACACTCTCTTTAAATTTAACTTCCTATCTCGTTTTAGCATATATTTCTTTGCCCACCTTTTACACCTGATTAGGTTCAATCATTTGTCTCTGAATATCTAACACCACTTGTCACTTTGCAGTACCTAGTTTGCTTTTTTTAATATTGACCTATTCATGCATGACCATAGCATTGACGAATTTTCAGTCAAATTCTTAGAGTTAATTGTATTAGAAATGCCTGAAGGAGATGTTTAATTTCTGCCTTTTTCATTGGAAGTTACCCTTACTCATGAGCTCTACTAAGTACTGGGGCTGGGTGGATACATTTTGCCACAGAAGTCCTCTCTGGGCCATCTCTGATTGGCTTTAGGAGTAGACACTTCATCTGATGGGAACCAACCCCTTGTCAATCTATAGCAGATCAACGTTATGAAGGACAAAACTTAACACACTTGTAGAGAAAGCTAGTCTGGAAAGAATAAAAATATTACAGACATATGGACAGAAGTGAAAACTGTAGAACAAGTGACCACAATAAGAGAAAGATGGTGCCTAACTGTTCTGGCACCATGCAGCTTGGCTCTACTTCTGGTAGATGGGGACTTTGTGAGCTGTTTCTGTCCTTTCCTCAGTCCTCTCTCATTCTTGATTTGCAGATAATCAGAATGACTATCATCTGTACCAGGAATACAGTACACTCAACCTAGGTACCAAGAATAGTGGTGTCAAGAATCTAGCTGTGATCACAACAGATCAACCACTACAAGGAAGCAAGTGTTTGAAATTTAAGAACAAAAAGTGAAGGAGAGACTAGGGTTCAAAGAATCATCATGAATAGAAAGGAACAAGTGTGTAAAGGTAGAACAAGCATGCAAGACATGCCAAGAAATATTAAGAAAGGTAGACTCCCAAGCCAGAAGTTCAAGGAACACAAGAACACTAGGAAATTTTACCTATACAGAATGGATGAACTAACAAAAGTTATACAGGAGGAAGATGGCCCAGGAATAACAATTAGAATGATCTCTCTACCAAGTCCTGGAGAAAGAGAACACATCTAGAATAATAAAATCAGGTCAGGGCCACAGGTGGGGCTAGTATTCATACTTGAGTACAGAAGGTAGAACTGACCTGGGGAGAGAGGCAGATCCTTAAATTTCAGGAAACAGTCGAATTGTCTCTAAATATCATAACTTGGATGACTCAGGTTTCAGATTTAGTCATTTAGTCACTGAAAATGGAATCAGAGTCAGGAAAGCACAACTCAAGACAAAATACAAACTCAGTCCTTATTCCAGAAGAGATTCCTTTCATGGATAGTCAGTTGGCAGGTAAGATACATCAGGAAAAACTATCGGTGGTGGTGGTCAGGAGTAAGAAGTGGAGTGGAAGCTTCTGGTTGTGTGTTTGCACACAGCAAATGTTAGTTATTGATGGCTGATAACTGACCAAGTTAAGGCAGGATTCTACAACATCAGACAAAAGTATAAACAGGTTCAGGGTGTAACTCCTAGAATTCAGATGTAGGACAACCCAGCAGAGTTAATGTTTGAGGGATCAACTCAGCCAGTATTGTGTACTTGAACCATACTTAGGAGGTAGGAAGAAAGAGGGTAATGGATCTCAGAGCTGACATGAGAACAAAGTTAGTTGTCTCAAGGAACACCCACTTATGCTTCCAAACTACTGGCTCCCTATCCCTAGCTCCTAAGTTTCCTTCAGATATAGTCAACTTGATTCCCACATCAGCTCTGAGAGTCATCACTCCTTCACACTTTCCCTGCACGGTTTGTGCTCCCAATGTTGGCGTGTTGTCCCTCAACCTTAGTTCTGATGTTTTGGCCTGCTTCTAATTCCTAAGATGGTGTCCCACTCTGTCCAGACACATTTTCATCAGACAGAGGGAGGTAGGCTGTCATAAGCGATTAACATACATCCTCCCTCTGTCAGGTTTAATCAAGGAATGGGTCTGTCACAAACCCGCAAGTTAGAGCCACCAGAGGGTTCAATTTTCAGGAGGTAGAGAAGACAGAGAAAGTGGAATGCAGACAAAAGAGACACCAAGTCACCTTACATTCCACATTAGACTGGAAGATGAGGGATAGGGATTGAAGTTTGGGCAGAAATGGTGGGAGCAGAAGAGACTTTTCCTGTGGGTTAATAAGCAGAAAGAACCACAAGTTCACTGTGCTAAGTCTGAGGTAAGTAGTAACTGGACCTGCTTTCTTTAATGATTTTCATTCTCAAGAATATCCTACTTTCCAAAGTATAGAAGACACTTTAAGTTCCAGGAGTGACATTCAGTTTTTCCAAGAGTGACATTCAGTTTTGACCACCTCTCAGAGTTTTAATGCAAATTAATTCAGTTGGATAGCAGACATGTAGTTATTTATGGTGTATTCACAACTATGCAAATTGCCTTACTCCACTCCCAGCTGGTAAAGGGAGTTAGTCCCTCAGGGTTTTCATACTTTGTCATCTTCAATTACATCAAATTCCTCCATGAAATGGTGTCTGTGGTCTCAGTTCCAACTCTTAACCAATGCCACAGATTACACTGTATTCAGCCATTCAGACACAGAAAGGCTACTTACTTGGATATCTGGGGGAAAAAAGTGAGAATCTATCATTCTTCTATATTTCTGATCTTCTCATTCTCTCTCTCTCTCTCTCTCTCTCTCTCTCTCTCTCTCTCTCTCTCTCTCTCTCTCTCTCTTTCTCTCTCTCTCTCTTCCTCCCCCCTCCCCACCCCCACCGCTCTCTCTCTCTCTCAAAGACTACTACCAGGAATTACCTCTCTTGTGCTCTGCCTTGGTATTCTCACTAGTCCACAAAGGGATATTGTCTGAGTAGTGACTGAGTAGTGACAAAGCCATCTATCTTTACAGAAATATCACATCTTACCATATCAACTATAATATTCACCATTTGTAAAAACTGACAACTGCTTCATCTATAATTTCTCAACTGTCCACCCTGAATAAGTAACCCTTAATTAGTGTCATACATATATAGTTTCTCCTATTTCTGAGAACCTTATTGAATACAGAAGCAAGACTGAAAATGCTATGATTTTCCTTCTTCAAATTTCTTCTACCTCAATCTTTGACCTACAGAATCTTCTAATCTGCTTGGTTATTATACATAGTGCTGCAATGAACACAGGAGTGCATATATCTTTTCAAATTAGTGTTTATGCATTCCCTTGTAGATACCTAAGAGCAGAATTGTTGGAGCACTTGATAGATATATTTTTATTATGTTGAAAAGCCTCCATACTGTTTTCCATAGAGGCTGATCCAGTCTTCAATCACACCAAGAAAGTACAAGAGTTCCTTTTTCCTCATATCTTCACCAACATTTCTTGTTTCTGGTCTTTTAGTTACAGGTCATTCTCGTGGATGTGAGACATTATCTTACTGAGGTTTTGACCTGCATTTCCCTGGTAAGTGAGGATGAGCATTTTTTTTCATATACCTATTGGCCATCTGTATGTCTTCTTTGGAAAAGAGTCTATTTAGCTTCTCTTCTGTCCAGTTTTTGATTGTTTTCTTTTCATTGAGTTGCACAAGTTCTTTATATATTTGGATATAAACCCTTTGTTTTATAATGTTCAAATATTATCTTCCTTTTCTGTAGGGTGTCTTGTTGTCTGATGATAGATTCTTTCAATGTACAGAAGAAACTTTTCATTTTGATGTAATCCCATTTGCTTCACTTATTTTTGCTTCACTTGCCATTGGAGGTAAAGCCCCAAAGATATCACTTAAGTCAATGTTTAGGAGTTTTTCTGTTGATTTTTCTTCAAGGTATTTCATAGTTTTGGTTCTTATATCCATGTCTTTAATCCATTTTTAGCTAATTTGGGGGTAGGTTGTGAGAGTGATCTAGTTTCATTCTTTCCTGTGTGACTGTCCAGTTTTTCCAATACCATTTGTTGAAAAGACTATACTCTCCAGTGTATATTCTAGGCTTCTTTGTCATAACTGTCCATATATGTGTAGGTTTATCTCTGTACTATCAATTCTATTCCATTGGTCCACATGTCTATTTTTATTCCACTACCATACTGTTTTGATTTCCCTAGCTTTGTAGTATTGTTTGAAGTCTGAGATTGCCATACCACCAATTTTCCACTTTTGTCAGGATTTTTTTTAACTATTTGGAATTTTTTATGGTTCCAAATGAATTTCAGTATTGTTTGTTCTAACTCTTTGAGAGAACGACATTGGAACCTTGAATCTATCTATTGTTTTGGGTAGAATGGCAATTTTAACAATGCTAATTCTCCCAATCCATGAGCAAGGGATAGCTCTCCATTTCTTTGTGCATTCTTCTATTTCTTTTAACAATATCTAATAGTTTTCATTATGTAGAACCTTTACCTCCTTTGCTAAGTTTACTCCCAGGTTTTTCATTCCCTTTGTTGTAGTTGTCAGTGGGATTATTTTCTTGATTTTTTTTTCTTCTAACTCATTGTTTGCATATAGAAATGCAATTGATTTTGTAAATTGATTTTGTTCCATGTTTAATTTATTTTAACAATTAGTTTTTATTTCATATGTAATTCATTTATTATTACAATTAGCTTTTTAGTGAAGGAGTTTTCATGTCATCTGCAAATAGTGTAGTTTTACTTCTTTCAATTTGGATTCCCTTTATATCTTTCTTTTACCTCATTACTCTAGCTTTGGCATCTAATACTATGTTGATTGGTCGCAGTGACAATAGACAACCTTTTCTTTTTAATTGTTATTTATGTCTTTTACATTTTGTATTCCCCTTGGGTAGCCCACCACCAATTCATCCGTGATCCATCTACATGGTCCCTTGTATTCTTTTCTATTCCATTTTGTGCCCTTATCCTCCCCTCCCCCCTCCCCCCCCCCCGAGTGTCTCTCCCCTATTTGGTTTCCCTATAGTCCTGTTATAAGTGAAACCATTCGGTATTTTTCTTTTTCTTTCTGGCTTATTTCACTGAGTATGATTCCCTCTAATTCCATCCACGTCGCTGCAAATTGCATGTGTTTATCTTCTTTGAATGCTGAATTGTCAGGAGCCATCAGACAAGATGGCCCCCAGAGGTGAGTTACGACCCTAATTGCCTGAGTTGCCCATATAAGGTTAGGTTTAGATGAGGACTGCCTTAGGTTTCTGTTTCCCCGTTCCATGTACATTTTTCCCAAACTGAGGTCAGCAGGACCGTCCATTGTTTCCCATGCCGCGCTCTCATTAAATCCCCGACCTCGAACCATCCTGCATCACCCAATGTAACCTCCCCGTGACTTTCACCCTATATATGCTCTTTCCTCCGGAACAATAAACAAGACTTGATCAGACCTCCTGTCTTGTCTCCATTTTCTCGCATACCCCTGTCCCTTGCTCCCTGCTTCCTCCTCAGGTGCAACGGTGATCTGTACTCGCGGGCCGAGTCACTGAATAGTATTCCAGACAATAGACAACCTTAGCTTTCACCAGATCTTAGAGGGAAAGCTTTCACTTTTCACCGTTGAATTTGATGTTGGCTGTAGTTCTGTCATATATGTCCTTTATTATTTTGAGTAATGTTTTATCTATCCCCAGATTTTGAGGGCTTTTATCATGAGAGGATATTGAATCTTATCAAATGCTTTCCAATCATCTATTGACAGTATCATGTAATTTTTATCTTTCCTTTTGATGATATGGTGAATGATGTTGATTGATTTTCAGGTGTTGAAACATCCCTGTGTCCCAGGAGTAAATCCTACCTGATCATAATGCATGGTCCTTTTTAACGTATTGTTGAATTATGTTTGCTAATATTTTCTTGAGGATTTTTGCATCCATGTTCTCCAGGGAAATTGGCCTGTAATTCTCTTTTGTGCTATCTTTGACAATGTTTGATATCAGAGTACTATTGACCTCAAAATATGTTTGGGAACTCTTCCTCTTTCTCAATTTTTTGGCATAGTTTGAGAAGCATAGGTAACAGTTCACCTTTGAAGGTAAAACTGCCTGGGCTTGGGATTTTATTTTGGGGGAGACTATGTATTACTGCTTCAATTTTCTTGCTTGTGGTTGATTCATTCACATTTTCTATTTTTTCCTGGCTCAATCTTGGAGGATTGTAGATTACTAAGAATTTCTCATTTCATCTAGGTTCTTCAATGTGTTGGTACATAAATGTTCATAGTAATCTCTAACGATCCTTGGTATTTCTGAAATTTCTATTGTAACTTCTCCTCTTTCATTTCTGAATCTATTTATTAGAGTTTTCCCCTTTTATTTCACTCAGGGAATCTAGGTAAATGTTTGTCTATTTTGTTGAATTTTTTTCAAAGTTTCAGCTTTTGGTTACACTGATTTTTTACTATCTCTTTCATTTATATTTCATTTATTTCTGCTCTAATTTTTATTATTTCTTTCCTTCTATTGCTTTTGGTTTTGTTTGTTCTTTTTCTAATATCTTGAGATGAGAGGCAAGGCTGTTTGAGTTCTTTCTTGTTTCTTGATATGGGCCTGTATTGCTATGTAAGTTCTTTTTAGTACTGCTTTAGAACTGCTGATTTTATGACCAAATTTTTCTTAAAAGAGGAAATTTACCTGGCTTGAACCATTTTCATCACACATTTAGGTATGGAAAGCTAACTGATATTTACTACAATTAACTAGTATTTCTTTTATCCTTCCATTTGACTTTTTCCTTAACACATAAGTGAGCTCTTTATTAAAGTGGGTTTCTCTGTTAATAAGCTACTAGAATGAGAATATTCAGGAAATATAGTATCAAGAATTTTATTTACAAATTACACATAAAATGTCCCAACAACCTTTCATCTGAGAAATAAGTTGTTTCATAGTTGTAAGAGCTCTCTAACTGTTACCCATATTTTGACAAAAGTTACAAGTATGGAGAGTTTAAATAAATCCCACCCAGTGCTGAAAACTTTGATGCCTACCAACTCCAAGTCCCAATACACAAAGTTCTGAAACATTCACTGATTTTTTACTATGTCAATAGGTCAACAAAACAATCTGTTTCAGCTGTTTCACTTCAGAGGGCGATTCAGGGGCCCCAAACTTCTTAGTCAGTTTCAACCAGTTAGATAACATTCCCTATGGCTTCAGCGGCACTCTCACATTATGGGATGGAGGATTTAGGCTGTTAAATATCATGAAGTTCAGGGTAAGTGAATTACCAAATTAATACAAATTAGTTCAAAAGTGGGCAGGATCTTTAATACTAAAGATTGCCTAAAGCACTGGGGGGGAAATTCTGAAATGGATATACGTTAAATTACAAAGAGGATTTTATGTGTACCACAGCAATCTTATTTAACAACTTCATTAAAGAGCATAAGCAAGAATATAATTAAGGCGATAAAATGTATAGATGATAAGGTAAATTTAAAGTCACCAAATTTAAAAAGAGAAGCATAATGACAGAAATTCCAGAAAGGAAAATCCCAGAAGTAAGCAGTTAGATTCAACAGTGTATGATATAAACATGAGTCTAAGAGGAAGCAAACTTGCAATATATGATAGAAATCGTGACAGTGAAATCTAAACAGTCGTAATACAAGAACCAGAAATTAATTTGGAACACGATACACTGGTACCCTCATCCACTGTTAAGGTTGCTGAAGGGAAAGACCCTCTCTGTCCAGTTTCAGTAAAAGAATCATTTTGTTCATAGAAATGTCATTAGAAACATAGGTTGATTCTATAACTTGGCTATTGTAAATAGTGTTGTAATGTTATATATTCCTCCTAATTAGTACATATATTACTAATAATTAGTGCTTTGTATTTCCCGGGTAGATACTTAGAAATGAAATTAGTGGATAATATAGTAGAGCTACATTTACTATTTTGAGAAACCGCCACACTGTTTTGCATAAGGATTGTACCTAATTTCATTATTTTCCCAGCACCATTTATTGATGAGACTTTCCATTCTACATCGTATACTTTTGGTTTCTTTGTTTTATAGTGACTATGCACATGTGTGTGGGTTTATTTCTGGGCTCACAATTTTATCCCTTTGACCTCTGTGCCTATTTGCACTCCAATACCATACTCTCTTGATTACTATATCTTTTTGGTATTGCATGTCCCCTGATCAGTTAGGAAGAAAGCAATGTAAATGTGATGTTGAAGGGCTCAAGGTATCTAGAAGGGACAGGGAGGTTTTCCATGATAAGGTGCAAATGATTTCTACTTTTACTTTAACACTAAAGATGAGATTCTCAAATAGAGAGGCATGTTTAGGGATAAACCTTCACCAGGATGATAAACCACAAACTACATCCTCCTGTCATTAAGGAGGGAACTATGATTGCTTCTTCCACTAGGAAAAGGCAAAAGCTTAGGGAGTGTCTCTTCTTACATTAAGGAAAGGCAAAGGTCTCAAGGAAAAGCAAAAGCTCCACTCAGCCTTTTGCAATTTCATTGTCCGTAGCTCAAACTACCCTCCAGAACCCTTTGTATAATGTATTTCAGGTACTTTCAGTGACTATGTATGAACAAGGTTAGCCAGGCCAAGAAGAGGAAGAGTTGACTATACCCTGGGTTTTGTTGTTTGATCTCTTTCCACTCTTCTGAGTGACTGAAATGAGTGTTGGGCTGCAAACTCAGGAACTGCTTGGTTGTAATCTCAAACTGTCCCCATATGCAGAGAGCAAGGGAGAGACCTAAGAAAAATGCCAGTCACTCCAGATTTGTAGGTAGCAGTTTTAATGGACAGAGGAATTTACTTATAAGACTTTGTCTTGGATAACTGTAACACAAGAGTGTTTTCCATAGCCTCTCCACTGCTAAATATCAAAAGTTTATATAGAGGCAGAAAGCACATCCCAAAGGCAAAGCTATAAATTACATTCCAAGGGCACTCCAAGGTCAAAGGTGGGTGATTATTTTCTCTTGTTTGCTTCTCCCAACAATGAGAAACTTAATTAAAGAAATATATTTAGCCATTCTGATCGATCATATTGGGATGGGGGTGGGGGTGGATTTGAAAACTACAAAAATGAAACCAAACTTTAAGACGGTTATTTTCCACAACATAATAAGAAAAACATTCTTAGTCTTTCCCCAAGTTTGAAAAAAGTTATGAAGCAAACAAATTCTAAATCCTCATTTCAACAAGAAGGTAAAGGTATTAAGGATAAATATAAAAATGCCAGTAACTTGCAGACTGTTGGGAGGTCAATATAACGCAAGAGAAAGACTGAAATTGCTGTCCCTAAGCACAATAAATAATGCAGATACACTGCAGGGGGACAAGGCTCCTAGTCTTCATTAGTATTGTCAGTTCCCAATGAGAAATCAAATATATTCCTATAGGATTTAGCATTTAATATTCTCCTCAAACATAAGCAATAGCATATTAGCAGTAATGGAGAGAAAAGGCAGACAATAAAACAATTACAGGGAGAACAGTCTAGAGCAATTATTTAAAGCAGTGCCACAGCATTGTAGAACTTGCAGTTTTGACTGGGGCAGTATGAAGTCAAGCATGGAAAAAGAATTAAAATACTTGCAGTTTTTCAATGATAGCAGACACTTTTGGCACTGGTGCACACAATTCTTGTCAAGTAACCATTCTGTTTGAGATATTTGCAACAGAAATGGTCACAAAGCCCTTCATTTATCTCATTTATACCTTTTATCTGTTCTGTGGCCTAGCTGTGACTAAAGTCTGTGCTCACCACTGCTTTCAGCTCAGTATAAAATGGGGTAATAGTGCTGTATCAAGTTTCTGATTGAGTTCTGTTAAATCTCATAAACCTAAGGTAAATTCACCCACTGTGAGGGAAACAACACAGATTTTAGATCTGGTGCAAAACGGGCTGACCTCATTGAGGACAAGGTGATGTCAGCCTATATATATAGATGATAATTACTTAGTCTGTGGTGTGAAAAGAAGGACCTCAACAAATCTGCCTTATACAGCAACACTTCACAGTATCTCAAATTCCCACCATTAGAAAGACCCATTTCAGTCAGGTCGACCGCATCTCCAGCATGGCCTACGAGAGGCAACACAGTGCATCTCTCAGATCGGCAACACTGAGTTTACCAAATTGGAGAGAGTCACCCAGAAACCCCTGATGTAAAGGCACACAGATCTCTCGGGCTGATCTAGTAAGTTATTTTACCATATCTCTGTAAGATTAAATTCTTTACCATCTCTGTGATTCAGTTTATTTACACAGAAAGAAGAGGTCCTTTGAGAATAACATATTTGGCAATATTTCAAAATATTTTCAAACCCAAAACTATTAAAAACTAATAAATGATTGCTTTTTTTCTTTTCTACTTTTTCTCTTTTTAATTCCAATACCCTAAATCAGATTGTCAAACTGACAATCACCTGGAGTACTTGTGCAACACAGATTCTTGGGCCCTACCCTAGGGTTTCCAATGTAGTAGATGTTCAAGGGAGCCAAATAACCTGCATTTCTCACAAGTACTCAGGGAAAGCTGATGCAGCTGAGCCAGAGCCCATGCTTTGAAAACCACTGCTCTAAAACATAAGAATGGATTTCCTGGGCCTTACGTCACAGTAAAACGAGCATATCCCCAATGATTCCACACATCTGTATTAGATCCTAATTTACACACAATTAGTCTAGGAAGTTCTAAGTCTGCACTTTTACATCAGCAAAGTCAGAGTAACGTATCAGTAAAAGTGAATCTATCTCAGGGAGCCTGGTTCGCAGAGCTGACTGAAAGTCATCATCTGTGCTCAGTTTAAAAGAATCTTCTAAGCAATGATTACCCCCCCCCAAAAGATCCAAAGATTAATTTACAATCCCCTGAATTTTCCTGCCATTCAAGCAGCAGAGTTTTATAACAGCCTCCAAAATCGGCTCATTATTCACTCATGCATTCAAACTTTCCTTCCTCAAAATTTTTTTTCAACACCTACTTTATGCCAAGAATTGTGACAGAAACTAGGAGAAACTCAAAACCTTTACCTCAAGGATCTTTCAGTTTACTATGAGAAACAGACAAAAAAAATATGAAACAAAATAGATATAATAATGTTATTTAGATGTTAAAATACTGAAATCATTTCATATTTCATCTCCTGCAATCCTCAATAGATACCCGTAAGGAATGTTTTTTTTCCTAGCATTTAACAAAATTAGGAATTTAGGGTTGTGAAACTCAACTGGTAGTGGTGGAGCTGAGGTGCAGCTTAGGCCTTAGGATTCCAAGGCATAGAATTTTGTCCAGCTCGGCACTGCAGTTAAGATACCACAAGATATGTCCCAAGAGTATCAAAGAACGGACCAGGAGAGAGGCTCCTTTCCATGAGTCTTGGAGCCTGAGACAGAAATCAAAGTCAGTGGTTATGGGCATTGATAATAGAAAGCTGCCTTTGCTACAAAACAACAGCACAGGCTGAAACACTCCTTGCTAAACTGATCATGTTTTTTGATCAAATATTACATAAAGCTGTTTCTTGAAGTTCTACGCATTTTGACCCATGAAATTCACTCAACTGCTCCACATCAGCTTTTCCTTTTTTTTTTTTTCACATCAGCCAATTATATTATATTATTTTCAGCATAATAGGCAGAAAGGAAACAGTTTAAATCCACTGTCACGGGGGAGTTTTATAAAAGATCTGTACTTCTCTGAACAATATAAAGTGTGTTGAATAGTGCATGACCCCTCCTTCTCTGCTCTTCTAATTCTTGTCCTGTGAAAAAACTTATTCCATCTAGTTTTTTCCTAAGACTGCATTATCTAATTCCCTCAGGAAAGAAAACAAATATTGGTCTTACGTGACCCCACACCACTCTGCCTCTCATCAGAAGGTAAAGCCTCCTGGAATTCCTGAAAAATTATGAACTTGATTCTCTCCCATCTAAGTTGCCATCAGATGGTGGTTACATGGGGTCCTCAAAGATTTCTTCACTCACATATCTGGGACCCAGGTTGGGAAGACTTGAGCAGAGTCTGAAAGAAAGGGAACTTCATAGGTTTCATTCTGCCTGTTTGTCACTCCTCCTTATGGTCTCTCCAGGATGGTGGCCTCAGGGTAGCCAGAATTCCTACATAGAAGCTCAGGGATCCTGAGCCATACCAAGTTCTACAAAGGAATCTCACAAGTCAATCTGTGAGCTTTCTTCATTCTGTTGTCAAGGCAGAAAAGGGAACTTCCCAAGTTGAAGGGGACTGGTTTTCTTTTAACCTTTTTCAAGGCAGGTGAAGGGTCTGCCGACCCTCTCAATAATGAAATATTAACATCATATTAGAAGAACTTGTGAGATTTTTCCATCTTCGGAAAATGTAATCCACCATATAATTATTGTTGAGATTCTTAAAGCACTCAGTTGAAGTTAATAAGTCAAGTCACAGCTATAGATCTTAATGGCTATCTAGGGTCTGCAATTCTTACTCCAGCAACATTATCCAGAGTGTTGACTTGGTAGCTTTTGTGCCTAGTCATGATGTGTTCTAGTTAGGAAAGAACTAAGTCACAGTTGGGTTCTAATCCTCCTCTATCATGTTCTTGTGTGAACAGGTTTAAGCTCCTTATGTTTTTACTAATTTGTGAAAGAAAGATCATACTAACTCCCCTTCCTATGTCACATAATTTTTGAGAAAAATCCATGTATCCATTAGCACACAAATGTGAAACTATCATAAGATAGTTTCATATGGTAGCAGAATTATTTTATCTCTGTCTGTGACCCCATGTAAAGAAGTTCAGAAATTCCAGCCCCATTCAAATTACTTTCAATTCACTGAGAAAGTTCCAGGAGGAAGATTGGCACAACCTGTGCCATTTCCTGCTTTCCTAGTTGGACATATTAAAGATTTATTTTTTATTTTTTATACATACAAGCTGGGGTACAGGCCAGAGGCGTGGGGCGGCGAGAGGGTTCACCATAAACAGAGTGGGAAGCAGCACAGGCAGATCAGAAACACACTGCTGAGGGGAGCAGCGGGCGAGGCAGGAGAGGTCTGCCACGCCATGTGGGATTCTCCCCGGCCGGGCGTCGAACTCGCGTCGCCGCTGCCGACAGCTCCACAGCGCAGCGCTTAACCGCTGCGCCACCGGGGAGGCCCCCTAGTTGGACATATTAGAATGTGTTATTTTCAAGTAGTAGGACCACTAATCATCTCCATTAGTGCGACTAATTGATAAAGGAGGTTTCCTTGTGTGGGATCCCCATCCCCCACACTTTGTTCCTGGGATGTAGTTTGGTGCCAAGTTCTCCGTGAAGCTAGAATATAGAGTCAGGAGTCAGGCAGGGGGCCTCTTTTAGGACAAAAGTCTTGGTTTGAGGGTATCTGCTGAAAACAGCAGGTAGACACTATGGCCAGATTAGCATAACCAGCTAGACCACTCAATAGGAAGTTAAGTGTAAATGGAATTAGAGCCAAGATGTTTTAAGCAGTAGCAGCTTTGGTTACCCACCCTTGCCCCCCGAGGGCAAGTGTCCAGATTCTCTGCCCCCCTAGCTTGTACTAGACTACATCCCCAGTCCATATCCCCACCAGGCACCTTCCTCCCTACTGCCCACCCTCCTGGAATCTAAGCCCTTCTAATGAAAATATGAGACTGGGCCAGTAAGGCTGCCATTTCTCCAGAGATGTGAGCCTTGAGGCTGCATCTCCAGAGGGGTGGTTCCTCTAGGTGACCCTTTCTCTCTCTCTCACTACTTGGACTCAAATCGTTTTTTTCTCTGTCCCGTCCCATGCCGCTTCCAATGCTGCCGCTCCACGAGATGACATCCTTGTACTTTGTACAACTCAGCTGTGCAACTGTGGCAGAGAAATCTGACATGCAAATGCCATCCTGCTTTCAAAATCACTTTTCACCTTTCACAACAATCCCTACAATAATTCTTTTGTATTTTGACCCCTCTTACTTTTGGAAGAAACACTTTTCAATAAGCTCTTTACCCCTCTATGTGAATAGAAACCCAGCTGGCCCCCCTCAGAGGCTCTCAAGCATGGTCAGACTCTCACAGATCAGTTAGGCTTTGCTGATTTTTCACCTTTCATGTCAATTCCAATGGATTAAGTGTAGCTGACTGAAATAACCTAGAGGAGAGTACAGGATTGGGCAAAAGAGTGCCTTGATCACTTAATATTGTCTGCTGAAGGTACAAGAGGACAGAAAGGAAAAGTAACAAGAAATCTCAGTGCTAATAAAGCTAAGCATGAGCCAAGGGGAAAAGGTATACAAGATTCCTAGCCTCTGAGTTAAGGTCAGTGAAGATGAAAAAGTGGGAGAATTGCCAAGACAGTTTGTATGACAGCAAGGACATGGGTTGAGGCTAAGAAGACCAAAACAGAAAATACTACATGACCCATAAAAGTAGTGAAATGCTTGTCAAATAAATTATTTTTTTTCTCTGGTTAAAAAATTATTGTGTGCTTATTATTTAAAAAAACTAGAACAGGAAAATATAAAGAAAAATTTAATTACCTACTGCTCCATTATCCATTACCAACATTTACATATATTTTTCCAGCCCTTTTCTATGCATATAAATGTTTTTATTTCTTCATTTTAAGTGATAACCAGTATTTTTTTTTTTACTATAGCATTATATATTCCTTGAAATAAGAAGCTCAGTACATCAAACTGAGATAGGCAGCAAGGAAACAGGGACCTTAAGAAAAAATTCCTCCAACAAGCTAAACAAACTTGAAAGTAAATTCTTCTCTAGAGTCTCCAGACCAGAACACAACATGGCTAACAGCTTGATTTCAGCAGTGTTGTAGAGAAGGAAAGAGTTCCCAGCTCTGATTGTCAGAAACTTCCGTTTAACCAAAGTATCCTGACAATTATGAATAGTTGATTGGCCAAATCAAATATGGAACAAGATGATATAATAAATATAATGCAATGCAGAATTGATCTATTTTTAAAATAAGGCTATTTATCAAATGACAAGTTTAGCTAAATAGGAATCCTATTTGTAATATATAAACATATTTACCTGGTTTATCATAACTAATTCCAAAGCAGAGCTTCAGATATTCTAGAGATTTACAATTCTCAAGTATTGCTATGATTTTAATCATTATAATTAAAAATGTACACCAACACAAGAAAGATCTCCCCTCAGCCCTCTGGCCCCTTCTATGCTTAGTATGTGATCTTAGGCAAAATTAGATACCCTTCCAAGCCTCAATTTTCTATGGTTAAAATGAGGAACGAAATGGAATCATTTCTCAGTTCTACTCCAGTTGTTGTCATTCATAAATCTATTCATTTAGATCATGAACAAATGGTTCAGCTACAACGCTAAGCAGGAGGTAAGTGGGATATAAGACTAACAAAAGACAACTCAAACATCGAGTTTCTGACCTCAAGTCCATTATGTAGCATAAAAGAGATGCAACCCATACTGGATAAGTAAACAAGGGAGATGGACCCAGTCTAACAAGGCTTTCAAACATTTTATGAGGGAATGGATAAAATAGCTGAAGAATCCTAAAGAGAGAGGGATTTTGATAGACAGAAATGGAATCTGGAAAAAAAAAATGTTTATTAAGCCCATGCAGACCAAAGGCAAATATATACAACAAAGCAATATATTTCCTTCCCATTCTACCGCTGGCCTTTTCTTGGAAATTTGATTATATTTAATTTTTTATATATGTGAATTAGTGAATGGTAGGTTCAGGTTTCAAATTCACGGGTGCTTCTTCTAGAATATGCTCTCAGTTTCTCCGCACCTAATTGCTCAGTATACTTTCCTAATAAACCAGATTTAATCGGGGAACAAAATTTACCAAGGCTGTTTGTGAATGTCTTAATACTAAAAAAAGAAAGAAGGAACAGTGATAATGGGCATGGCCTTAGACATCTTCACAACACTTTATTATTGTATTGATTTTCCCTCTTGAGATAGTCACAGACAAGACCTAGCACTGCCAATAGCTCTTGGCAGACAATGACTTGAGAAAAAAGGAGGAAGGGAAATAAGGAGTTGGTAGCATTTTATATAAAGATCAGCATATGCTATTCAAAAAGGAAAAACTGAAAAATACTTACCTTTTTCTGATTTATAAGAATCTCTCTCTGGAACATCAAAATTTACTACATTGTGTTATGGGTAAGGAAGGTGAAATGCCCTGGGCTATCTCTGCATGTGTAACACTGAATCCAAGACAGGTTCATTTTAAACAAAACCTTGTTACATTGCTCCCTGTAAAGATAAACACACACACACACACACACACACACACACACACACACACACACACACACAGTAGCTATATGCACATATACTATTTTTACTGTTTAAATGTACTAACTCCTCTAAAGATTTTTTTTTTTTTTTGCATACAAGCTGGGGTACAGGCCAGAGATGTGGGGCAGTGAGAGGGTTCACCAGAGACAGAGTGGGGAGCAGAACAGGCAGATCAATCGAAATACACTGCTGAGGGGAGAAGCTGGTGAGGCAGGAGAGGTCTAGCTGCACCATGTGGGAATTCCCCTGCAGGGCATCAAACTCTTGCCACAGCCACCAACAGCTCCACAGCACTGTGCTTAACCTGTTGTGCCACCAGGGAAGCCCCAAACTCCTTTAATTCTCCTTAAAATTCTCAAGGTAGTGATTATTATCACCTTCATTTTATTGCTGAGGAAATGAATGCACAATAGGGTTAAATAATTTGCCCAACGTTACTACCAGTGAATGGCAGGTCCAGGTTTCAAATTCACGGGTGCTTCTTCTAGAATATGCTCTCAGTTTCTCTGTACCTAATTGCTCAGTATACTTCCCTAATAAACCAAGACAGATGCTGAGTTCCACACTTGTTCTGCTCTCTGTATAAAAACAGTGTCAAGCAAACCAAAGAATGAGATAGCTTCATGATAAGCTTCTTCCACTGAGATCCAGTTACTCCAGTGCAGATTTTACACACACACACACACACACACACACACACACACACACACCAGCAAGGAGACGTCAATAAAATGTGAGTGGCAACTGCAGATACACATTAGGTAATACCTGAGCTGTCCAGGTATCAAAAATACTTCTAAACCTAAAGATGTTAGCACTAGCAAAGGGATGAAGACAACTAATAAAGAAATTCAAATACATACCAGGAAGGTCAACGTAAGAAAAATAAAATAGAAAAAGAACATAGTGAAATTTCAAATGTCTGAGACTATTAAGCATGTAAAAACAGTAGCTGTGTTTACTGAAAAAAATGAAATAATAGGATTTGGACAGGCAGGGAGTAATAAAAATACCAAAAGTGCCTGAAAAGTGGTACTTGTTGTGGAATCTTCCAATAATTCAATCATGAAGCAAAACCAATAAAGAAGAGCTGGTATATTGGAAACTGTCAGAATTAATAAAATTTTCTGACTAGCATTATAAAACCAAAGGAGTTGGTGAGGATATTTACTAATTCTCTCAAATCATCCATAAAAGAAAACTGATCTTGGGCCTCCCTAGTAGCACACGGGGTTAAGTTACAGCACTATGAAGCTTTTGGCAGCCACTGCAGCAGGAGTTCCATCCCCAGTCAGGGAGCTGACCCACATGGCACACCAGACCTCTCCTGTCTCGCCCAGTGCTCCCCTCAGCAGTGCATTTCAGTCAATCCGAATGATGCTCCCTAGTCTGTCTCTGGTGAATCCTCTCAACCCCCACACCTCTAGCCTCTACCCCAGCTCTTATATGCATAAATAAATAAATCTTAAAAAAAAAGAAAACTGATCTTGATACTCAAATACTAAGATACAAAGATTGAAATTATATGAAAGTAACTTGCAATAAAATAAGATTTCTGACTCTATGTGAAAATTATTTCCTGTAGTAAATAAAAATCAATGTTAATACGAAGATCATTCTCAAGGTAAGTTAGTTCTATTTCTATTATGGAAACATCCCTATAATAGGTGAGAAAAAGGTGATTATGAGAGTAATAATTATGTACAGTATTATAGGCCCAATGCACAAAGGACAAAAGAAGTTTTATCAAGACTTTTAGGCAACTGATTGATTATAATAGTATTGTAGAATTATCATTCAATCTGAAATTAGAAGCCTAAATCTAATGTCTATATTCTGTATCATAGTCATGTGTTTTTCAGATAATAAAAATGCCAAACCCCATTTTAATCACCTATAAAAAGGAGATGCCATGCAGAAACAAACTGCAGTAATACATCAATGGCGTCACATGATACTTGGCATATGGCAGTATAAATAAGTATCAGTGCCTTTCCTCCCTTTCTGTCCAATGTCCTCTCTTCTGAATAAATTTTAAATAGTTACAGCCTTTGAGGAGTTTGTAACATTATTAGAATGAGATATACACTCAGGGAAAAGTTAAAGAATATAAATAACATGTATACAAGAGTACAAACACTTAACTATTAAAAAGACAGAAATTAAAGAAGGCACAAATTCTGTTTACCCAGGACACCTCAAGGAGGAGACAGGTTCTGAGGAGAGTCCTGGTACACAGGCAAGTTTAGATAAGAAAATGGATAGGAGGAGACTTTTCAAACCAACCAAGCAAAAAGATCTAAAAATAGATCCTATAGCTTAATGGGACAAGGAGTGATCAGTCCAGCCAACCCAAAGCTTAGCTTGAGGGAGTAGCAGTACCTGATACCATCTTCTGGGCACTTACTCTGCTTCAGAAAGCTCTCTTCTCATTCAGCTACCAAATTCCTCTTTCCAGCACAGTTGTGAGCCAGATTCCTCCCACTCTCTGTAATAATTTTCTGCCCTGATGAAATGTATGAACACATGCATCAAAATCAATTATTCTGAATTAAAAGATTGAGCTGTATCCTAATCCCTGGGGGACAGGAGAGCATGTAAGGAAAATATTGTATAGAGGACTCTGAGTTCCTGTATCAAATTTGAGAACACCTGGCATAAATTAATACTAAAATAATCAATAAGAACATACTAAAATAATCAGTACTAAATACTGAAATAATCAAGACATCAATAGAAAGCAGACATAAGAGCAGATCTGGAGCTAGAACATGCAGAAGAGCTGCATCCAGTGCTATGTGGGCATCACAGAGAGCTGGAGAAAATTCCAAGTCAAAGGGATATTAGGTATTTACACCTATGTATGATATTAGGTAATTGATACAGGAGCCAGAATGCTGAGAAATGATTCAGGTTTTTCTGCAGAAAGTGACCTACATGGCTGAAATGATCACATTTCTCCTTCCAGATGAAAAAAGGGATGCGTTCACTCTGTTCACATGTTGAAACAGGACTATAAATGGCACCCAACCTCACAAAATCACGATTTCAGTTACACAAAGATCAGTCCTATGTACAATGTGAAAATGTCAGTTAGTTTCATCTCTGAGATCTAGTCACAGCTACACAGGTTTTCAGAGAGGTGTGCCTTTCTGGTCGTGACAGGTGTTTATGGAAGCCCCTCCCTTTGCAGCACTGTGCTGCAGCACACAAAGGCGAAGAGTGATGTTATAGAGAGCTCCAGTCCACTGCTGTGCATGTCCAGGGTCATGTTTCAATTCTAAAATGAATGTGGATTTCTCTGAGTACTTTTTAGACTAAAAATAGATGTTTTAAAAATATGGTAAAAAAATACGGTAATGGACCCAACATCTGTAGGGTATGCTCTTGAGGACAAGTGACAATGATGGATTTGCAAACTGTTTATGACTAACTATCTGGCTGGTCAGGATTGGGACAAAACAAATCAACCTAAGCAGAAATGAAATGTAAGCCTGTATTGGTACTTAGGGGTCATGGTGAGACACTACCAATTTCTTCACTATTGACTTCACCCCCTTCCTTTACCACCCCATTTGAAAATAAGAAAAATAACATCACCCTTTGAGATTTCAGCTCAATGTTAATATACAGCAGCAATGACCAGAGAGATGCTAAGTTAATTTTGAGATAGAATTGCAACAGTGTACTCTCCAGAAAAAGGAGAGAGAGAGAGAGAGAGAGAGAGAGAGAGAGAGAGAGAGAGAGAGAGAGAGAGAGAGAGAGAGAGAGAGAGAGAGAGAGAGAGAGAGAGAAGGAGAGAAAGAGAGAGGGAGAAAATGAATGAGAAGTTAAGTAAAGATCTGAAGTCTGAAGATGGGTAAAAGTCGATGGAAAAAGAGGGCTTCACATGCAGGTCTGGATGAAATGCAAAATGCTAGAGAACTCAGCAGGAAAAATTATATTTTAAGAAGTGTATCTGAGTTGGATTGGGTCTCATTTACTGTTCTATGAGAGATGAAGGAAAATAGCTCATTTTAAAGTTAGTTAAAACAAAATTCACAGGCCACTATAAACCAGAGACATTCTGCAAGGGAGGAAGAGGGAGAAGGATCAAAACAGGGGGAGGGAAGAGTACAAGGGACTATGGTGCTGGTGCATGGGTGAACTGGTGGTGGAAATTTTACAGGGACTACAACTGAGAGAAAGCATACATTGTACAAAAAGGAAGAATGACGATAAACATATATATAAAATAAAAATAAATTAATAAAATAAATAAAATTACTTATACTTATTAGAAGGTGCTTATTTTTTTAAAGATTTTTTTTGCAAACAAGAACTGGGGTGTAGGCCAGAGGTGTGGGGTGGTGAGAGGATTCACCAGGGACAGAGTGCGGAACAGAACAGGCAGATCTACTGAACTATACCATTGAGGGGAGCAGCGGGCGAGGCAGGAGAGGTCTGCTGCGCCATGTGGGAAGCTCCCTGGCTGGAGATTGAACTTGTGCTGCAGTGGCTGCAAATAGCTTCAAAGGCTGAGACTTAACCCACTGCGCCACCAGGGAAGTACCAGAAGGTACTTCTTTAAAGGGGACTATATATGCAGTGTGTCACCTGAGGCCAAGGGAACCTTTGAGCATATATTAATATAGTAATCTGATTAATATATGTCAAGCAAGATGCACATGAAAAGTAGGATTAGTTAGTCAGAGAAACACATGGAACCAAGAAGGAGACCAAACACTAGCATACACAGCTCTACAAGGGCTGTGCCATAAAGGGGAGCCCTGGTCCAAAGACTAACACATCCAGTTGATGGGATACATAATTAAGCTTACTATGGTAAGATTTTTTTCTCATTCAAAATCCTAAGAATATCTCCCAGTTGAAAGCTGTTTAAAAACTAAGAAAGCAGGGCCTCCCTGGTGGCGCAACGGGTTTTGTCACAGCACTATGAAGCTATCCACAGCCACTGCAGCATGAGTTCGATCACCCACCAGGGAGCTTCCCACACGACGCAGCAGACCTCTCCTGGCTTGCCCGCTGCTCCCCTCAGCAGTGTATTTCTGTCGCTCTGCCTGTTCTGCTCCATACTCTGTCTCTGGTGAATCCTCTCACCCACCCTACACACACCTCTGACCTAAACCCCAGCTTGTATGCATAAATAAATAAATCTTTTTAAAAAATATAATAAAAACTAAGAGAGTAGACTATTAGATAGCTAAAATGAAAAACACTGGTAACATAAAAAGTTAGCAAAGCACTAAATCCCTCATACATTATTAATGGGAATATAAACTGGCACAGATAACTGCAAAACAGTCTGGCAAATTCTTTTAAAACTGAATATTGCTTCTAGTGATAAACTATCAAATTTAAAGTTGACTGAAAAATAGTAAAAAAACATTAATTATATAATAATTGACAGTTATTTTCTATATTTTATCTTGAGGTGTAATTATCTTTGCTTTGAAATTCAGAAAAATTGGCTAAATTGCCTAAGGTCAACTAAACTATTGATGCTGGGAAAAAAAACTGAAATTAGTTTTTTGAATTAAATCTCTAGGACTATGATTATTAGATCAGTGGTTATGCACATGTTTAAAGTTTTAGAAATATATGCCAGACTTCAAAGTGAATAGGTTATTAAGAATGCATCTCCAATTAACATTCATATCAATAACAACTCAAAATTTTCTATATTTTATATGCATTTTTTGGCAAAAATAAAAGTTGAATATAGACTAGATATCAAAATTGTATTGGATGGCATTAAGTTAAATTAAAATGAATTTTTTAATAATTGAAAATAGTAATTCAAACCAAACTACAATCTACTACCACCTTCAAAATGAAGGCCCCACAGTATTCAATTTTTGGGCATTCAGGTAAAATTGTTTCATTAATATCCCAAGATGTAGCTTACCTAAAAACCTACAGAAAATGGTCTATCTTTCATGAACAAGGGCTTTTAGGGTAACAGACTTGATGAGTACTTAAATTAATAATCAAACTCAAATCCAAATGACCATTATTAAAAGGCTTCAGAAGGAATTGTGTTTTCTGGGAGGAAAAAAAAAACAAAATTTTATACTGACAGAATGACATAGTTAAACTGGCTAACTCTAAAACATACAAAGTGTAATCATGTCTTATGAAGTTAAAATAGTCAATAATCATAATTATTAGTCTGTGTGTGATTATAATCTTTTAAAATTAATTTTGTTTATAAGGACAAAGAATGTTCGCATATTCTATCCCATTTGGATATCATAAGACACTTACAAGACAGATTTTTGTTATCCTCATTTCCTGCATAAGAAAACTAAAGCTCAAAAAATTAGTTGACTCACTTAAAAACATCCTGTTCAGATGAAAACTAGCCAGAAGTCAAAACTGGTATTTAATTTCAAGTTCATAAATATTCTCCTATGCCACTCTGCCTCTTGTTTGTTTAATCCTTACTGAACATCAACAGGTGCCAGGAGCTATTCTAAACTTGTATTGAACTGGAAAAGATAGGCAAAATACCATATATTAAAAGCATTGGGGTGGTGGGAAAAGGAAACAGACAATAATTAAAAATTAATTTACAGGGCCTCCCTGGTGGCGCAGCGGTGAAGCACTGCGCTGTGGAGCTGTTGGCAGTGGCGACACAAGTTCGACGCCCCGCTGGGGAGATTCCCACATGGTGCGACAGACCTCTCCTGCCTTGCTGGCTGTTCCCCTCAGCAGTCTATTTCTGTCGATCTGCCTGTTCTGTTCCCCACTCTGTCTCTGGTGAACCCTCTCGCTGCCCCATGCCTCTGGCCTGTACCCCAGCTTGTATGCATAAATTAAAAAAAATTTAATTAATTTATAATATCTGAGACTGAGCTAAGTGTTGTGAGAGACAAATCAGGGTTTGAGGAGAGAGGAATGAGAGAAGGTATTTCAGATCACGTTATTAAGGAAGTTTCCTTGGACGAGGTTAACTTTTTAGCAGAGATCTGATTAAATTAGAAATCCAACCATGCAAACATGAGTGATAGGAGGACACCAGAGGGACTTGGAGACACGCTTTTTATCACTCGTTGTTCCAGGCCTCCTTCTATAAGCTTGATAATTGACTCCAGAGGCAGAAAAAAAAATGCATTTTCTTTAACTAAGACTCAAATGAAGGGAGGCAGAGACCCAATATCCAATATACCCACTATACAGAAGCAAAGAATAAAAGCTTCTGGGATTTCCAGTCTGACATGACTTTTCAATATTCGTGATTTTCTTCATAGGACAGTGTTGGGATGCATAGCTTTTCATTGCATCCTTTTTAAATAGAATCTTGTATATCAACCATAGATTCAGATCAAATAAATTTCACTCATAATTTTGCAAGTACCTTTTAAAGATATTTACTATAAATAGAGGGGTTAAATTATTTTTCTTGGGTTTAACAGTTTTTACAAACATTAACAATTTTCCACAAGATGTTTCATAAACCCTAAACATCAAGTAATGATGTGTAATATTAGCCACTTGCATATTTAGTATGATATATTAGAGATGGTGATCATCTTATTATTTAGAGATATAAAGTAAACAAAGGAATAATTTAATAGCTTAGGGAAGCTTTATAGAAATAACCGTTACCGATACTAAGTGAAAGAATCGTCAAGAAATTCCAAAGCCTTCATTTTGTTATGTATGTGAACTGCTGATGTAGGATCTTATAATTGCTGAAATAGCCCACCATAATTATTGCTATCATTTATTGAGTCCTACTCACTTCATATGCTTTGTGGTAAAACCCTTAAAGGCCTTGTTATACAACCGTTATAATTCACCTTGCAGTGAGGAGGAGTGGTTAAAGCAGGCCACCCGACTCATATAACTTGTAAATGGCACAGTCATGATTTGAACTCACTGCAAAAGCCAAGGCCCTCACAGAATCTTCTAGACTGTCTCCCTACCAGAACTCAGAGCTGTCATCCTGGCTTCTGGGTGGAGTTACAACATGAGGGCTAACTAAAAGCAGCATGAAATTTAATAACCACACTTCCTCCATTCCCCTCAAGAAACTTAAAAATACAAAGACATCTCAAGCATCTCAAGAAATTCAGTGCATGAGAGCTGGAGTGACAAATGAGATTTGCTGAACTCCTTTTAGGTAGGCACTGTTGACAAGAGCAGATTTATTAAAAAAATCTGCTTGACTACAAAGTATGTGACAATAGACTGTCCTTCAGCACGCCCCATGACTGTGACATACTCACACTCATCTGCTGATGAGAAAGAGAAGGGAGAGATGGAAGCATCTACAGAGAAGAGAAAGCCCACACGGAGGATGAGACTTCGAATCACTTGTGGCATGAGCTACTCCCAGCGCAGAGCTGGCATAGGTGTTTTAGCCATTCTCAGGAGCCTGAATCGACCTCAGAGGGAGGAAATAGAACCAGCAGGCTTTCTCTGACTGTTGAGAAACAACCTAGAGTGGACCTGGAACAGTTTGGGCAGCTTCCCTTCTACATCCCTATCAATGCTTTGGCCTGACAGTGTCTCCTCCAGTCTCCAGGAAGGTGTTCTGACAAGTTTTTAATCATCTATTAATTATTGTCTTTCCCTGAAGAGAAATATCTTTCTGACAGTTAAAAAACCTTTCTCAGCAATGAAAATGCCTTCAGCCTTTCTGAGCCATCTCTGTATTTGAAGATGATCTTCTGGAAAGATGCTGCAGTGGCATTTTCAAGTCATTTGCCATACTGGTATCTGTCCATCAACCAGATGAGCAGTCAGTACTTAATGCTGAAGGTGGGAGATAAGTGTGACACTTGGCAACCACAGTGGGGGAGGGACAGGTGGTACTCAGTGTCCCCTGTCCTGGATCCTGGCTGGACGATGCACATTCCAGGAGAGAAACCTCAGGGGAGAGAAGGATCTCATGTATATGTCCATATGTTTGCGTTGGTGTGCCTATATCCAAACTTTTTCTTCTACCCCACATTTTCTTTGGAGAATGACAAGTATATTATAAAGTTTGTACAGCCACATTTGCAGGTACTAGAATTGGGACTGAGAGAGAGATGGATAATGAATGATAATATAAGAGGAAAGGGGAGCAAAAGAAAATGAAGAAAAGAAAGAAGCAGAAGTGGAAAGGCAGGATGTTTCCTGTTTATTGGAGATAATGCGCTTTGTTCAAAGAGGATCAGTAGAAAATGAATGTCAAGAAAAACAAACAAATGTGGGGGGAAAAGCATAGGACTATCACAACTAAATATAGTGAGTCAAATTTTAGTGGGTCATAGAACAAAAGAATGAATCATAAAATACATTTTGGAGACTATTAAGGAAAGTTGAATTTTGAGAGTATTCCATAGTAGTATTAATCCATAATCCAAAGAAACACTTAGATTTAAAATCCAATATAATTGTTTATTTAGGAAAAAAATGAAAGTGCTTTAGGAATTCAGCTTAGCTTTAATATTCATTTTGCTCCTAGACATCACCTCTCAGAAAAGCCCTGGCCCATCTTGTCCACCCCATCCCATTTAAATCATAGTTCATCTAAGCTCAGCCTGCGGCTAGAGTCAGGAGATGTCACCTTGCTTTTTTTGGGAGAGGAGAGCAGAATGGCGGTCTAATTGAGAATGAAGGATAAAGGGTAGAATGAGAAAGAGCTAGAGGATTAAATGTTTAATTGAAAAGTCATCAAAGGTGGCCTCCCTGGTGGCGCAGCGGTTAAGCCGTGTTGTGGAGCTGTCGGCAGCAGTGACGGGAGTTCCACGCCCGGCCCGGCCGGGGAGCACCCCACATGGCACGGCAGACTTCTCCTGCCTCACCAGCTGCTCCCCTCAGCAGTGTATTTCGATCGATCTGCCTGTTCTGCTCCCCACTCTGTCTCTGTTAAACCCTCTCGCCGCCCCACACCTCTGGCCTGTACCCCAGCTTGTATGCATAAATAAATAAAATCTTAAAAAAAGAAAAGAAAAGTCATCAAAGAAGCCCAAGTGGTGCAAAACAATGATCTGGCTGCCATTAGTACTATACCAGGAACCATGGTCCTCTGGACAAGCCACAAGTCCTATTGTCAGAGATAGCTGAGACTAATGGAGCATTATAATGCAAATTTAAAAAAAGAATCCATGGCTTACAGTGATGACAGAGAAGGAAAGGGTGATTTGCTTCATGGAAAAAAGAATAAATATTGATCTATAAACTCTTCCCTGTTCCACATCATGTGATCTGGCCAGGCTAACCCTGCTTGGGGCTGAGCCTGTCGGGGAGAAAGAAATCGGGGTATATCTGTGTGGAGAGAAAGAAAGTGAAGGCAGGGCATCTGGTAAGATTTGAATTATCTGAAAAGCATTGTCTTTCTTCTCTGCCCCTTTCCTTCCAATAGTTACTAAATGTTCTGTAAAATTTGTGGGCATTGGCAGCAAGTGAGTAAAGGAGTCTTTGCCACCTTTCATCCTCAATATGTGCTTACATGGTTGCATAGTGAAAATACCCCAGGAAAAAACACTGAATGCAAACAGATAAAAATTCTACCATCATGCATACAGGAGATTCTGTTACCTGGAAGTTGGAAAAACAAAATATTTCTTTCTATAGAGTTCTATGCATAGCACTAATTACCATGGTGTTAATGTTGCACACATAAACATCATTAAAATCAGCAGGAGGGAGGTTTCCTCACAAGCAAATGGGGACAGATCAGCAACAAATATTTTATTTTACACCGAGATTGGTATTATAGGCAGACTTGGTCTGTGCTAGAGGAGATTTCTACCAATTGTAGAAAAGTAGAAAACACACAAGACATATATTAAAACAAAACTATGACCTTACCAGCCAGTAAAGGACACACATGTCTGTGTGGTACTATAGGAGTGTCATAAATGCTGGATTCTACTCATTGACTATTAATTACATATCTCCCCTGTTTGCTGAACACATGCTCAGTGCTGGCAGATAGCCTCTGTTTTACAGAAGCTCAAGCTTTTGTCCAAGTTCCTCACCAGGTGTCTTGACCTACTTAGAATTTCTTTGGCAGGAAAATCACTTGATAAAATGCAGTCTTGAGCAACAGGATTAAGATTAGGCATCTTAAACAAAGACACACACACACACAAACACACACTTTTTTTTTAACAAAAGGAACTGTTCCTTAAAATAAAACATATATGTAATGTAGAAACAAGAAGCCAATCTCTTTGCAAGAGACAAGCATTTGCTTTGCACCTCCTGAATTGCTGCCCTGAGGCAGTGCAAATCCCAACCACAGAAATCTGCCAATTCCTAGGGACTAAGTCAAGAATGGTCTGCTTTATTTGCAGAGGACTCTCCCACACTTGCTGCTCCAATTCCTTGGTGCATCCATGTGAGAATAATCTTCTAAAGATTTTCAGTGGTCACATTCACAAATCATTTTGTAGTTAAATTATTTTCTAATTATTATGGAAATATAGAGGCACATGTTTTTTAATTCTCCCTTCTAGGAAGTTCTTTCTGTTGTCCCTCCACAGGGGAGTTTCCCACTCATCCTTCATCTCCACAAAATCTCCAGCCTCAAACCAACTTGCTGGCTTCTTTCTTTTCCCATATTTTTTTTCCTTTCTTACTTCTTCCTTCCTCAATTATTTAAAGCAAAGGAAAAATAAAATGAAAACTGTTCACATTTTTTCATAAAAACCAGTTTTAAAATATTTGCTTTTGTTATTTGTGCCATCATCTCCACCTTCTACAGTTATATAAAAGTTCCCAACATCTAGGTAGTTCTTATATTTCCCTTCCTAAGAGGAATTCTACTGTCAGCTGCTGAGTATATAATTTTCATTACATTCAGAAAGATAAATGCTAAGTTGTTCTCCTTCAGGAAACAAGCAGGGCCCACAACCTGCCTGCTCCCTTCAGCCCTCGTCCTACCCTCACACCGACCACCTGCAGCTACTGAGAAAACTCAGCAAAGCCAGGAGTCCTGGATAAGCCATCAACTTAAGCCTCTGTCACCCAGAAGAGAGCAGATTCCTAAAGGACTGAGGCACAAAGATGGGACAAGGGTCTAAAAGTGAGCAGGCTGTTGTAAAGTAGGAGAATGCTGGGGCTGCTGGGGTCAACTGGGGAAGCAGAAACCTCGCGTGAACTCTAGGTGCGTGCTATGCAGAAAAACTGAAAAAAAAAAAAAAAAGTCTTGATCTTAGCCTTGATCAAACTTTTCATTGTGCAACCAAACAGCACTGTTGATAGTGACTGCACAGCAAAACAATTCAGACTATAATGCAAGATGCAGTGGGAAAACAGTTGATGGTACACCAGATATTTGTACAAATATGCCCAAGATATTTCTGTAATATTTATATTTTGTGTTTTCTATTTCATTATAATAAGATAATGAGAATATGAATGGAATAAACGAATATATTGGAAAAGGCCAGATGGTTCTAATTTCATCAGAAGAGTTTTAGGAGTTTTGTTTGTTTTTGTATTTGCATTTTTCTTCCAGCATTAATCAACTAAGATGCCATAAGTTTCTTTAATGGTCTCCACCTCCTCAGAGTATCATTTGAATATGCAGACTGTATTACCATACTCACATAAACTATTAAAATTTTAATTTATTCCACCAACATCTGGAAGCAGCCTAAAATAGTAGAGACAACATAGTGTATTGACTGGAAAAATGGATTCTAGAACAGGACAACCTGGCTTGATTTCCAGCTCTGCTACTTACAGTCTGCTTGGACAAGTTACTTAGCTTTTCTGTGCCTTTTCTCATTTGTACAATGAAGATAACTCCTACCTTGATAGATTACATTGATAATTAAGTGATTTCATATTTGTACAGTGTTGAGATAAATGGTACGTACATTAGTGAAAAATGATACATGCATTAGTGTGTATAAATGGTACATGCATTAATGTGCATGTGCATAAATGGTATGTACCTTAGTGTGTATGTGCATAAACGGTACATACACTAGTGTGTATGTGCAGGTTGTTATGTTGACCGTTGTAACACAGAGCTGGCACACTAATGGCATCCAAAGGGTTACAAGTAATTCACTATAGGAAGAACTAATTTTCCCAGGATGATTGGTACCAAGAAAAAGTCCTTCATACAGGGAATAAAAGTTAGTACAGCTCAAAAAAAATTTTGGCCTGGATTGAAATCTTTAAAAAATGAAACTCAAAGTCATTAAACGGTTTATTTTATCTTATAATACATAAAAAATAAGATATAATTTTAGGAGCAAATATATGTTGGATTTTGTATGTAATTTTTTGTCTATAAAGTGTACAGTATAACAACCTTCACTTCCCATTTGAATTAATTGTAATACGGTCATTAAAAAGAGCTCCTTTGTAAAAATATTAACTAGCTTCATCAATTTCCCTAATGGGTAGGCAAATTATTTCTTTTTGGTGCTCTGGCATAAATCTTGTTGATTTTCTGTTTTTTATCTTGTCAATAATTTTGTGAGTGCTTTTAGCATTTACTTGAACCTCATGATGTCCTATATTTGTATAATACTTGAAATTTCACAGCAATCTGTTCCCATCATATTTGAATTGTATTTTGGAATGTTTATAGCATTCAACAACCAGAGAAAAAAATGTCAAAGATATGGTGATGAGTTGACATCACTTATGACAAATGGAGACAAGCATTAGAAGAGTTACAAATTTTCAGCTAAAGCAGTAATTGTCTCCATGTTTTATTTTTTGTTGTTGTTTCTTCATACAGACTCATAGCTTCAGAGATTAATATTTTAATAGACATGCTCCCTATAGTAATAAAGGAATAAATGTAGTGACCACAGAACAGACTAAGTTTTGCAAGATTAAGCAAAAAAGAGCAATTTATTCTGTCTGGAAAAATTAAGTCTGTTTTATGAAGCTTGTATCTTGAGTTCAGACTGAAAGATTGAATATAGCTTCAACAAGACAATGACATTTTCAAATTGATAAAGGGGACACTGTTCATGGAATTTTTAGGGAGCAGTGAGTAATCCAGAAAAGTTAGCAAGCATGGCGAACATGAAAGGGATAAAAATATGGATTTGGAGCAGGTGTGAGAAGTAGGAACAGATAGAAACCAATGAAGAAAATAAAGTTGCAGTGTGAAGACTGAACTAGAAAGATAAAATACTAGAGCAATTAGTCATATCCAGAAGTTATTTAAATCATCTTATCACACTTGAACCATGACTTACCTAAGAATTCTGCACTTTGCTCTTGTCTTTTTCTCTTTGCTCTTGTCTTTGCTTCTCTTTTCCCTTATCTTTCTTCCTTCATTTTGTCCCATCACCGTATCTCACCTTACTTCTATATATACATAACTCTGAATCTTTCAACTCAAAACATCTAGTTGGTATACAGACCCAGGGAATGGTAGGATAAAAGGACCAAAGGACACTAATCACCTCTATGCCACCATTTTACCATTTGAAGGGGGAAGAGACAGTGTTTTCAAGAGGCCTCTTTATACCAAACTCTAAAATGGACACCCAATATCACTTAGTTCACTTCATCTTAATAAGCCAATGAATTAGGGATTCTTGCTCTCACATTTATAGGTAAATAAATTGTGGTATAGTTTATGAAACAGGAATTTAGCATCCAATTCCACATGACACCAGTCCATACTATTTCTACCATACTGTAGTAAGCAATGAAGTATGACAAAGTGGGACAAAGTGGTGCTTCAAGAATAAATGGTTGGAAGGAGATTTAGGTATTAAAAATATGTCAGGTATTCTAAATCACAAATCCTTACGAGTTTTTTTTTTATTGCTATCGACTTCTGGTTTTTGAAATTTTTCCCCCAAGTGCCATGCTTAGTATGAGTCAAGTGTTAAAATCAACTCCTTCAACCAATTTTCTAAAAAAACCATATCCAAAGTTCATATGCTGATAACATTACAGCTTGCCAATCCTTACTTATAACAGGCTGACACTGTTTTTAAGAGTTAATTAATTTCCGCAAGAAACGAATTGGATTCCCAGGGTGAAAATTTTGGAGGGATATCAACAGAATAAAAAGAGTATACATTCTATTTAAATACATTAATTATTTAACTCAATAAATATTTCAAGTACCTAAAACAGACCTGGCACAATATTAACTATTGGGGAACGATTATAAAACATTCCTTTCCATGCAGTGTCATGCTTTAATAGAAACACCACAACCCTAGAAATAAGAGTTATTAACTGATTAGCGGGAGGGAGTCTGGAGGAATAGTTTACCATCTGAAAGTGAGAAAGCATTAGCAGGTAGAATCTACTTCTTCACCTCCAGCTTTTCACTTCAGAAACATCCTTTCCTAACATTCATATGCTATAGGACCCGCTTGAAAATCAACATTTTTTTTTCAAGTTAAATGAAGTAATAGGTCAAAGAGAATAAGGTCATCTATACTCAGGATGGAATTAATTCCATTCACTTTATCAAATGCTCACTTAGTGAATGATCTCAAATATGGAACTAAAATTACGCTAGTCAATGCATAATTCTTGAATCTCAAGCAGTTATATAATATTTCTACGGTATTTTAAAAGATAATTCATATAGGTATAGCAACAACAACAATTTCTATAGTAATTCCAAGGAGGCCGAGGGAAAGACTTTCTGCTGTGTGGATATAAAAGAAGTAGCAGAACTCTCCTACACTGCTGGTGGGAATGCAAATTGATCCAACCACTATGGAAAGCTGTGTGGCGATTCCTCAAACTGCTAGAAATGGAACTCCCATATGACCCGGCAATACCACTACTGGGAATCTACCCAAAGGACACAAAAACACTAATCAGAAAGGATACATGCATCCGCATGTTTATTGCAGCACTGCTTACAATAGCTAAGATATGGAAACAACCCAGATGCCCAAAAATAGATGACTGGATTAAAAAGATGTGGTACATATACACAATGGAATACTACTCAGCATTCAAAAAAGACAAACACATGCAATTTGCAGCAACATGGATGGATCTAGAAGGGATCATGATCAGTGAAATAAGCCAGAAAGAAAGAGAAAATTATCGAATGGTTTCACTTATAACAGGAATATAGGGGAGCCAAATAAAAAGAGACATTCAGCAGGAAAGGAGGGGAGGGGAAGGGCTCAAGAGGGGGGAAGAGGGGAGCATGGAGGACTGTGGTGATGGTTCCACAGGTGAACAGGTGATGGGTAACTTATGGGGACCACACAATAATGTAAAAGATATGAATAACAAAAATAAATTATATATAAAAAAAAAGAAAGAAAGGCAGAGAAAGGATTATCAGAAAAATCAGCCTAGGGACTGCCTCTCGGTGAGACATGAGATGGGGCTAATGGGGCTCACAAAGGCGGATTTGGGGGCCTGGGGGATTCTTAAGCTGGGTGATAAGTGTGCAAATATTAATTTGTTATTATACTTTGTATTGAAATACACACTAAATATATATACCATTTCATTCACCAAATACTCCCATAACCAAAAGAAGAGTTTAATACCTCACTGCCCTTGAATGTTTGTATAAAATTAATTTAAATAAATCAGTAAAGCCATTTTCTAGTTAAAAAAAAAAAAAGAAGTAGCAGAGAAGTACAAACTTCTAATTGCTTAAGAATTAATCTCTATTAGGAAATTTAGACACAACACTAAGCAAACAGTCTTTTTTCCCATTAAGAAAAGAAAAGCAAGGCATCCTACAGTGCTAATGGAAAGAAGTATGTCTTGGCTCCTGATACCCAGGAAATGCTCCTAGCATCAGTACTACCTTTCCAACGTGAAAAATTCCTATTTGCCCTACATAGTGTTTCTCTTGAAATGAAAAGAGATGTTGAACTATAACCTATAAAGTCCTCCCTAATCTGTCCTGACCCCCATCAATACCTCATCCCCTACTTTTGTTTTCCTTGTTTACTTGGCTTTAGTACCTTTAGTCTCATCTTCACTGTTCCTCAGATACACCAGTTCATTGTCCTGCCTCACTGTTTCACTTGCTATTCCTTCTGCCAGGATTAATTCCTCTTAACGCCTCACTATCTACTTGGCTTATTTCTCACTTCTAGCAGATCTTTGTGTAAAAATAACCTCAGTAATGCCATCCCTGATCCCATTATAAAAATTGCAACTTCTTTCCCAATACTTCTTAACTTTGTTTTTCTCTTTAGCACTTGATCAGTATTGAACATATTATTTGCCTTGTTTATAAGCTAAATTCCTGATAAAAATAGGTTCCAAAAAGGCTGTGACTTTGCCTGTTTTGTTCAGTTATAGCCTGAGGAGCCAGAATAGGGTTTGGCATGTAGCATGCACTCAATAAATGTCTGCTGGGGGCCTCCCTGGTGGTGCAACAGGTTAAGTCTCAGTACTATGAAGCTATCCACAGCCACTGCAGCAGGAATTCGATCCCTTGACAGACAGCTTCCCACATGGTGGAGCAGACCTCTCCTGTCTCACCCACTGCTCCCCTCAGCAGTGTATTTCCATAGATCCACCTGTTATGCTCCCCACTCTGTCACTGGTGAATCCTCTCACCACCCCGCACCCCAGCTCTTGTATGCATAAATAAATAAATCTTTAAAAGAATAAGTAAATGTTTGCTGGATGAATGAATAAATATCATAGCCAATTACAACTGGAGAGGACACAATGCAAGTACATCCAGCTTGAGGTAAAACCATGTGGAAATGATGGTTTCCAGGATTCTGAACATTTTTTATTTTAAAAAAGTACTGCTGGCCTCCTAACCATACTTAAAACATACCAAGAGGTAAAGGTTATAGCCTTAGAGGTCAATATGTTCATGTTCAACTTGCTCCACTAAAAAAAATATATATATATTAATCACAGGAAGAAATCCAGTGTTAGAACATGAATATCTGCCCAACCAGTTCAAAATAAAACTATACTACAGTCTTGAATTTTGACTGGCATGAAATACAATCCACTCAACTAGTTCAACACTCCTAGGATCCCCATTAGTTCCAGACTCTACGGTTGGTATTCTTGAGCAATGCCAGGTGTAAAAAGCAGTGTTTAAAGTGAAGTGTTAAATTTGCCATAAAGCACAACCAAAGGCAAAGGTAGTGATGCCACCTCTCCATAAAATAATCATGAACACAGCCATACCTATAAACATTTGATTTATATCATTAAGAGGCAACACAACAATGGAAAATATAAATATAAATGACTTTAGAATTATCCTATTTGACTAGTAAAAAAGATCATGGCATTCAATATTCAATGTTTACTGCGGTTCATTGGTCCATTCAAATCCAATGTCTAACTGTGTTTTTTTCTATAACTAGTTTAATAATCATGGCTGAGGTTACAAGGATCTTGCACTTAAGGAAGCACACAAATGCAATAATATTACAACACCATCAATTATCTTTCCTCTGGGTTAGTTTAAGTAGGGCAGAATATAATCAGTTCACTAGCTGTTCCCCAAAATAACTGCTCTACTTATTGACTTCTAAAACCACACACTGGGTATAAATTCCATTAGTAGAGACAAATCCTTTCTTCCACAATCAAGCATAAAGATTCTCACCAAGTAACTCGGAGAAAGTTAACCTGTTCACGTAAATTCACTAAAGTAGTAACTAGTATCAAACTCCTTCAAACATGCTGTGATAGTGAAGAGAGTATAAGTTCTTCATTATCTCTTCTTTCTTCAATGTCTGTTGTCATCATCAATATAAAAATACAAGTTTTTTTGTCACCAAGAAAAATGTGGAATCAACTACTGTGAACGTTTTAGATGTGTGAACCTATTAGTGGAAGTTAATTGATAAAAGAGGCAGAAGAAAAGTCAAACAAGATAATGATTTAAACATACTTAACAAGGAATAAATACAAATTTAAGGGAATGTTATTCTAAACATTAAAGGGGAGATGTGAGAAGCAGTAGATAAAATTCATAAAATTCACTTATTCTTAATAGATAAGATTTCTCTTTTATCTAAGAACTTTAAAACTCTAGTTACGATATAGTGAGAAGATGTTATTTGAAGTGATAAACTGGCCTTTTCAGACACTGAATTGTTAGATCTTAAGATTCCATTTTCTGAAAAGATATACAAACAAGACAGTCACATATAAGAAACACCAAATTCTTCCAAATGCCCATCACCAGTGCACTATAGTGACTACACCTGAAGGAGCAGACCCTATACTTCCAAAATACTATCAATGATGTAAACCAAAGGCACGTCAATGAAAAATAATACACATCATCAGAGTGTAGAACTTGGTTATCTATGATATTATTATTAAAGTGGAGTGTTTTCATCAATCCTTCCTTTCATCTCTCTTTCAGTCTCTCCTCTCTTATTGTGTCTGCTCCTAATCATTTCCCTGGTCATGTGGTGGTAGGAAAAGAACAGCATTTGAGTCTGGGTTCCAGCTTTCCCCCTACCTCTCGCCAATGTGCTAAGGCATATGAAAGACAACCAACACCTCTCCTGCCCTTCTTTGAGTAGTGTGAAACTGTCCCATTACATCCTTTCTCAGAAACCACCTTTCACATTTCATTGGCTTTAATTCCACCTTAATCCTATGCTTTTGGAATAGAAGTAAAGGAGGAATAGGATAACCACATTTGACTTGAATTAATCAAGATTCACTCTCCAGCGATAGAAAAAGGTCCATCCTCCCACACCTTTAAAGCCCTTGGCTGCCTCTGTTGGGAAGGAAGAAGGGGGAATGGCTCTTCCTGCCATAAAAAAATTAAAGTCCCCTCCTCAAAATAAATAATCACTGAGTTTAGGATGTACCAAGCTGCCCTCTAAGATAAGTATGTAAACTAAGATATCACAGTGACCTGCTCTAGATACATTCTATTGGACAGAGAATTCAAACAAAACGTACATTTCCTAATCAAACACAGTCCCCACTATTCCCTATTGGCTTAAACTATGCCACTTTTCATATTTACTGTTATGATAGTGGGTAAAACGAAATGTTTGACTCAGAGTTCCAGAAAACATCTATTAGGAATGGAGGGATGGAGGGAAGGAAGACATTAGATTAACTGTAGTTATATCCATACAGCAAAATACAACCTACCAGTGAAAGTAAATGAACAAGAGCTGGATCTGTGGACAGGAATAAATTTCAAAATCATAATGTTGAACTAAAATAGCTGCAGAGTGATTTACACAGAAAAGCATGTGTATAACATCTTAAAACACCTAAATCAAGTCCATAGATTTGATTACATAAATGTATGCATAAGAATTTTAAACACCAACTTCAGAGTAGTGAGTACCTCTTGGGAGAAGGTGATTCTCCCAATACATAAGTGATTTCAGTTGAAGGTATTTTGATTTTTTTTTTAAGCTAGGTGGTTTCTACGTGGCTGATAAATGGTTATTCTCTATTCCTAATTTTTTTTCAGCTATTCCAATTTCACTTATAAAGTTTAATGTAAAAATTCAAAATAAAACCTGAAAAATGAGCATAGAAAAATAACATACCATGAAAAAGCGTTTATCATATCCATCAATATAATTCATTACATCAACACGTAGCTGTGTACTAAAAGAAAAATGAGCCATGACCAGAGAGAGTTCATTCCCATAATGTAAGGTTGGATCAACATCAGAAATTCAGTAACATAACTCATTACATCAAAAAAAGTAGAAACACCATAAATATATATTTTAAAGGCATTGACAATATTCAAAGACTAAAGAAATAGAAGCAAAACTATTTAAATACATTTCAAGAAGAAACTAAGTTTACTACTCAAAAAGGTTTTAAAAAAACATTTATTAAATAAAATCAAGAGTTAATAACATACTGAAAACAAAATGTTTAAATCAGAAATAACACAGGGATAACCTCTTGACCACAATTTTTTTCATATAGTCTCAGATGTTTCAAGCTAAGCAATAAGACCAAAACAGAAATGACCAATTCATATAAGAAAGTAAGAGACACATGAATATTTACTGGCATATGTCATTGTAAGTACTAAGAAATACAAGTGATTCTTGTAAACACCACAGTAAATCCTCACTTAACATCCTCATCAACTGGTTCTTGGAAACTGCTACTTTAAGGGAAAACAAAACATGTCTTCTAATTGACATGGATTATTTTTTTTCTCATCAATATTATACCTGCTATACTAGAATTCTGAGATAACTTGTTAAGGTGGTTGGTATAGTATAAACTTAATAATTAAACAAAAATTAGTAGGTATATTTATACTACTAACAAGCACAGAAAATTTAATATGTTGGTGATGGGCACAGTCTTGACCTTCTCAAACCCTATGTGTACAGGAGAGGGAAGATTCTACATTGCCTGTGCTCTCTCTGTCATATCTCCTAGGATCTGTCTAATGAAACAAATGCAAAGGACTAACCAAGAGATTCCTAGATCTGCTGATATTCCTACCACACAGTACCTAATGCCAATCACTACCACCAACCAAATCTCAAGTTGTGAGATTTGGTTCTCACAATCAGACAACATATGCCCCAGTCACAAATTCCAAAACACAGACTTCTCAGAATTCATATCATTTTGAAGTGCTATGGAAACAAACTTTCTGAAAATAGTCACGAAATTTAAGAAACAGAATAGTGAGGGAGATATTTGCTTTTCCAGAAATAGAAACTTAAAAGTGCTTCAAGACTACTGACCAACACACTTAAAAATGGCTAAGTGGTAAGGAGTATGTTGTATACAATTTTTACCACAACAAAAGAAAATATTCCAACATGATAATATTCTCTTATCAATTGTGCCAGCCAGTTATAATGAAGTGATTTAGAGTTCTGGCCTCTTACCTAAAAGAATTGCAGAGTCAGTAATCCAGAGCTCAGGTGGTAGCAACATGATATCCTGCTTTTCCATGCCAACAAAAAAGAATATGAGGAAGAGGGTTAATCCTCAGTCATCTTCATCTGTCCCCACTTAAAAATAAAATCTATACAAGTCCCCTCCAATAATTTCCTCTCGCATTTCACTGCCCTGATATTAGTCAGTTGGCCACATCAATCCAAAAAAGGAGGATGGAAAATATAATTGTATAGCAGGGTCAACTCTGGTAAAATTGGTGAGGAAGAAGGACAAGATGTTGGGTAGGCAGCTGTAAGTCTGCCCTTCCACTGAAATGAATAGAGCGTGGTACTAGCATTGCAACAGAGAAATAGGTGGATAGAACAGAAGTCCAGCAGTAGATACAAATACATATGGAAATTCAAATACAATATGACATATCAATTTAGTGGAGAAATATATTTTATTTAATACTTATATACGTTGCTAGCATAAATGGCCTTTCCCTCAGGAGGAAAAACAAATCTAAATTCTCATATTACATAGCATATAAGAATAAGTGATTAATAGATTAAGGATTTGAATGGAAGAAATATACTAAAAGGAAATTTAGAAAATAAATAATTTTAAGGTGGGAGTGTACCTAAGTAGAACAGAAAATTTAAGTGTACCTTTAATTTGTGTGAAAATAGAAATTTTATATGCAAAAACACTAACACAGTTTTTATATGCAAAAACTCTAAACAGTAGACCTGAAAAAATATTTGGAGCACATGTGAGAAACGAATAGTTAATATTCTTAAAACTCCTACAAAAGTATTAGAAAATCACAAACAACCCCACGTAAAAATAACAAAGGGGGGGGGAAATAACAAAGGTTTACAAATAGGCAATTCATAGAAGAGGAAATTTAAGTGTCCAGTAAGCCTATAAAGATGGAGACAGAGATTAGTGATAAGATTCTAAAAGCAAGGAATGCCAAGGATCATTGGCCACCATCAGAAGCTAGGAAAGGATATGGACAAATTCTCCCTCTCAAAACCCTCAGAAGGAACTAACCCTGCTGACTCCTTGATTTCAAACTTCCAGTTTCCAGAATTAAAAGAGAATAATCTTCTGTTGTTTTAAGCCACATAATTTGTGGCACTGAGTACATGAAAAAACTTCAAAAGATCTCATACATGGCAGTGACATAGTCATACTTTTCTTTTAGAACATGACCAGTCAACAATGTTGGGATGGAATAGAGAGAACAGGGTTGTAAATAGTAATCAAGCAAAAAGTGGATGATGCTGGAATCAGAAATTAGTAGCTAGGACAAAAAATACTGGGTGAATTAGATATAGGTTTGGAAAACAAAACTGATTTGATAACTGATTGAGTATGAGACAAGCTGGAGTTGAAGGTCAGGTTTCTAGCTTGGCATCTGGATGGAGCATGAAATATTTCAATGAGATGGAACATACAGAAGACAGTCTGGACAGGAGATAATATATTTCATTTTGATTGCAGTGAATTTGAGTTGTCTATGAGACATATATGCAAAAATGTTTATAACTCCAAAGGAAAACTGGGCAAGATATTCAGTATATATAGTTACGGTAATAAATGCTATTTTCCAGGAAAAATACATAAAGTGCTGCAATAAATGGATGCGGTCAGAAAGCCTAGCAAATAACCCTAAGGAAGGGAAGGAGACTTCCTTAGAGAGACACAAAGATGAGAGTGCTAAGTAGATCTGAGGAAAATCAGAAGACTACTGAACCATGAAAATCAGAGATGTGTGTTCCAGGGAGGGAAGGAAGAGCTTACAATTCAAAATGTTTCCAAAACATCACATTACATAAGAGTTGAATAGCATTTGTTGGGTTAACAAGAAGGTGTTGACTAGTCACCATGGGCCAGAAGAGGTTTAGTGGAACAGTGGAGATAAAAATCAGATTGCTAAGGAAGGTATCAAAGAAAGGGGAAATCAAGAAGCAGAAAGTTTTTAGTTCCAATGAGGTAGAGGCAAGGCAAGGTAACAGAAAAGCTAGGTAGGGTTGCAGTTTTGTTGGTAGGTTCAGTTTATGGCTACTTCTTTATATGAGGAAACCAAGTCATAGAGAGGTGATAGGAAAAACTCAGCTCTAAAGAGGCATATTAACTTATTATGTTGCCCTGAAGCCTTAGTGTTCCCAAATGTTATTCATAGTATTAATATTTGGAGTAGAGAGTCAGTCAAGGTTATTTACAAAGTATAAGGAAAAGTGAATACTTTTCTTTCAGGGAGTGCTTAGTCTAAGGAAAGAGAAGACTGACAAAACTTCAAAAGTGATAGAAGCATTGTCAACAGACTGTGTGGGGAAGATTACAAGATACTACACAGTGCAAACAACGAAATGAGTGACGACTATCAGGATTCAGTCCAGTCTGTTGTGAGCATGTTGTCAGGAATTAAGTAGAAACAATCTACGATGATTTAAACTACTAGTTGTGAAAAAATAATATGGTGCTTTCTGCCCAGAGGCTTTTGGGATCAATAACCCAAAGTGCCAGCAGGTGGGGATACTATTCCAAAAGATGTTGTCTGAACAGTGGTTTGTCATCATCCCCACCACACTGGTAGGACATATGAAAAGTTCAGCTACGTGGTGCTACACAGTCCAGAGAAAAGGCGACCCTCCTCACTTTCCCAGCAGATAAGATTTTTTGTTTTTTTTTTTAATCATGAGATACACTGTGTTGAACTGAATCATTATGAATGCATTGTTTTTTTCTACCTCTTCCAAATTGTTGAGATGTGACTATACTGTTTTATAATTAATAATAAATACATGAATAAAAAGGAGTAGATATGCAATGAGGCACTCCCTACTGCAACTTAACTTCCAGGGATTAACTAAAACTTAAAATATCTTTTAATGTAAATCTGGACATGTGGTATTTCTAGTCTGTGGTATTAAAAGGTCTATAGATCTATGGCATGCATAAATTGTTAATTAAGATATTTATATTTGGCAACAATGAAAAAGTTTCTCTGCTACTCTAACACATAAGATATTCACAATTAAAGCAGTTTTATGCGTGAATTTTAGTTACACATCAAAAAAAAATTTTCTATGATTTGATTTTTGGGGGAAAATAAACAGTAGGAACAAACTTCCCTGGGAATTTCTAGAGGCACTCTAACTGGATGATTAAAAGGGTCTTGTGAATTATATCAGTTTGGGTGAGTCTAGAGATGTCAGCAGCCAGGAATTCCTGAGGCACTCACACATGTGCCTCCCGCCACAGAGTCAACCAGAGCCATGTTGTGACTGGGCTGATCTTATTTCTGATTATAAGACACACCCCAGCAACAACCATCAGGGGACTTTAAAAAAAAAGATTTATTCATAGATCCTGCTATTACATGTGGGGTCACAGGTAAGAGTGGGGGTGAGTTCAGGCCTTTATTGGGGTAAGATGGTGGAGTAGCTTAGATTTCGGTATTTACTTTTTATTGGCAAATTTAAAACCTAAGAGCAGGAATTAGGCTGTGGGGTGGGCAGAACAAAGCGGGATCACTCAGGCAGGAAGTTATCTGGGTTTCCCTAGGCTTTTTTAAAGGCAAACCGTTAGGGAAGACAGCCTGGTCTCTTAGCTAGCTGTTTTTCTAGTAACTGTGTTACACAGTGAGCAATGCGTATATTTGACATGAGTGCCTTTGATGTGAATGCCCGGTAATCTAATGCTCAATCTCAAGCACTTACTTTTTAAGTTACTTACTTAAGAGGGATTTTTTTGTCTCATGATTTGTGTTTTGCTTGATGTCATGTATGAAGTCTTATACAACTTAGTGTTAGGCATAGCTGCAACTGGCCTTACAAAATTTTGAAAGATTGATGATCACAAACATTGCTGTATTAGTCTATTGGCCAATTAGCTGTGTTGGTGTTTGGGAACTGGTAGTTTCCTAAAGCCAGTCTGGATTTGTAGTGATCCTCTAGATGAACCAATATTGTGTAGGATTTTAAGGGAAGAATTTCTAGAGGCACTCTAATTGGATGATTAAAAGGGTCTTGTGAATTATTGCCTGAAATGAAAAAGCAATTTACCAGCAAAAGCATTCCAAAAGCAAACAAAAAAGCTAAGTTTTTAAAGTGAACATGAAAGTGTTCCGAAACAACTTTTTAAAATAAAATTACCTTTATGGATTAATTTTCTAGCATTCCCCTTCATTTGGGTGAAGCAATGAACATCCCTATTTCTAAATCTGTTCTTTTGAAAATTGGATCTTTATAAACATAGATTTCAGGCCTTCTCATTAGGAGTTTTACCATGAAAAGTAACTCAGGAAAATTACAAGAAGCTTTTATTCAGCCATTGGGATCTAGTGGTGGTGGTAGGGAGTGGAGGAAGTTTAAAAAACTCAACCTGTTCTTTACAAAGAGCAATTCCAAATGCTGAAAGGTATGATTATGTGGAAGATTTTGTTAACTTTGTCTCTTAGCAAAGTTTTTGATAGTGTGGCCACTAGCTTTCAAAGTTCTTTGCCCATAGTAGGATTTGGAGTTCCCAAATTCCAGGCAATGAAGGAAGGGGGAAAGGAATGTTTGTGCATCCTGCAAATTTCCTCTAAAATGGGAACACAGACTAATATCTGGGCCAGCTGTTGTTCGGCTTTGCTTGATCAAACATAGCAATTATGTGCCAACGGGGTAATGAGTCTCCTGCCAGCCAACTGGTGGACATTTTATTACATGTAGTGCGTAAAGAAAGTGGAACTACACCAAAGCAAGTTAGAGTTAGAACATGGATGTATTTTTGCTTATTTAATAAATTTCCTTGGTCTTTACCTTGCATATTTTCAACTTTGAAATCTTTATGAAAGCAGATAAGACCCAAGAAATGATGGTAAGCTAGCTCCCTCTGTCAATGATATGTTGAAAATTTCTTCACTCTTCAGCATTTGTCAGTGAGTGTTATCTTCCTAAGCTAGAGGGCTGAAAAATGAAATTCCTCTTAAAAAGTAAATTTTCCCTGGTATTCAGGATCCTCACTACTGTAACATTTGGTTTCTGTCACTTGAAGAAAGAAACGCTCTGGTGTTTTCACCCTACCATTTAGCAAAAACATTGTCGGGTCTGCACTGTGCGTATGAGGCAATTCCCTCTAAAGAATTCAGGCAAAAGGTCATTTTTGCTTTATTTCATCAGAGGTAAGCTTTGGGCTATGGATTTTAAGGGTGTTACCACAAACCACCTTGTATTTTCTTAAATGTGCTTTAAGTGCTCTATTCTGCGGAAGCTTAAGATCTTTTGGGGGCGGGAAGGAATAATCAAAGCAGAATAATTCTATACCATTAATCAAGGGATTAATTACTTGTATTTAAAATTCTAGATAATTGAGTGGAAAGGAAAACTTGCAGCCATTTAAAGTCAGCTAGCAGGGAGACCACAGATGGGGAATTTGCAGAGTATCAAGAGGTTTCATGAGTAGAAACAGCTGCAATGCCTTTTAAAGAGCAGAAAAGAATAATACCAGAGAAATTTCATTCTATACAACATGCAGTATTATTTTCTAACATTCTGAAATATAATCCATGGTTTGGATATTTTTGCAGAACCACAGGGTAGTGCATTAAAGGAATGGAGCATTAGCAATGATGACATGAATAATAATAATTTATAATGTTTATAAATTACAAATTATCAGCACTATTATTTTTTACATGTTTCCTCATGTAATTCCTATACCATTTTCATAAAATACTTACTATTGCTACTCCTTTTTTTTAAAAATAGAAGTATAACAGAAATATAAAAAAATGAGTTTGGGCAAATGCATATAAAATATAGAACAGACCATCATCCCCTTATGCCCCTTTTATGAAAGTTTCCTTCCATGAAACATCTCCAGAGACAATCATTATTCTGATTTCTATCAGTGCATTAGTTTACACTATTCTAGAACTACATATAAAAAAAAATCATACAGCATGTACTCCTTTTTTTCCTGGCTTATTTTGCTAAGACTAACATTTTCTAAATTCATCCATTTTGTAACATTCATCAATAGTAAGCTATTGCATGATAACACAATTGTTTTCCATTTTCCCATTGAGGGTCATTTGTGTTATTTCCAATTTTGAGCCATTAGGAATAAAGCTACTGTCAGCACCCTTGCACAAATATTTTGGTGGACAAATGGTTTCGTTTCTCTTGGGCTAGGATTAGAACTGCCAGGTTTATTTCCCTTACAGAAAAATTTGCAGATATTTCTCCAAAATGTTATATCACTTAATATTCCCACCAACAATGTATGAAAATTCCGATTCACATCCTCACCAATATTTGGTGTTGTCACCTTTTAAAATTTATACTTTCTTATGGATATGTAATACTACCTCATTTTGTTTTTGCTGTAGTTGTTAAAGTAACTTTGCAGCAGGGTATATATGTCTTAGAATGTGGGTTATTCTAGATGCTCTATCAAAGCCTAAAACTAAGTCTCTACAGGATCAAGTTGATTCATCCATATATGAGCTACATGACAGAGTAAAACCCAGCAGTCTTTAAGGTTACATGACAAATTCCAGTCCTCAAATGTATTCAAGCTGTCTTGTACACAGTAAAAACTAGGAATATGTAATCTATAACCAGAAAGATAAACAATCTATAGAAATAGATCCAGAGATGACACAGTTGTTGCAATTAAGTTATGACTTTAAAGAATCATAAAAATATACCCGAGAAATTAAAAGAAAATTAGTGTAATGAATGGATACAGAATCTCATAAGGCAAATGGAAATTATAAGAAACCAATGAACATTATTGAAAGAAAAAATATACTATAGGAAATGAAAATTTTCCTGAATGTACTTTTAATTAGATTAAAAGGACCTATCTGATTAGGCACATTAAATACTATAGAGGTAGGATTAAAAACTTGCAGACAACTTAACAGAAATTATTCAAACAGAATGACAGAGCAACACAAAACAAAAAAGACAAAAAATGAAAAGAGAGTCAGTGCCTCCGTGCCTATGATACCAATGGAAGCCCAGGGTTTTCAGTGAAGTCTCTACTATGATGGCAACCCCAGCATCTCACAGAAAAATATAATATTTAGAATCTATGTTCAGCTCACAATTTCCAAATAGCTGTTTTCTGACTCATAGAGTCTTTTTCTGACCTTACACAGTTGAATATTCAGTCATATATTCAAGGATATCCTTGTAGGTATTATTCTAACTTCTTGTTTGCACAGCTTCTTCTATTCTTGTGTCCTATCATACAAATTATACTCATTATAGCAGTCCCAAACTCTCTGTTACTTTTTCTCAACTAGACATTTGTCTTGGTTTGGGTTCCATGTACAAGTACCATAGTTTGGAAAGTCCTAAGATGAAAATCTGAGTTTTCTTTCACTCAGGGGCCAAAGAATTGTACTTTCTGTTGTTCAATGCCCAATGCAGATGCTTCATACATTTTTTCCAGTATTACAGTAGTTTATTGTGAGAAGGTTCATCTAATAGCTATTTTTAGTCATTTTTGGAAGAGAAGTCCTTTTATTTCAATTTTAAAGTTGAACAGACTGAAACAAAAATTAAGTAACTTGACAAAACTACAGTTTGGCAGAGCCAGGCTCTGAATGAATTCTATCTGGTTCCAGAGTGCATGGTCCAATGCAGAGTCAATAGTAGTCTTTGGGATTTTTTTTTTTTTCTTTTCATGGACTGAATTGTCTGAAGTTAAAAAGAAAGCAAACGAGTAGAGTATGAGAAGTCCTGGCTAGGCAAACCTAGTAACAAAGAAATAGAACATGATGTTACATAACCATGGTGATAGCAAGCAGTCTTATTTTAGTCCCTTCCCCAGCCAAAAAATTTTTTTCAAAAGGCAACAATATACGGTTTCTTTGCTTTCTAACTTTATTGATTGCTCAGTCCATGAATATTATTATGAGCACCAAACATCAAAGTCACCTCCACAGAAAACTAGAGACACTATAAAGACCTGCATCAACTCAATCATTGGTATCCTTGATGTCACTTAATCTTACTTACTTTTCTAGAATTAACCATAATGGAAGAAACTTCAGGCATGTTTATGTTGTTATTTTGGTCAGTCTTTTATACTGGACCAGTATTTTAAGGTCTTGCCTAATACATCCAATTTTAAAATTATATCACCAAATCCTTTTGTAATCAATTTCTCCACAAACTTCTATTAATAAGAATTCTAGAACTTAAAGAGCCTCAGAGATGGGGCCTCCCTGGTAGTGCAAAGGGTTAAGTCTCAGCACTATGAAGTTATCACCAGCCACTGCAGCAGGAGTTTGATCCTTGGCCAGGGAGCTTCCCACATGTTGGAGCAGACCTCTCCTGTCTTGCCCACTGCTCCCCTCAGCAGTGTATTTCAGTCGATCTGCCTGTTCTGCTCCCTACTCTGTCTCTCGTGAATCCTCTCACCATCCCCACACCCCTGGCTTACACCCTAGCTCTTGTATGCATAAATAAATCAATCTTTTTTTAAAAAAAGACATAATTTGCACAGGCTCGTAAAAATTTCCATTTGCACTGCTCACAATATATTTGTTATTTATGTTCTTTTGAGTGAAACACCACAGATAAAATAACACGATGTTTCCCCAGAATGGGGAATTTAGTTTTTTATTTTGACACTGCACATTTTAGACTCCATGAACATAGATTTTTTATTGTTAAATTTCACATCTATTACTTAGTTTATTAGTTATAACACATATTTGAAGAAATTATGTATCTCAGATGCTTCCCTCAGAAACCAGAAAAATACTTCCACAGTCTTCAAAGTAGCCTATAACATTACATATGATATCAGTCCTTTCTTAAGAAAAACCAAATAAGCAAACTAAACAAATAATATCAACAATGAACACATATTACTCCTAACTTTAATGAGAACACCTGTAGAAAGATTATGATAAAAGTATTTTGTTGCTTTCAACAATATTTATCACATGTCTGTTGGAAATAAGATATTATACTCTATTTGTTAGCTGTAAGTGAAAGGAGGCAATATATAATACATTGAAATTAACTGTAAAAAACTGTTAGTGATAGGCATACACCTAATAGGAAATTGATGCTTTTTTCAGATGCGAGGAGGTAAAGTTCTACGTGTGACTAAATATAAGAGGCATATATGTTGAGGTGTTTGCCTCCCCACAGCACTCTTCTCCAGGGGCTCTATGTTAGAAGTTGGAGATCTCTGCAGTCAAATTCTAATCATGTGATCTCAACATGACTCACTGAACTAGGAGTATACATTGGCTTTAAAGTATCCAATCCTCTAACCATACAGTGATCAATCATATTCTCTATATTTAATCTAAAGTTAAAGGCACAGATATGGGGGCAGGGGTGATATGTGCAATTAAATTCAATGAATTAATACATAGGGCTGGTCTGAGATATTCATTTTTAGGTATATGCATGCTGACAACTAAGTAGATAAAGGGAGATCTGTGTGAGAACTAGAAGTGAAGCATGCAAGTAGAAACTAGCAGAAGTAAAAACCCAAGAGCACCATTAAAAAGTGGACAAAGAAGCCATTGTTTCTGGTTGCCAATTCCTGATTTCACAACTCTACCTGTACTTCAGGTTTTATACCCTTGAGATTGCCTGTTGAGTCCTCAAAGCTAATATCCTTGTGGAGGAATTTACTTTAATAACTTTACAATAAGTATTCCCTACTAAGATACTCAGCCACCTCATTTTGATTGTCTTTAAAAAAAAATCAGAACTGGCCTAAATTTTAAAAGTTTCTTTGGAATAGATTATCCCCAAAAGCAAAGAGGTGGCCCATACACCTACCTAACTGAGCTCCGTGATCCAAATTAAATGAGTCAATATAATTAACCATGTAGACGAAATAAGCAGCTATCTAGCATTCCTTTGCTGATTAAGAAATCAGGGCCAAGTAGCTATTGGTGCTTGAGAATCACCAAAACCAAATCAAACTCAATAAACTTGAATGGAGATGGAGTCTGCTATTTTGTTTTTGGGTAGCACATGTTAATTAACTTTTCATTTTGTCAGGCTGAGAATTATATTAAAATAGCAATAATTCTGTTCTTCTGTCTCTATTCCTGTTGTGACATGCATAAAGTCTCTACCAACAGGGTTTTCTATATTTACTCCTGTGACCTCATTAGCTTAGATACTGTCAAATGTTAATGCACCAAAACAAAACTTGAAATAATTTATTTCCTTAACCTTCTATTTTCAAGCACTAACAACAGTCAGTGTAATTGGCTATTTGTACCAACAAGACCTCCCGTGAGGATACCACAGCAACTGATTCTAAATCTACTAATATTTATCCTTTGCACAGCGTCTTAAAAGTTTTCCAAGCACTGTCTAATGTGATATCTCATTTGCCCTTAGTAGAAAAGGAAGATCTTGCCCGTTTTGTAAATGAAGATGAAAGAGGGCTGTATTAGTGCTACAGAGGGGTCAAAGGACAGTGCCAAGGTAGAGGACAGGTCATTGTGGATTCTCACCCACATGCTCAATCGCAAGACCACTCAAGCTCCTGGAACAATGACAACTGGGCTTATGTAACAAACTCGGTGTTTAAGGCCACAAGTGGTCGGCCATTTCACCCCACATTGTGTCCGCAGTGTTCAGAAGTCCCGAATGAAAGGCTGTTCCTGCAAATGGCGCTGTCCCATCATGAAGGCCTGGAGCTTGTGGCTCACTGGCAAGCAGCGGGTCAGGATCCATGACAGTTGGAGGAGCACACAGGTGGGTCCACTGATAGGAAACAGCATACAGGAAGTGAAATTCTTCATCCAATGACCTCATTTTTAAGAACCTTTCCTAATACGAATTACTCCCCCAAACTGCAAGTACCAAGCAGTTCTAAATGGAGAGGTAAATAGGGCAAACCTAACATACACTAGGTTCATTTGCCAAGTAAAAACAAAGCCTTAAGTAGTGGCTTTCAAAACTCGTTACCAACATCACCTGGAAACTTGTTAGAAATGCAAATTCAGGAACGCCGGGGTATCACCCTAGTATCACCTGGTATCACCAGCCTCCCCAGTGATTCTGCTGTACACTCAAGACAGATCCATAGAGCTAAATGCATGCTCCGGTAGAGCACAACCTCAGTCCTAGTACAGGAAAGGAAAGCTCATTGCATCCCTCATTCCGTTCATTGGCCCCTTGTCAAAGAAAAGTTGTGAGAAGACCAGTTGCCTCCATAAACAGCCTTGTGCTCTGCATACCTTCCATGCAAGGCCTGAGTGGGGGTAAAGGCCTTCATATATGATGCTTTTATAATTAAGATAACACAGCTCTCTGCTTCTGTGTGGTAGAATGCGTGAGGCTAGTGTTCTATTTCCAGAGTTCACAGAACAGGAAATAATTCTGAATTTTTACCTGATAGATTTCTGTGGGAAAGTGTAGCCCAGCATGACACCTGCTGGTGCAACAGACCTAACACAATGTTACAGAGAAACAGAAATGACAGCCAAATAGCTGTGCCTCAGCTCTCTGCTCAATTGCCCTAGATTTGCTAAGATTCATGGCCAGGTACAGCTAGGAAGTTCACAAAGTGCTGATTAGTTTCCTCCCTGGAAAGGCAAAGCTTTCAACCAAGTTGAAAAAAAAAAAAACCAAAAAGAAAAAAAAACTAGTGATCAGGAGATAAATTCAGTCAGAGGCCAGACACAGAAGTGTCATCAGAACAGTCAAGAGGCCCAAAATACATTGAATACGGAGTGTCTCCACCTTCAAAGAAAGAACTTTTGATTAGTACTTTTATACACTTAAAAATTAATTATCAGGATGTATTTGGTTATAATAAACAGGACAGAATCATGATACTGTTTAGTTATTGAATTTAATTACTATAATGGCAATTTCTGTCCTTACAGTTGTCATTTGTTACTATTTTGTCCAATTCCAATCTATTGTGACACTCCAATCCAATTCAATGTTATTGCAAACATTTTCAGATATTTCCACCTGATGTTCACTGAAATATTAAATAGGTAATACAATATTAAAACACTGTCACACACATATTAGCAAGGTTATCCTTTGTGAGGTCCCTAACAATAAACAGTTTGCCCAAACACTGATAAATAATGCTTGCCCCATGCACTCTGACTTGTTGAATAATTTTCACATACTAAAATGTAAAATGATTTTAAAGTTGTAAAGAAGAAGATATATGTGTGTGTGTGTGTGTGTGTGTGTGTGTGTGTGTGTGTGTGTGTGTGTGTATGTAAGAGAGAGCATTTTAGGTACCAGCTGTTACGTTAAATTATAGTCATGTCCATTTCTTGTGATTACACTGTTTGTGTGAGGTAGTGCCTATTAGTAGGGATTCTATCAGGACAGATCAAAATCCCACTACCTCTGTTTACCATTTTCATGGCCCTGGGCAAATCATTTAACTCTGAGCTCATTTTTCTCCTCTGTGATGTAGGGATAATAATGGTACCCACTCATGTGAAACAGCTTGAACAGTATCTGACACCAGCAAATACATGTAATATATGGTAATTTTTTTAAAGAGATGCATAGGCAAATTTGAAACCAATTATTTTATAGACTCTGAAGATCTCCTTTTGAATGAGATGGAAAAATAAGATTAAACGACAGTTCAAGGACGTGAAATCACTAAAGAACCAAATAATAAGTATTTTTGATTAGTGATTTGCTAAGAGGGATGAGAGATCTGTACTGCAAATTTCAGAATTCTCTATCTGCCCTTGTACTTCTCAATATATTATCAATGACCTAAACAGAGATGTAAAAACATTTCAAATTTTCAAGTTAATCTGAAAGAGTATAAATACAACTTCTGTGTATAATGGAATCAATAATAGCAATTACATCTACTGAATTGTCTGTGGTGGGCAAATTATATGCATTATCAGTAACTCATGGGACAATCCTTTGAGTTTGGTATCATTAGCTCCCACAGCAGGGCATTCATGATTGCTTGTTTCCTTCCTTAATATCAAAGCCCCGAAGGAAACCACCTGTCCCTTATGAGCCTCAGCCCAGGGACTTGAGCATCCTGTTTATCTAAATCAGAGACCAAGTGTTCATCTCAGCCAAGACCAAAAGTATCATTTGGGAACTTAGAAAAGCAAGTTGCTGGGTCCCACCTCAAATTTACTGTATCAGAAGCTCTAGTAATGGACAAAAAACAATGTGTTTTAACAACTCCTTCAGATGTCTGATGCAAAGCTAGTTTGAGACCATTAGTCTAAACCAATTATCCCTACTCCTTGCCAGGGACTGATTTAAACATATTCATATGACAATCATGATCAATGTGAGGGGAAATCCAAAGGGCTTTTAGGAAACATTTCTTCTTAGGAAGAAATTTTTTTTTATTTATTTATTTTTTTTTTTATTTATACATACAAGCTGGGGTACAGGCCAGAGGCGTGGGGCGGCGAGAGGGTTCACCAGAGACAGAGCGGGGAGCAGAACAGGCAGATCAGAAATACACTGCTGAGGGGAGCAGCGGGCAAGGCAGGAGAGGTCTGCCGCGCCATGTGGGATTCTCCCCGGCTGGGCGTCGAACTCGCGTCGCCGCTGCCGACAGCTCCACAGCGCAGCGCTTAACCGCTGCGCCACCGGGGAGGCCCATCTTAGGAAGAAATTTTTGGAAAGAGAAGTCCTTCTCTCGCTTGCATTTTCATGTCTGTCTGTGATACACAGAACTGTGGCAGCCATCTTTATGACATCACTTAGCCACCAGATTTACCAAAACTGAATTTTCTTACCCCCAGACTTCTTGTTATGGATAATATTTCCTCTTTTGAAAAAATGTTTTAATTAGGATTTTCTTTTACCTGAAAGTGTATGGCATTATTTTCAAACTTTTTTTCATCTCTGAGCTATGTTACACTATCTGTGCTCTCAATTGTCAATTGGGATGCTAGCCAATACACATAATTTAACAATAAAGCAGAAACTGAAGTTTTCAGAGACTAAATTATGTTTTCACACACTCAAAATTCAAAACTATTTCAATAGACCAGCCATGTGGCTGTATGTCTGTATATTTGGGGGAAGAACTGGAAGTACAGGCACAAAGATGCAGAGATAAGATAAACGGTAAGGTAAGAGATGGATAGCCTCATGTTTGTGTAATAAGGACATTAGAAATTCAGATGTATAAACCAACAGATGGCAGCTATAAAAGGGGTGTTGGGTATTAAGGCAATCTAGGCCTTTCAATAAAAATATAGGACTTTTTTAATAAAAAATATAGGTATTACCAGGGAAGAAACATGTTCAACAATATTCCAAAAACATACATCCTATTCTTACGTAGAGCACTACGCTCAGTTCTGGGTACCCCAAATGACAACTGAGAGCACATACAGTGTAACATGGCTCAGAGATGAAAAAAAAGTTTGAAAATAATGTCAGACTTTCAGGTAGGAAAAGATGACTCACACAAGTATAGTTGCATTATTCAAAACTTTTTAGGGATGATAACAAAACTCAAATTGAGCTGATTTAAGCATTTTTTTTCTTCATTTATCTAAAAAGTAAAGAAGTAACATTATTTGAGGTGTGAATGGCTCCAGGTGCCTTAGCAATGTTGTCAGGGTGTGACTTCTCCCTGTCTCAAGGCTCTGTTTCCTCTGGGTCACCTTTTTCTTCAGACAGACACTCCGCCACATGCTCCAGCTCATAAACTGGCTCTTAGCAACCCCAAAGATGGACAGTTTCTCTTCAGTATTTTCCATAAATGTCTTGGATCATCAGTCTGGACCAGTTTGGATCACCAGTGAAGGAATAAAATAATCTCTATGGATAGGGGACTGGAATATGTTGAATAAGAAGGTCTCTGTTATGGAGTCATTCGAGAAAGTGGAGGAAAGGAAGGTTTTACTCCATGATAAACCACATCAGTGGAGAATAGGATGAAGGTAATTTCCCACTGGAATTTTTTTTTTTTAATGTATCTTGAACATGTATCCTTCAAATGCAAAAATTTGACAGACAGGAGAATTTACTAAGTAAAGAGAGCTATCTTCATCTAGAAAAAGTAGAAGCCAAAGTCAAGGTGGATGATTGTCTCAAATATAGAAGGTAACCTAAAGGGAAAGAACTGTATACAGTAGTAAAGTAAATAATAATAAAATAAATGCTCAAAGTAAAAAGAATAAAAAATAAAAATAGATCCAACTTATTTTATGAAATCTTACTGTAACAGGAATTATTGTAGAGAAGATGCCAGGACATACATTTCGAATCAACACAAGAAAGAACGTTGCAATCATTAAAGCTACCAACAAAGGCTAGGCTGCATCGAAATGGGATGATGACCCATTATGGGAAATTTCCAGGCCACGGTTAGTTGATCACCTGCAAATTATGCAACTGAGGAGATTTCCTGAATTGAGTAGGAAGGACAAGATGAAACAGGGCCCTTTTCAGCCCTGTCTATAATATATAAACAGTCCACCTGAAAAGCATCTTTTGTCCCTTTAAATAACTCTTTTAAACTGTACTGATATTTCTAAAAGTCCTCTATTTGGCTTATAAGGAGGATGGATAATGAGTTTTTGACCAACTCTTCTGTTGTTATGGCAACTAGAAAAAGGTACATTGCAAAAAAGTATTGCTAGTGATAAGGAGTTCTTAAATAGCAATTGCTGCAAATGAGAGTTGATAGCATGTAATAACAATATCACAAGAGCAATGTGGTTGATCCATCACTGGGAAAGGGAAAATCAGATGGGATATACAACCACAAAGTATGACAGAAATTCCAAATATAATCGCTTACCCAAACAAAAGGAAGGACGCTATAAAGAACTATGAATAGGTACTGGTGCAAGATGAGAGTTAGGGGTCTAAGGAGAAGTGGCTTTCAATGAGTAAACATATTTTTTCAAGTTTTGATTCACAAACTGTATTCATTTCCAATTAGATGAATATGTAACTGGGCTGGGTGTAACTTCAGGAGCCATTTGGAAATACAACTATGATGGCTTAGATGGTGCTGCATGAACAGAAGCTGAATTCCTCCCACCAGCTCAATCTCCCCCTCCCATCTGTGGAAGGTCAGTCTGCCTCCATCCAACACACATAAGGCCAAGGCAAAATAGTTAAGTCTAATCAGCTCACCAAATGGGTCAAAAGTCATCTGGGTGAAATAAAAAAAATGTTAATTTAACTGACTGAAATAAAGCTCACTTCAACATAATCATTAAGCCCTCCTTTGAATAAACCTTTTTCCCTAAGTTTAACATTTCTAAAAGCAAAATAAGTAACAGGATTAGATTTGAAACTTTTCCATGACTGGGTAGAGGGATTTCTGAACTTTCTAAAGTTATATACAAAACTGATATCTATATGCTTTAACTCAGGGAAGATGCCCCATGGTTCCCACCAGATTTTTAAAAGGAACTGCAACTCGCCAAGAGAACAAAGTCACTCTTGTGACATGATTAACCATATTCTGCCTCGGCCATATGCGTGCTAGATGGAGGCAGAACAACCACACTCCCCTTCTTCCACAGATGGAGGGGAAGACTGAGCTAGTGGGAGGTATTCAGCTTCTGTTTATGCAGCACCATCCAAGCCATCATAGCTGTATTTCCAAATGGCTCCCACAGTTAGACCCAAACCCTATGTGAACTCCAATATTTCTGGAAAACAGACCAGAAAAGGAAAAAGATAATTAAAGCTAACTGTTACTACGCCTTCCAGAAGCAATCCATGATTCTCACAAGAAATCTTCACCTGATATAAACCAGTTAGAGTAGCCTTCCCCCTTAGATGACAGAGGAGGCTTGAACCATTACTGGACCACCACACACCATAAGGGGCCATTTCCACCTATTTTAAAGTTTGAGAGCACATTTCTGAATGAACTCGAGAAGGCACAAGGGGAAAGTAAATGTATTTTCATTATACAAATTAATAGTAACAAGGTAGCATATACCTTTGACTTAGCTTTTTTGATCAACAAGTTTATGCAACCCACAGGATTTCAGAAGAGTGGGTAGATACATTGCAATTAGAGACAGGATTATCTACAATACTGAAGTCAGCAACCATGGAAAAAAAGCTATTATAGCATCTTCAAATTTGTAGACATTTTGCTAAGTTCTCTAAAGCAATCGTTATCTTTTTTAAAAAAAATTGCATTAATGTTTCTATTTACGAAAATGGCTAGGAATGAAAATATATCTTTGCCTCATTAAACAGGACATTAAAAATATCACATGAAAATATGTTGTTCCTGATGCATATGAACACAAGTGCTTCTGAGGTGTCCATTCTGCATGGCTCAGCAGCTCACAGGCCTTTAAAAAGAGCAACCTTACTGCACAGCTATATGTCATGAGATTGTCTCCATCAAGACAGTATTTTCCAGTGAATTATAGGATATGAATTGCCTTCAGCCATGACTGAACCTAATGCCATTCTAGATGTGTATGATTTTTTTCCCTAAAATCTCAACTTCTATTCCCCCACATACAAATCTTTTTCTTCTTTGCTCCCTTTTTGTTCACTTCCTTTCCCCCAGCCCTAAAGTTCTGGCTTTCTCCCCCTGCCTAGAACCTCTCTGTGTCCCCACAGTGCCTCCAGCTAACTACTGCTGTTGCTACTTGTGGGCCTTCGGTCCCACGGTCCCAAAGAGGGTGAGGCTGTGCTTTTTCTCCCTTTCCACGATGAGACCTCTACACTTCTTCCTAGGCCAGATATCCCAGGTACAGTGGGAACGGTGCCTGTCTCCACTCCAGAACTCTTATGTGGTTACTCAATTTATGTTGAACTCTGCACTGGACTAAATACTTCCAACTAGTTTCATATTTTATTATCATTTCTTTCTACTTTTACCAAAACATTCTAAAATGTTAATTTAGCTAGGACTGATGAATAAAAACATTATGATAGGGTATGTTTTCATGTCCTTGAATCTACACTATTGTTGACATGCTTGATTTAGTAATAAATACTAAAATGTTTATTATTATCCAAGGTCATAGGTCCTTTTATGCCATTATTAGTCCCACCAATTATTTCTAATCTTGTAGCTGAGTATGCTATTTGTTTTTTTGTTTTACCTTAATTTTAAACATTGGTGTGTCCTTGAGGAATGTTTACTTAACTTTTTCATTTAGCTTAGAAATTTCAAGGCAGAAAAGATAGAAAGTAATGTTTCCTTGCTGTATTTCTTAATGTGTCTATCTCTTTTTATCTCTATATTGTCTTCCCTTCTTCTATTTCCATTTTATAGTCATTGTATATTTAGGCACCTGGATAATGAGAATACAAGGATAGAATATCATAGAGGGATGAGAATATTACTTGGTCTCCACAGTTGCTATGAGGACAGAAGCAGTGGAAGGAAGACACTAATACCCTGAAGTTAGAGGGTAGGTTAGAAAAAAAAGCTAATAATTAGCAGGATTGTAGATCTGTTTACTGCATAGTTTCTAAATTAGATGGTAATTATTGCTGCAGTATGAGTTCTTTCCATAAGATTGATGACCAAGAATAGGACACCCTGATGTGTACCTTCTGTTTAATCGTTTTGAACAATGGGTACCTATGTAGTAAGAGGAATGCAGGCTGAATGAGTATTTGAAACTGTACTCAAACTAAGCCCAATTAAGGATTATGGGAATACTGACAAGGTTGATTTTGTCAAATAATAAGGAAGATATTTTGTTATATTCTTTAGAATTCTCCTGGCCAACACCTTACATTGACCACATATTGGTTGGTAGTTAGCCATTCATTGATATTTGAACATCCTCCTCCTACAATTACCATAAGTGCACTGTTCACTCATTCACTTGAGATTTGGTTTTTTTTTCTGCATTATCTTGTTACTTAAGACAATCTAAGCTTCAAACATGACTCAACAATAACAAAGTAAATAAACCAGTAAAAAAATGGGCATAAGAGCTAAAAAGACACTTCTCCAAAGAGGAAATGCAAATAGCCAACAGGTACATGAAAAAATATTCAACATAATTTATAATCAGAGAAATGCAAATCAAAACCACAATGAGATACCACCTTATACCAGTGAGAATGGCACACATTAAAAAACAGGCAATAACAAATGTTGGCAAGAATGTGGGAAAAAAAGGAACTCTTCTACACTGGTCCAACCACTATGAAATAGTGGTAGGAAATATGGTAGGAATGCAAACTGGTCCAACCACTATGAAAAGCTGTATGGTGGTTCCTGAAACTGCTAAAAATGGAGCTTCCATATGACCCAGTAATACCACTTCTGGAAATCTACCCAAAGGACACAAAAACATTAATCCAAAAGGATACATGCACCCCTGTTTGTTGCAGCACTCTTTACAATAGCTAAGATACGGAAACAACTCAGATGCCCAAAAACAGATGACTGGATCAAGAAGATGTTGTACATATACACAATGTAATACTATTAGGCAAACAAAAAAGATAAAACTCATGTAATTCATAGCAACATGGACGGACTAGAAGGGATCACGCTTAGTGAAATAAGCCAGAAGGAAAAAGAAAAATACCGAATGGTTTCACTTACAGGAGGAATATAGGGGAACCAAATAAGAGATCAGGAGGAGAAAATAACAACAACAACAAAAGAAAAACAAAAACTAGCAGGCAAACATAAATGAGAGACATTCAGCGAGGGAGGGGGAGGGTAAGGGTTCAAAACGGGGGGAGAAAAGAGTGCAAGGGACTATGGTGACAGTTCACAGGTAAATTGGTGGTAGGCAGCCTATGGGGAATACACAATAAAGTAAAAGATATAAATAAAAATATATAAAATAATAAAATTAAAAAATGAATCTAAGCTTCTTACCCTTCAGTCTCTAAAAGAGAAGACCACACAGGAAAAACTTACAGCTCATATTCTCAAACTGAGAATTATAAGAACTAGTTAAATGAGATGCCAACTAATTATGCCAACAGTATTGACAGGTGGTATGATGTCTCCTAGTAGATGCACTGAAACAGCCAAGTCAGTTAATGTTGACAATTATGTTGATATCACATGTTTATGCCTTATAAATTCAATCACCATTGATTGACATTGTGCAGTATCTGAGCCAAGAATAAACAGATAACTAACTTCCTCTGCTGAGCCATCCACACAATCCATTAAATACTTGCATTGGTCAAAAACTTTTTATTTGAAAATATATAAACAGAGAGAAATGTTTAAATATTAGAATTCTCTTTTGGCCAATGAAAGTATTTAGTGGAATATGTAGATGACTCAGCAGAGAGATTTAATTATCTGTTTATTCTTGGCTCAGATATTTCAATCAATGGTGATTGAATTTATAAGGCATAAACATCTAACAACAATGATTTGCCAGCATTTACTGTCTTGGGTGTTGCTTTTCATTTTCCAGCAAACATCATCACAGAAAGTTGGCTAGTGCCTCTCTTTCTCATTCTCTCTCTCTCTCTCTCCCTCTCTCTCTCTCTCTCTCTCTCTCTCTCTCTCTCTCTCTCTCTCACACACACACACACACACACACAGAGAATATCCATTACTTGATCTTTGAAAAAAGCAACATGGAAAGTAAGAAGTGTCAAAATTTAGAAAATCCTTACCCTGGAATGGAAATATGGACAATATTTATCATACTGTGTTCCTTTTTTAGTCCATAATCTGATTGTTGTATATTATATTCTGAATTAAAAATTAAACAGATATTTAAAATGTTAGTGTCATAATATAAAAACCACCAATTAATGTACAGCATATTCAGTGAGATTACTGACACATGTAGACATTTGTAATACTCAGGGCCTCCACTGTACATGTATAGCAGGTTTATTAAACACTTAATAAGAGAGTTTTATCTTCTATTATCTATTCCTTTCTAACATGATCTATGATATCTATCTTCCATTCTCCCTAAGGACATCGCAAATATATTCTCATTTTAGTGAGGACAGTTCAACTTTTAGTATTTAAAAAATCAATCAGAATCAAAACCAACTTTACACTCTTTTATTTCATGTATACCAACAAATCCTGGCGTATGAGATGTCCATTTAACATACTTATAGTTATTCCTAACTCCTACAGCAAGTTTTCATAGGATACCTCTTAATCGTAAAACCCTCTATATTATTTTTCTAGGGCTATGTAACAAAATACCACAGACTATGTAGCTTAAACAACAGAAATTTATTTTATTCATAGTTCTAAAGACTGAAGCTCAAAACAAAGGCACTAGGACTGTTGGTTTTTCTAAGCCTCTCTCTTTGACTTGTATTTATGCCTGTCTTCTCACTGGGTCCTTACCTGGCAATTCTATGCACACACATACTTGGTATCTAATTCTCATCCTATAATGACACCCATCCTATTTGTTAGGGTCCCCTCTCTATGATCTCATTTAATCTTAATTATCTCCTTAAAGACTCTACCCATAAACACAATCACTTAAGGATTTAGAGTTTAAATTTTGAAGAAATGAGATACAATTCAGTCCACATCACCCTCCTTTCCCTTACTTTCTTCAAGGAAAGAGGAACCCCACAGCACCCCTGATCACTGTTGGAGTAGGGGATGAGAATCTCAACTTTACTTTAGCTAACCCTATAAACCCTAGATGGAGTAGCTCCTCAGCACTCTCTTAAGTATTCAGTTTGTATCTATTTCTACTTAGGGTTTTAGTTAAAATTCAGAGAAAACCCAAAAAGGCCAATCTAACATCTAGTTACCATGTAAAATTGTATATTTTCTTCAAGACCTTGACCATGCAGGTAAAAGTACTTCCTTCCACCCCTGGGGTTGCCATAGCATTTGGTTGGTGCCTCACATCGATACTTACCACAGTATAATTTGAGGATCTACTTGGCACTAGATTTCATGAGCGCATGAACCATATTTTATATGTGAGATATAGATAGATAGATAGATAGATAGATAGATAGATAGATAGATAGATAGATTAAAAACACATATATATTCTATGTATTGTATATATATTACACTGGTCAACAGTGAGATCATTACTGACTTAAAAAAGCCCTAATCTGTAGTATCTTGGTATGCTGAACATGAATATAACCCTGAAAATTGTTTATTAGCTCTCATTTTGAAGATATTTCATATAATTCATTTTATATGTTTTACCGTGTAAATATATCCAGTAGGACTGCAACAACATCCTAAGTCAGCCTAAAATGATGTAATATTGCATCGCATTGCACAATACCATCATGCACACATTCATCCAGTTGATTGCATCATTTTCTGATGCAATGCAATACTACTGCCAGGCGGCTGCTGAAGTAAGCTGACGTCAGCAGTGCACTATAGAAAGCCCTGTTGGAAAGGTTGAGCATTGAAAATATTTCGGACTTTGTGTGAGACAGTTTAAGCTACTGTTCCATAGAATTTTTGTATTATCTATTCTTTTATCTATTTAGGCACAATACAGAACAGTAATGCCTCAAAAGTTTGTTAACAGCGTGGACAATTTCTGCTCTATTTGTGGGGAAGTGACATGTGCCAACCAGAAGAAAAGTATCACTTCTCAAGTGAAGAAGCCTTATCATCTTTACTTCAGATGCAAAGTTAGTGACCAAGACAAGCCTTGGGCCCTGCATAGATGCTGTGGTACTACATGTACAACACAGCTTTCACAGTGGTTAAATGGCAAAAGACCATCAATTCTGCTTGCAATTCCCATGGTATGGAGAGAGCCAAGCAACCACATAAAAGACTGTTACTTCTGCTTGGTTCCTCCTCTTTCCGGCGGAATAACAAAGCCAAAGAAGTTGAGAATAGTCTACCCAAACATTCTGTCTGCACTGAGAACAGTTCCACATGGTGAGGGACTTCCTATTCTAGAACCTCCAGCAGAATATTCTCTTGATTCATCTGATGAGGACAAGGGTGAGCAGACCTGTTCTTCTCCTGTTCCATCAGCATGCAGTGATCCAGATTTTCACTGTGGTGCATCATCAACCCCACACAGACTAACACAGGAAGAACTAAATGACCTGGTTCGTGATTTGGACTTATCCATGAACAAGGCAGAATTGCTAGGATCAAGATTCCAACAATGGAATCTTCTAGAAGAAGATGTCACAATGACTTGATATCAAAAGCGCCAACAGCAGTTGGAGCCTTTCTTCAGAAAGGAAAGTACTCTGGTATTCTGTTCCAATACTGAGAGCCTCATGAATGCCTTAGAAATCACTCAGGACCCACAAGAATGGAGACTATTTCTAGACTCTTCGAAACTGAGTCTTAAGGCTGTGCTTCTGCACAAGGGAAACCGTCTTCCATCCATTCTATTCCTGAACAGCTGTACAAGAGATAAGTGAAGAAATCTAAGAAGTAGTCTATCACTTGATTTTTTACAGGTATTAATTGTAGGCCTATTACTATTGGCATGCATTTGTTGATGTAAACATCAATTTATTGCAGATTACAAAAATAATAGAGACAAAATTAGAATTTGACTGTCATATTCGTGTTGAGCATATACAAACTGATAGGAAATAACTTATTTTATTTCAGTAACATGACTTTTGTAAAAATTTGTTGACCAAAGTTATATATATATGTACACTGTATAGAATATGTATGTGTTATATACATATTCCCCACAAAGTGTTTGACACAACATCATGTGTAGTGTCCAACAAAGATTTATGTAATTAACCGACAGTTTGAGATAAAAGAAAAAATTATGGTGCCAGAGACACAAGCTGAATCAGGAGAAAGCCTGTAGCTCACAAAAAAACAAAGGAGGTTCATGTTTCTTTATTTTTGCTTCTAAAGTTCATCTCAGTAATACTCTCTGTTACCCCCAGAAGCAGTCACCATAAAGTAAAACTCACTCTCCCCGTAAACCTCAAGGGTTTCCATGACACATCTCCAGATCAGCTGCCACCGTGACTTTCTCTTGTTTGCCAACTTTCCCAGCAGGAGGAGAACATAGGCAGCAGCATCAGCCTCCTCTCTTCCCTTGCCCTTTCCGGGACCTTACTGTTAGCAAAGTCTTTACTTCTAGTCTCAGTGCCTTGATAATCCTGTCTCCTTCCTTCCTCTAGATCACTGCCCAGCTTCAAGATCCAAAAAGGTCATTTTAAAAAAAATTCAGGACCTTCACCCAAATCAAATTTGAAGTTAGCACTATTTCATTCTATTTTATGTGAAAGAAAAGAGAAGCTCATCTTTGACTAGATAGACATTAAACACAAGTAAGTTTAAATGGGAAAACAAAGTAAACCATTAAGAGTTTTAGGTTAATAATCTCTGGGATAACTTGCATTGCCTCAGCATAGTCGGTACATTACTGCCCATATGGCGGTGCTTTTCTTTACTAGTTTCATTTAGTTTCTAAAGCAATTTTAACTATCTTCCCATTGATTAAAGCCCCAAATAGTAAAACTTATATAATATTGTTGTATGTATCCCCTTTACTGTGGAGGGCTTCACCTGTTTTAAAATTATTACATCGGGGTATTTATCTACATTGTCCTTCAATTTAGCCTTGGGGAGAAACACTGGCTTACATGGAATGCGGTGTTAAGTCCACTATCTGACAGTTTCCATGGCAGTCCTTGGGACTTATATTCTGGTCACTCACATGCACTTGAGTCACAAGATGTAGACTAGCTCCAGATATAGACTAGCCTTCCGTTGGGGTCACTTTCTGAAACAGAAATTGATTGCTGAGAAGGAAAAATAAAATGATGAGGAAGTAGTTCTCCACCCAATGACTCAGTAAAATACTAAGACCTTGGAAGTATAAAGAATGGAGATTATATCCACTTAATATAAAGTGGTGAAAGGAAATTGTTCTCATATTCCCACTTAATTGTCCAAACATCTGAAAGTGAAATAAATGCATTGCCATTTCTGTTTTTATTACCTACTGAGGCAAGACAAAGGGCCCTGCAGTGTCCTGAGCTGAGCACTGAGGAATCAAATATGAAAATACTCCCTCCTCAAATTGTTTAAAAGTCAAGCACTTTTAGCCAAAACAAACAAACAAGAAAGGCACAAAAGAGGCAAGAAGACACCATCAGTCAACAAATAGCATGTGTTTTGTTTGGTTTGATGAAGGAAATTTCTTTTAAGGATGATCTCAGAAAGTAGAATTATGCAAGAGGAAAAGTTGAATTTTCTTTCTATATTCTTTATGTGAAAAGTGTTGTCATGTAATGAAGTACATAAAATAAGAAAATAGAAAAAGAATGATTATAGAGATTTTTGGCAGGCCATTAATAATATTTATTTTTCTATTTTTAATAACATTATAACATTAATCATTTATAACATTAATCAGATGTTAAAAATTTGTACTTCATTGCAGTTTATTTTTCATTGTAGATTAGTATTCTTTATGCCTAAGAATATCATTTTCAAATAGTTTATGTATTGAGTGACATGAATTTTTATATTTTATCTTACATCTTAACAATAAAAACCTTAACCTTGAAGGGCCCAAGACAGAAGTAGTTACTACTGCTTAGTTATCTGAAGAAATTATTTCTTCCAATAATAAGCAAAAGTAAAACAGCAAAGAGGAAGCAAAAGTCAAATAATGACATGATTTATTCGTCTTTCTAAAAAGATGCAGTCTGAATATGAACAAGCCACTCAAATATTGAATAAGGTTTTCAGGAGGAAATAAAGATATCCCTCACTGACAGCAAGCTTTGCATTTATATTTTACATCAGATTTCTTCTTCCATTCAATGAATCATTACAGAGCCTCTTTAGAGACAGGACATTATGCTAATGTGGTACTATAATTTTTGTAAGCTACTATATTTTCCTTACTATATTTATCAGGGTTCTTTTGGTTGCCAGTGACAAAAACCCTATCCAAACTGATCAAGATTAAAAAAAAAAAAGAACCTCGGCTCACATACCTGAAAAATCATGCAACTTTAGTACAGATCCAGATGCTCAACATTACCTGGAATCTTCTCTCTCCATTGCTTGGTTCTTCATTTCTCTTTGTTAACTTTATTCTTAAATGTTTCTACCATAGCAGTTGCTAAATGGCCACAAGCAGTTGCAATTTAATGTCTATCAACTTAGAACCTTGGTGAAAAAGTGTGCTTTTGCAATAATTTCAACTAAAATGACTGGTGTTCACTGGCTTTAATTAACTCAGTTCGTGTCATGTGCCTACTCTTGAACCAAACTGTGTCTAGAGAGAACCAATACACTAATTTGTCAAGTTCATGTCTGGCCCTGAAAACAAGAAAGAATGAAGCCCCACCCAAATGACCAAGAATAAAATAAGGGACCATTGGTTCCCCAATTTAACGAAGGGAGTGGGTATTTAGAAATAAAAATTATACCTATTTTATATATATATATATATATATATATATATATATATATATATATATAATGTAGACAAATACATAAACAGTTATTACCGCTCTCTTTCATTATCTATCTATCTAACCTCAAAGACACACGCATGTAGTGGTATAATGGTAGTTTTAACTGATACTCTAGGAGAATAAAAAGTCCTGATTTGTAGTTATTGCCAATTTCAATGGTGTTTAAGTGTTCCACCATAGCCAATTTTTAGTCTGATAAAATATGTCACTGAACGTGGAATTGTGAAGGGATGTATCCTCACATTCAGTTCTTTTGAGTCCATATGAACTGTTGCAAGCATACACTGTGACAACTAAAAATAAGAGAAATTGCCTCCACTTGAGGTGATCAGAGGAGGCTTAATATAGAATGTGGCATATGATCTGACCTTTAAAGGACAGACAGAAGATCTCAAGTTTACTTTATGAGTGGTAGAAAAAAAGTAAAAGCAGATCAAGAACCAGAGTTGGAAAAATGATACATTTCACGAAACTAAATCTAATTTGTTTTTAAGTAATCAGGTTATATCAGCTTTATCACCTTATCAAGGTAGTCTTGACACAACATTTCATGGGGAGGGGTGGCTGGGTTCTACATTCTGAGAGACAGGTAGGATTTAGAAGCTGCCCTAATGTTCTGTCTTCTAAAGTCATCTTATTACTTCAGCCCCTCTAAATCAAACTTGATTTATGTGTAAATGTGAAAATAACTCCAGTCACTTCCATTTAAAATACTAGTCAAAAAAAAATAAATAAAATAAAATAAAATACTAGTCACACGTTGCCTTAAGAAAAGTGCACTGAGAGAAATAACAAAAACTAACATTTGCATGAAGAAAGAACATAGACTCCCAGTTTCAGTTCTGACATATAAAATGCTTAAAAGTATCATTCCTGTCTTTACAATAAGAAACAGTTGAACAAACTGAAAATCGATAACTTTTCTTGGACATCCCCTTCATAGAATTGAAGTCAGCAGGCAAACCACCACCCCAAAATCTGTATTATAGAATGAATCCAGAAAGTTATAGCCAAGATGTGCTCATCTGGGACAGTAGCTGCTAGAAATATAAACTGATAGGAATGCTGAAGTGGAAATTTTGATGACTTGTTAGAAATTGAATACGAACTAGCATCAGAATGAAAAACTCCTGGAGGTCACAGTTTTAGAGCAGACCCATACTTTCATGGTACTGCCAAGTAGACCTACTATGTTCTCACAGAAATGGTCTGAGAACGCATTCAAAATGAAAGAGTCCCCAGTGTTCTCCGTTACAAAGGCCTGTTCAGCAAGGAAAAGAGACTTTACCAGACCCTTATCCCAGCTACAAGGACATTTTCTACCCTCCAACTCACTGTAGCTTTCCTATCTTATCTATGGGGGAAATAGGTTATACCATGGAAAAATAATTGTGAAGGTCATAGACTTGAGACACATAACCACTAAACATATTAAAGAATGATTTATCTACCCTACATTTTACCACCACACCAATGAGGCTCCTGTTTAACAAAAGCAGATTATCACTCAAAGAGGGGCAAGACACAAGCTCTCTCTGAGGAGTATGTAGAGAAACCCAAAGTCAAGAGATGAGACAAGTACTTTAGATGAATTTCAAGACACTGGCACCCGCAGCTATAGCAGATATTAAACACAATCCAATTCCTGTCCATGTTATCATATATCCTCACATGAACGACCTATGTACCTCAATCCCTATTACTCATTACTCCTATAAACATGTTCATATTCCAGCAAAAAAGTTACATGGCATGCCAAAAGGCAAAGGAAAAACATAATCAGAAAAAACAATGCAACTATAAGTAAGATTCAGATATGACACAGAGGTAGGAATGAACAGAAGGTAATTCAAACAACTATGATTAATACGTCAAAGGTTCTAATGAAAAAAGGTAGTCAACATACAAGAACAGATGGGTCATGTAAACAGAGATAGACACTTAAGGAAAAAATCAAAAGGAAATGCTAGAAATTAAAAACGAACAAAATGTAAAAGATATAAATAATAAAAATATATATTAAAAAAAAGAACAAATGAAGAATGAAGAACAAAAGTGAAGAATGCCTTTGATGAAATGGTTAGTGGACTGAATATGATCAAGAAAAGTATCAGTGAGTTTGAAGATAGGTTAAGAAGTAGTTCTCTGGGGTAAGATCTGATCATTGATAGTTCAAATCTTCTTGAGATCCCAAGAGATCTCACTACTAGTACTTTCAGGGATGACTGCCACTTCTTATAAATAGTGATAGTGAAATGGAGTTAGAAAAGTCAAGGTCGGCCCTTGTTCTAACTTTGCTATACTCTACAAGGATCTTCATGACCTGCCCCCTTCCAACTTTTATATAGCATGATCTCTGGGTTTTCCATTACACATTTACAATGTATAAATAACTTTATACACATAAAGTTAAGTTACTGTATTATCGCTCTTGAAGTATATTTACATTACAATTTTTATATAATTATGAATTTCAGACATTGCCTTTTTGGAAGGAAGAACAGACTCCAGGGAGGAAATAGAGGATGGAAGCCCTTCTTGTAAATTCTGAAATCATATCTGTGCCACTACTCACAAAGCAACTCTGCCAGGGATTTTTATTACCCTGCTCTTCTGACACAGGTGAGGACAGAGATCTGAGAAGAGCAGTGTTAGGAAGATAAACAGTGGGAGACTGCAGGATAAAGGGCAGACTGAGGCTTGGGGACTAAAGAGCTACGGTGCCTGCGGTATTGGGACAACCTCATTAAACTGTTACATCCAAGGACAGGGAGAACCTGGGGAGAGTTTCAGGGAGATCATTACAGCGAAACCAGGGGTTAGGAAATCAAATCCTATATGAAAAGATTACATAAATTTGGATTATTCAGCAGAGAAAAGAGATGGGAATAAAGATTTTTTAACATCAATCAATAAAAAGAAAATAGTGACTAGATGCTTTTTTGCAGAAAACAGAATTCAAAACATGTCTTTAGAACATAATGGGGTAGATTCAGAACCTATAGTGTTTCATGTTTAAGTGGGTTATCTGAATGAATATGGAAACAGAATCAATTATTAACAACTATGGCTGGTTTCATCCTATTTTGAAGGCCAGAGGAGACAACTAAACAGATTCCAGACCTTAACAGGTCCACTCTGATTTCAGTCAATAACATGATTTCATGAGAAATTGCTCATCTTCTCAGATTGTTAAAATTAGAGAGTCCACTTTAGTTAACTAAATAACTTTCATGCAGAATCCAGGAATTTTCTAATTTAAAGGTATTTTACTTTTGTATCTTACCCAAACCAAAATGTTATCAAACATCCAAATCACCTCAAATCAATATCTGTCTCAGAAATTCATTTTTTTCAAGACACCTAGTAAGATTTTTTTTATCACAAATTCTGATAAAATGGAAAATTTTAGAAATCTTTGACTGTTTCAAAAAATCTGTTCAACCCTTACCCTTTCACTCTAATGAGAATAATATATCAGAGGGACAGTAAAAGAGAAAGAAGATCATTAAATCTCAAGATGCAGCAAAAGATATGAAGTATGAACTATTCATAAGAACAATAAGGAACATTGACAGGTGGGAACAAAAGGTAAGGGGGTGATATCTGAAGCAAATGTTGCACAAACAATTCAGGAGATTTAGTGGAATGATTGCGCTCCATTGTTATCAGTGAGTGGAAAGTGGAAAGTGAAGGAGATTAGTAAGTCTGGCTTTATTTATCATCTTGAAGGTTGTCTTCAAGAGATAATAGGACATTCACTGCCCACAATAAATTGATCATGACTTTGAGAGCCATACATAGGGACTAAGATACATGTAACATTTATAGAGTATCTACATATAAATGTTTCCTTTATTTGATGACTTCAAATTTTATATTCATCCCTAACCTCCCTTTGAATTTGACTACTACGCTTGACATTGTCTCAATTTCCCAATAAATTTTCTTCTGAAAAACCTGATCTTCTTCAAGTATCCCTAGATAAAATGACTGGATACACTAGTTATGCAAACCAAAATCCTTTGAGTCATCCTCTTTCTCCGTCACCCCTTCTATCCACCCATATTCAAGTCTAAAAATCTCATGAATTGATCACCTCCTTCCCACTTCTGCTCTCAGGAATAAGAAAAGTCCTAGCTACCATGCTCTCTTCCTTGTATTAACCTAAGTGGTATGTTACATCTGCTCTTGATATCCTCATATATCACTCAAAGTGATCTTCTTAAAATACAATTTTATTACATTCACTCATTCCTTGAAGCCTAACCATGTGTGCCTTTTGCTCTTGGAATGAAAACAAATCTCCCTTTTTTTTTTTTGTCTACAATGCTCTGTCTGATTTGGTCCCTTCCTATCTCTCCAATATTTCTTTGCACCATTTTCCTTTCTCTCATTCTCTGTATTCCAGCCAGTCTGACCCTTTCAGCACATTGTTTATGCCATGCTCGCTTCCCAGGACAGGATATTCAACAAGCCATTCTCTTACACCAGAAAGTACTTTTACCCTTATTCAATTAGTTAATATCTATATATTTTCATCTCTCACTGATACCATGTGCATACACTATTTTGAGCACATTAGAGGCGGCACAGACATATTCTGGGAGAAAGCCAAAGAAGACTTCCTAAAAGGCTGGGGTTTCTAGTCTGACTCATAAAGGAGTTGAATCAAGTGAAGAGGGGGGGAAAAGTATAACTGGCAAGAGGACAATAGGGACAATGCAACAGAGTGTTTGGTACAGTTGGACCCAAAGGTTGAGAGAGCAGCTGAAAGGAGATGAAATGGTAGAAGTATAGGAAGAGAGCACTGTACATGAGGTTAGAAAGGTTTACCTGGGTTCTGTAGCCTGTGGGGGAGCATTAGATGTTTCAGGATAGGGACAAAGAATAATAGATTTATTTTAAGTTAAATGAATTGCCCATTAATTAAAGAACCTCAACTAAGACCTAAGTTTCCAAACACTCAGACCAAATGTCCTTCTACAAGTCTAGAATAACCTAGAGACTTCTTTAAAACACAGATTGCTGGACCCTACCACCAGAGTTTCTGATATGCCAGCTCTGAGATGGTCCCAAAAATTTGTATTCTATTAAGTTTCCAGGTGATAGTGATGACCCTGGTCCAGGGAAGAAACTTAAAGTGAGATTCACAAGACCAAGTCACTCAATTAGTTAAATATAGAATCAATCAAAGAGATTTGGCTCTAGAAAGAATAAGAAAGGAAACCTGAGGCACAGAAACACCAGAACGATGATGGACAACATAAGAGTCATTTTTATTTAGTTTAGGAACACTTTCTTTTCTTAGCAGCAAACATAACCTTAGGCTGCAAATTAATCAATCCCCTGTGTCTCATTTCCTTACCTGTAAAATAAGGTCATTAAACCAGATGAATTCTAACATACCCTCCAGTTCTAAATGTTTACAATCTTACAATTTATTCTCTTACTTATATTTGGTACAGTTTTTATTAAATTATTTTTTATTCCATGGTTATATACTTAGGTGTAATAAGAAGAGGAAGAGCAGCTTAAGCGGTTTCTGGGCAGTGGGTAAGAATTAAGACAGGAATCTTTTTTATGGTCAACAAAAAAAAGGCCAGGCCATCACGTTAAATACGCGTGCCTAGATGGATGGTAGTTAATAAAATATCAAGCTGAAATTATGTAGGTTGCTACAATTCCTAACTTTTAAACAGTTAACAACTCAAGTTTTTGAGATATTCTTCTAAATAATTGTCTTTGAAACATCCTAATGTTACTTTCTCTTTATCTACCACTCCAACCTAGCCTTCTTTACCAAAAATGCCACCTTCTTAGTGAAGCTTCCCATGGTGAGACAAATTTTAAAGCACCATGTAAACAGTACACAATGTCCATAGTCTATGTAATATTCATAAGTAGGTCATTTTCTTTCCACAAGAGCATCGAAAAAGTATTTTAATAAGATTTTATATAATTCCAATTTTATTACCTTTTGTTTAAGTCACACTCTTGTTTAAATTGGACCTTTAAGATGCCTAATTGTCACATTTTTATTTCCTACTGATTAGGTATTGGGAATTAAGTAGAATCCAATGTTTTCCCTCTATTGACTTTTTATCCAATTAATATCCTCTGCATAATAATCTGTGGGATTCACGTTAAGTTGACAGTTAGATTTTAAATAAATGATACATATTTTGTCACAGCCCTAATATTGGGGAAAATAATAATGGACTGGGGTTAAAGTTGAGAGGAGGGCAAAAGATGGGAAGCAGTGATTCAGTAAATACATCATTCTTGGGACCAATAACGCACAATGTTATAAGGGATCTACTCTTCCATCAGTTAAACAGACTTGTTAATAGATCTCTTCTGTCTTTCATGTGTCCTTTCTTTAATTTGACCTCTAAGCTTAGCAAAAATTAATCCTTTGCTATTTTTAAATGCTTTTCCTCAAAGTACTCTTGTTATTTTTTCTTTGACCCCACCTTTTTTAAAATCACACACTCCTGAGAGTCACTGATGCCCAGGGCGAAAATCAAATTCTTTGTGGCGGCACCAATAGATTACAGGTAACATAATCCAAGCTCAAATTAGGTTACACAAAAATAGAATAATTTACTGAAAGCATACCAGATTAGTTCTCAGAAATTAAGAGACGCAGGACCAGGGAAACTCAGATGAACTTGGTGGCTGAAGCCAGAGGCCTAAATAAAAACAGTTTTCTCTCCCTTAGGCAATTATGATTAATGAGGGGGGGAGAGAGAGAGAGACAGACAGACAGACAGGGGGGGAGGGAGACAGACAGACAGACAGACAGACACGGGTAGCATTGACTTAAAACATGATACATGTTTTAGGGGTATAGATTCACAATTCTATGATGAATATGTCATCACACCTCACATAGGTTCTTCTTTACGCAGGTTCATTCTCACATAACAAAGGAACTTTCTGCACACTTGGAAACATGGTCACATGCTACTTGCTAACCTAACATGCAAAAGGGTTTTCCCCTTTATCTTTAACTAAACTTAGAGGAATAGACCCAGACTCTTCCTGGCCAGGTCAAGTGCCATCATTTGTTCTAACCACTTTAGCAAAGTGTCATGGCATTATGTCAGGCCCACTCTAGATGGCATCCTACCTGTAAGCTGGCTAAGGTGTCCAAAAGACAAGTAGCTTGATCGGTACTTCCTGTTTTTATGGAGGGAGAGGTCAAAGAAAGGGGACATTTTCCCAAACAGACCCTGAATTCTCTACTATTTCAATATAACATTTCACCCAACGATATCTAGAAAATCAGAACAGATAGTGGCTGTGAACAATTAGTCTTACTTTATTTAGTTTCCACAGACAAAATAACAGCCTTAGCCCCTAGCAAACTTCCTGTGGAGACTCCATAGGAAGCCCTCAGCAGCAGCTCTTGAAGGGACTGATTCTTCCATGGTGGCAGCTGTGAGAAGCAGCATTTTTTAGCAGCAACTCCTGCCAACAGTGCTGACACTCTTCTCTTCCAGAATAGCTCCAGTTACCTCCACAGACGCATGACCCAGGGAAATGCTCCGAGTACCACATCCAGAGGGAGTTCCCAGAGAACTGTGCTGTGCTGGCAGTGCCCTTGCTACATGACTCGTTCAAGGAACTTGCACCAAGTGCCCAGAAACACCTTAGGAAATCCTGCCAATGAGATGCACATGGCGTCGCACCTCAGCTGCCTCCTCAGTAGCCTCTTACTCTGCCCCAAAACAGGAGACAGGTCAGGCCCCTCATGAAGCACCTTCATAATCACAATGGTTTCCAATTTGTTAATATACAACAGTATCTCAAACTAGACATCTCCAAATAACAGCTCTTGCTCTCCCCTGTACCTTCAGCGCTGCAACCATTCATCCCCCCCAAACTTCTTCATCTTAACAAACGGTAACTCTTAATGCCTATTTGTTCAATCATCCAGTCATCCTTGATCCTCTGATCTTTCATATCCCTCATTTAATCTATCAGCAAACTCTGTACATTCAAAATATACTCAGAATTTGACCGTATTTCACTACCTTCAGTTCACCATGCTGGAATGGAATTATTACCCTGTCTCCTACGAACTATCCTCACTTGTCCCTTGTCATCCCTCTGGTCTATTTATCATATAACCCTCAGAGTGAGCTATTTAAATATGTTGTGTCAGGTGTCTCCTCTATTTTTGAATAGGTACTCTCCATCAGTTTCCAGAGTAATACATACATCCATGTGCGTATGTGTGTATGTGGGTTGTATGTGTATTTATGTATAAAGCTACATACACAGTCCTGTGTAATCTGTTCCTTTCTGCCCTACCCCACTTAGCTCTCTGACCTATGTCCTACCACGACCCTTCCAGGGCTCTACTCCCATGCTTCAGCCATAATGAATTCCTTGAAATTCCTCAAACATACAAAGCAGCCTCCTGCCTCAGTATTTATCATTCTCTTTGCTTCTTCTCTCATGTCTTTAGGTATTATAGAAACCTGACCTGACATTATGTAAATGTAGGTGCCACACTCCTAATCTCCCTTCCCAGATTTTTTTGCTCACCACATATTTTACTCATTTAGATGTTTCTTGTCTGTCTTACCCATGAACACAAGATGTTGATCTGTTTCATTCTCTTCTGCATATCCAGTGTCTAATATCTCTGGCACAGAAAAGTTGCTCAGTAAATATTATTTTTTTAAAGAAAGTATGCAGCTTTTTATTACACTCCAGTACTTGGCAAAACAGTACCACAACACATTTCCAGAAGACATTAAACACATATTTTTGGGCACTGCACCAGAAGGGGGCAGCAAAGCTTCACCAGCTCAGCCACTAGCCACCATGCTGGGTCAGCAATTCAGAGGAGACAACTAATGGAAGATTAGGCGACCAAGATCACCTTCTGAAGCTGTGCTGAAAAGAGACCAAAAAGCTGGCTAGGACCATGTCCTTACTAAGAGACAAAGAGAGATGCAGGAAGAGAGGGAGACAAGGCTTGTCCAGAGTGAAACCCATACTGGGGGTTGATAGGAAGAACAGGTCGAGTATTAGGGAATTAGGTGCAGATAATTAGGCAAATTATGTCATCCAAGTCAGGCAAACCTGTTGGCAATGGCCACACAAGGTACTCTTCTCAAATACAAGTGTATTTATCTTCATAAAGAGAGCCTGGAGTGAAAATGTACCTACCTCTAAAGAAGACAGGTTGCTAATTGGGCAGGTCCCAACAAGTGTGTGATACTTCTTCTCTAAGAGTCATCTTTCTTTTACTCATTGAATGCTCCACATATAAGTCGATTTAAAAGTATGGTAAGTGCTCAGGTCCAGGTTGCTGTAAAAGAAAACCAGATGTTGGTGTTTTTGAATTATCAAAATAAGTTAAAATAATTCTAGCCACAAATGATCAGAAAAAGTCTACTTTCTATAATCTCACATACCTCAGTTCTGTCCTTGGTCCTTCCACGTTGCCATTATGGATCTTCAGGTATGTTACACTGGAGAGGCTCTATTTACTCTATTGTACATTATAGAAAATTACCTCAAATAGGAATTGATCCTACCAAAGAATGCTTTAGGGAGACCTTCATGTTACCTCGTTTTGCAACAAATGGCTAGGAATATGCTAGGGTTGTCTTGTAGCTGTTAGAAGCACTTTAGGGGAACACAGAAACAGAACAGTGGGAAGCAAAAGAAAGCCTCCACAGTGCAGGAACCCTTATGTTCGAGGCACATGGAAAGCTGCTGGGCCATCTGGGAGGCTCTGAACTATCTCATTTCTCTATGTCCTGTGCCACTCAAGAAAATGTACATCCTCTAGATACACCCATTTTCTTTGCACCAATCATAAAAACTATCGCATTATGATGCCCCTGAATGCATAATAATCATATCATAAGTCCCTAGTATTGAGCTGAATAGTAAGCTACTAAAAAATAAGGTACTAGTTGGAAGTGCCTACCATATGATAATGCTTAATAAATAAATGTTACTTTTCCTTTCATCAGGGAAAAGTATTAACTTTTTCTAATATTAGGGAACAACTGAAAACATTTATCGTTTCAAAATAGTAATTTTTTCAATACTTAGAAGCAAGATATAGACACTGCAGTGGGCACAAATTTATTTCATCTGTCTGATATTGATCATTTTTTTGTCTCCAGTTCCTATCATGTTTGCTTCTTATGGGCAAGATTTTCCATTTTATTTCTTTTAATTCCATCTCCTTGTTCTTCTTCACTACTCCTTGGACTCTTTTTTCAAATGCAATAAAAGTGTAGAAATGAAAGGCTCCTGTCCTAGGACAATGCACAGCATTGATAAGGGAATCTTTTTTTTTTTTTGTACCTCTCAGCTTAAGCTATGAAAACACCATCAATAATCAATTTGAAACCCACAAAATCTTTGCTAGTCAGCATCCCAAAAGATTGAATACAAATTCTGGATCCATTTAGAAATCAATACTAAAGCTCTGAAGTTATTTAGATTTACTGTATTTGATAAAAAAAAACCTTCAATTGAATGATTAAAACCAATAAAACCAACAATAAAATAATTTAATGAGGATTTTAAATGCTGAAATTTTCAATTAAATTACTTCTTTAAAATAACTACTCACTAAATATAACTATTTTTTCTCAGAATTTATTTATAACCTTATGATTTAATAAGCACTAAAGATGTTGATAAGGATTGTAAACTAAATGTTTGAAAATTCATCTAAGCCAACTTAATCATTCTTAATAATTAGATACGTTTTAGTAAATAACAATAGCCTGGCTCAAAAGTGATAAACCAGAACTATGGTCTCCTTCCCCAATGTCTTGCTACCAGATAGAATATTATACTACAAATAAGTCACAGGTCAAAATTTGCCACAGCTACAAATATTAAAGGACCAGTAGGGAAAAACATTGCCATTATTCAGCCTTAACAAAGGAAGGAAATTCTGACAGATGCTGCAACATGAATGAGACTTGAGGACATTATGCTAAATGAAATAAACCAGTCACCCAAGGCAAATACTGTATAATTTTGCTTAAATGAGTACTTAGAGTAGTCAGAACCATAGAAACAAAAATTAGAATGGTAATTGCAAGGGGCTGATGGAAGGGAGAACATGGAATTACTGTTAAAAGGGATAGTTTCAGCTTTATAAGATGAAAAGTGTTCTGGAGCTGTATGGTGATGATGAGAACCAAAATTTGAATGCATTTAAAACCGCTGAATGGTAAGCTTAAAAATGGGGAAGGTGGTAAAGTGTATGTTATGAGTTTTACCAAATTTTAAAAATTGAGGAGGAAAAAGGCAATTAACCTATTCATAAGCCTGATTATGTCCCTATAGTTTGTCCTTATAGGTGCTTTTCAAAAAGGGACAGATGCAACAATATTCTAGTTGAAAGATTCTAGCAACCTTTTGGTTGCTAGACAACAGAACTGCCAAAGATTAGACAACAGAAACCTCCAAAAATGTTCAGACACTTGACCCAACACAGTCCTTGGTGTAGGATTAGGGTACTCTCAAGGAATTGCTAGATTCTTGTTATTTATTCATATTAAATGTGGTGGTAACTGTATGGTTCTTTTTTGCCAATTTGTATAACATAAACCCTTATCAAGGTGAAGAGTTCTACCTGGGACACATTGAGAATAGTCTACTGAGTTCTTTGGAGAGAACAAACCCACAAACTCATCAATGAATTCTCACTGCTTTGGAGTAAAGAACAAAATTTACCATTATCAGTGAACATAGCCAGAAAAGAAAGCATCTACGACAGCCAGTAAAACCCTGCATGATCTAACTCTTTTTAACCTCACAGTCTCATTTTACATTGCACCGCCAAAGTCTTTTTTCTAGTTTCTTCAAATGAAATTCATGGTTCAGCCACAGAGCACAGACTCTTTTGTCCTTCTACAATACTTTGAATTTACCATTTCATCCCAATGACAATTGTTTTTTCTTCATATTGATCTCAATCAGCACTTCTTCAATCTGAGCTCCTAGACTTAGGCAAATCCTTCAGGTGCATTCTCATACGATCTTGTTCCTCTTTTATGCAGCATTTACTATTTTATTTTATGTATGATTTCACTAACTCCTATACTAGGCTGAAACCTCCAGAAATGCTGAAACCATTCTTTGTTTTATTTACCATAAAATTCTTAGTAGGTAGCACAATGTGTTATATAGTAGTTGCCTATTAAATATTTGTTTCATGACAAAAATGGTGAACGTTAATAGAGATAAGTGTAAGCTCTGTATTTTGCTCAAAATCTGAATGAATGAGAGGAACTGGATTTCAGTTTATAACAGATTTAATATAAACAAAGAGCATTACTGCAAGAGAAAGCTACTGTCATCTCTGACTACACTGAGGCACATGTGGTGTAATGGTTGAGGGAGAACACAGCTCTACTGTCCACTGCACTGCCAGTCCGCCCATGGCAATGTGCTTTTGTATTCGCTGTTCCTGGAATGCTCGGTCCTCGTGTATCCATATGGCTTACCTTTATCTCTTTCAGATCTTTGCTCAAATATCACAGCATCAGTCAGGGTCCCAATAGGAAACTACACATTTGAAATAGGATACTTCAAGGAAAGCTTAGGAACAAAAGAACTATTTTCCAAATTGTGGGTGCAAGGAAAGCATAAAAGTTGGTGAAACCCACCCTCCTTCACCCCCACCTCCCCTACAAGGTCTAAAGGGACAAGGGGAGGGGATAGTTAGAGAATCCAAAAGGAAAGAGAGTCTTACAGAGCTAGGAGCCTTGGGAGGAACTGTAACTTTACAAACACAATCAAGGGTCTTCACACAGTGACAGCTTCCTCTGCCCCTTCCCTCCAGTATCTTATGGGGAAATCCAGCAGTTAAGCCAAACAGGAAATCAGATGTGATAGGAAATACTGATCAAGTCTGTAGTTCAGCCTCCTAAGACAAAGAATAGGAGGGTTAGGAGAATGGAGTAGATCTAGAGAGGCAGACAGAATACAACTAGCACAGTCAAGTTTTCAGTGAGGTCCTTGCTTGCCACTATTTTAAATAGTAACGGTTTGGAAATATATAAAGGAAATATCCTGTTTTCCTTCAATGCTTTATTTTTCTCCATAGCACATTTTATTTTTAGACCTTTTACCTACTTTTTAACATACTATATTTTTTTACTTATCATTTTTGTCTTTTCCCCATGAGAATGTAAACTTCACGGGGCTAGGACTTTTTATCTGTTTTGTTCACGGCTGCATCTTCCTACTATAGATATGCCACTTGACGTATGTGCGATAAAATATTTCTTGCATGAATGAATGCAATAGGTCCTCAGATCTACATTTTCAAGGGGGGCATCAAATATTAGAGGGGTACACTAGAACAGTAAAGGGTCTGGCCTACATGTGCCATAAATGGTTGAAGGCTATGATCACATTTAGCCTAGGAAAGAAATGGAAACAGGTTGCCTTCAAAATCATACAGGGCTAGTAGTTGAAGGTTAGTCCCATAAGATAAATTTATTCCACTAATGTGTTTAATCAGAAGACAGAATTAAGGGCAGTGAATAAAACGTTATATAAGGTGAAGGTTTCAGATCAATAAAATAAAGAACTGTTGCTTACTTAGAGGTGTCTACTAACAAGACAAAGAAAATCTGCCTTGTTCAGAAGTAAATTGCCTGCCCACCATTGAAGAGTCCCAACAGAGCTGAATGGCTCTCTTCTAGTATATCACGGAAGCAAATGATGAACTGGATGGAAAGTTGAACTAAGTCCCTATAGAAATGCATCAAATAGACATTTTGACTGAATAACAGAATGTTTGTATCAGTATTTGGCCAAAGTTAAGGTCAAAATGGAATATCAACATTATAGAATAAATTATTGGATATCGAAATAAAGCTGGAATTTTATCTTAAGATGTTAATCCCAAACATTGAAGCCTGTGTCCTATTTGAACAAAATGCTTCCTGAAGCAGTCTTAATTCAGTTGTCCTTACTTTTTTGGTTTTTTCTTTCAATTATTCATTGCTTCACAGACTCATTTGAGATTTTTTATTTGAGCCTTAAATCTAGTAACGTACCAAAATGGTGGTATAATTGGCTTTCAAAACAATAAAGGTACCTTTACTGTTAAGGTATCTCTATATTATTAGACATGCTTGTCTACTCAGCATACGGTTTTTTGGCCCTCCAAAGACTGAGAAGTTAAAGATTAATTCAGACTCACGACTGTAGACACTGATTAGAAAAAGCAAGGTCAGATTTCTATGCATCCCTAATTTTCAGGGTAACTCTCAGTCTTCAACATCTATGACTATGTTATTTTGCAGATAAGGAAACCGAGTACAGACAGGTTCAGTGGTTTGACCAGAATAGCACAGGTAGTTGATAAAACAACCAAGATTAGATCTTCCATCATAATGCACTGATTCTGTTCCACTATGCCTATTCCTGGGAGGAAATCTATCAAATATATAATTAAAATGTCCAATTTCATGGCTGTGGTATGTCTAGAACTCTGCCCCATAATTAATACTCTTTCAGAACAAATCTCAAACCATAATGTTGTTTTTTTTTTTTATTAAGAAAAGAATTACTGATATGGACTTCTTTACTTACTGGATAGCTATTAGCTATATTATTAGTAATATCAGCAAATGAAAAGATCAGACTGGGAACGCGTGCTCCCTTCAGTAAAGGGCAGAAATGAGAGCCACTCTGAACAATGAAGAATACGGGATAGAGACATATGAAATGTGCACCAGCACAAATGATGCTACTTTGGTAAATTTGTGAATTTTATGTCCACAATGCCTAAGGTCTTAAATTTAAATGCTAGGACACACTTCAAGTTCGGCTTTTTGCAGGAAAACAATAGGCAGATTCAGACTTTACTGCTGCTAGAGGGTGAGCTAGAATGACAAGCATCACAACATGTAATAGGTTCTCTTTGGTTAGATTACTAAGGGAAGACAACATATAAATCATTGCTGTTTTCTATTTCTCTCCTCTCCCTCTTTCTTGTTCCCTAATAAGTAACAACTGCCTTCACAAACCATTTCATCTAAATTTTGAAAACAAATAACTATCTTTTATAATGGGTGTCATAGCATTTGAAGATGGAAGGGATACATTACCTTTTTGAAACTAGCAATATTGTAAATTTTGGAAAAATGAATTAGTTATGCAAGATTTCTTTGATTAACTTAAAAAAGACAACTCTAGATGAGGGCAGTAGACTGAAAGTGATTAAGAAGTTCCTTCAATTATATGGGAAGGATTGCTTAAATGAGAAGTGAGGGATAAAAATGTTTATCCTTTACAAGAAATTTATGTCACTACTTCTACCTAGTGGTTATTGCAGTAGCTACCCAAACTGTAAAAGAGGTACTATTAAAACCCGAAATACTGAAATTTTATCTTTCTACAAGATACAGTCAGATACTGTTCTCATTTGATAATCATGACAATGGGTTAAACTTACCATTTAAGACAAGCCATTTTTATAAGTGAGGAAACCCTGAGTTACGTGATTTGCTCAGGATCAAGTAGCTGAAAAATCATAGTCTTCTTTGATTTTTTACAATATCATGCTTTTCTTTGAAAAATTTTTCCCTTTATGTGTTTTAAAGATTGGGGAATAATAATATCTGGTATAAAAAAATCTGACTTTTTAATGTTTAATGGTAGTTTTAAAACTACATTAATTCTTTCAGTCTATATTTATTGTAAAATATATTACATATTTCAATATAATATATAACTATATTATATAGAATTATAATTTTTTAAATATTTATTTATGCACAGAAGCTGGGGTACAGGCCAGAGGCGAGGGGTTGCGAGAGGGTTCACCAGAGACAGAGTGAGGAACAACACAGGCAAATCGACGCAAACACACTGCTGAGGGAAGCAGCGGGCAAGGCAGGAGAGGTCTGCCGTGCCTAGTGGGAATCTCCTCGGCTGGACATGGAACACATGTCACCGCTGCTGACAGCTCCACAGCACAGCGCTTAACTACTGCACCACCAGGGAGGCCCTAGAATTATAATTTTCATATAACCAACATTAATTATAAACTTGTGATTTACTGTTACTAGAATATATTAAATGGAGTTCCATTTCGTTTCAGTAGTAATAAAATACAAATTAGCAGGCACTGGTTAACTGAAAATAAAAAAATCAGATTTTTCCAGCTTTTTAAAAATTTACTTGACTTCAGTTCAATTTGGAATATGCACATTTAGTCTTATACATCCTAAAGAGAGAGAGTTAAAAACAGAAATAAATGATCTTTTCCTGAGGTCTCTTCCCAACTCCACGTCTGTTTCCTACAAATCTCCAGGAGTGTTACCTTCCATTCTTAATAACTCTAGCACTAGCTTCATTATTTTTCTCCTGCAGGAATATTCATCTACTCAGGGATTACTCTGTCAATATCCTTCTGGTCTCAATGCACCCCTGCCCATTCTGGGTCTTAACGGAGCATTTATAAAGCCTTCATTCCTTTGATCCTTGTCCTTTGACCATGCTCACTTTTCCAAGCCTGAGCACAATATAAATCAGATCATGGTGCTGTCTCTGTTTTCTTTCTGGGATGCTGAGCATTTTGAAATCTCAAAGTCTACATACAGATTTTTTACCGTTTTCAAGCTTCTGATAAGCTCTCTCTAAGGTTCACTATCTTTTCTTCTGTGCTTGGTTATCTATACATTCACCAGGGAAAATGGATATCTTTTATTTTTATTGATACTTCATTGGTTTACAATATCTTATATGACTTAGAATTACAGGATCACCACTTGAGGTGATGTTACCACACCACCCCCACCACCAAGACTCCCACAGTCCTCCACTAGAGTCGATTGTGCTTCCTCCCCACTTTCTCTATCCCTTCCCTTCTGTCTCCCCCGCCCCATAGGAGTCTCAATTATATAGTCAGATTCTAGGGTTTGTTATTGGCTTGGCACTATCTGACCATTTGCTTTCTTTCTCTATTTTCCACATACAAATAATAACATCTAATATTTGTCTTTCTAATATATTTTGTTTAGCATAAACCCATCCAAATGGCATGAATTTGTATTTTTTATAGCTGAGTAGGATTTCACTGTGTATGTGTGTATCACATCAGTGTAATTCATTTATCAGTCATCCATCCATTCATCAATCCATTCGAAAATTGTTTCCATATTTGCTATTGCAAATAGTGCTACAATGAACATAAAAGTGCATAGATTGCTTCAATTACAGTTTTTGCATTCTTTGGGTAGATACTTTGGAGTGGAACTGCTGTGTCATATGGTAGATCCAATTTGTTATTTTAAGAAATCACTATGCTGTCTTCCATGTGGGCTGGATCAGTCTACATTACCAGCAGGAGTGTTTGAGGGTTCCTTAACTCCACATTCTCACCAACACTTGTTTCTGGTCTTTTTGATATGGGTCATTCTCATAGGTGTGATGTGGTATCGCACTGTGCTTTCGACTAATATTTCCCTGATGACTAACAATGAGAAGTTTTTCATATGCCTGTTAACCATAAGTATGTCTTCTTTGAAGAAGTGCCTAAATAGCTCTTTTGCCCATCTTTTGACTAGGTTATTTGCTTTTTTTGTTTAGTTGTATAAGTTTTTTGGTTTGTTTTTGTAGATCTTGAATATGAGCTCCTTGTTGGATCTGTGGTGTGAAGTTTTTTTCTCCCATTCAGTAGGGCTTCATTTTGTTTCAGTGAGTTTCTTTTTCTGTGCTGTCACAGTTGAGAACCACTGCTCTGAGAATTTACTTTTTAAATAGCTATGTAAATATGGGATACAAAATGCAATTTTATTTTCTCACAACAAAACATTTATATGTATTTTATACTAAAGTTTTATCTTAATTGAATAGTAACCAAGTATCCTGTGTTTTATTTGCTAAATCTGTCATTTCTGTGACTTTATTCTTTCACTTTATATGAAATGAGACTAAATTACATCCCTTAATCAGAGCATCTTATGAATTTTTGTATTTTTCCCCTTTTCAGGTCTGTTTGTAATAAACCTTGTGCCTCTAAAACTACATTTCTTTTAAAAAATCAAAAAAGCAATGACAGTTTAGCCAAGTCTTTGGTTTTAGAAACTACCTGGTATTTTCCATGTGGTTCCCTCCAAACATGGAAGGTACAAATCTCTCTGACATCGGGTCCTCCCTGTGGCCTAGAGGTTAAGCCTCAGCGCTCTCACCATTACCACCTGTGTTTGATCCAGGCCAGGAAGCTAACTCACATATGGATATGGTGCAGCAGAACTCTTCTGTCTCCCCTCAGCAGTGTTATTTCAATAGACCCGCCTGTTCTGCTTCCTACTCTGTCTCTGGTGAATCCTCTCACTACCCCCAGCCACACCTCTGGCCTACACCCCAGTTCTTCTACACGTAAATTAATTTTACAAATTTCTCTGAATCAGAAAGAGAAAATAGCATACAAAACATAAACAAAAGCAAAAACTAGCAGACAACCACAAATAAGAGACATTCTACAGGCGAGGGGGAGGAAGAGAGACCAAAATAGGGGAAAAAAGTGCACAAGGGACTATGGTGATGGTTCACAGGTGAATTGGTGTTGGGAAACCTATGGGGGATACACAATAATGTAAAGGATATAAATTAAATTAAAAATACAAGACAAATTTCTCTGACTTCTTCTGCCACACCTTTCTGACTCTGGTTAGAGAGAGTTTTCTGCTTCTAAAGACTCATGTGAAGGGATTGGGCCTACCTGGATAATCCAGGGTAATCTTCCTATTTGAGTCCATAACTTAAATTACATCAGCAAAATACCTTTTGATATGTAATATAACACATTCACTGGTTCCAATGATAAGGTGGACATCTTTTGGGGGCTACTCTGCCTACCAAATTGTCTTTGGTATAACCTTCATTGCAATCTGAGAACTGTAAGACCCCCACCTAGTGAAGCATATCCTTGAATTGTTTCCTGAGAAAGGATGGTAAAAAGAATCTGTAAAATATCTGAAAATATCTTTGCATATCTGAAAACATCTTTTTAAAATCTCATACTTTTTTTACTTCTAGATTGGAAATCATTTTCCCTCAAAATTTATCTTTTTAGGGTTATGTTTCTGTCAAAAAATCCAATGCCATTTTGTTTTCTCAATCTTCAGAAATGATCAATTCTTTCTTCCTTGAAAGCTATTAAGATATACTCTTAAACCAATGTGCTTTGAAACTCCACAATAACATGCTTTAACATAACTTTTAACCATTAAGTTGAGATCTTGTCTCCTATTGCCTGCCTTTAATTCTGAGAACTGTTGTGTTATCTTTGCTTTCCTTGACTAATTGCCTTGGTTAGAACCTGAAGTACAATGTTAAATACACTGGGAAGAATGGACATTTTTGTCTTTGATGGTATGTGAAATGTTGATTCTTTCACCATTCAGTATATTAGTTATGGGTTTTTCACATATATCCTTTATTGCGTTAAAGAAATTTCTTTTGATGCCTCGTTTGTTGAGTGTTTTATAATGAAAACAAGTTGGATGACATCAAATAATTTTTCTTCATCCACTGTGAAGATCCAGTGGTTTTTGATTCTTATTTTATTATAAGATAAAGATAAAAAGTTATTCTATTTACCAAGGGATTACATTGATAAATTTTGTATATTAAACCAACCCTGCATTCCTGAGATAAAGCCACTTGACCATATTATAAAATGCTTTCATATATTGATGGATTTAGTTTGCTAGTTTTTGCTGTGTATTTTGTGTTAATACTTACAAGGTATATCTTTTCCTGAGATGTGTTTGGTTTCGTTATAGATTTTATCAGCTTTCCAGGTGGCAAATCATTGGATATGGCCAATACAAACAGGTGGGAATTTTTCTAACAAAGAAAGCTATACTATCTTTTGAGTTACCCTTCTAGTCGCCTTCCCCTTCCTCAGGCCAAGTAATAAAGCTTGTTTTTTATATTCCAAACCTCATTTACATTCTTTTAGTCATTTATTTTCATTGCTCTGAATCCAGTTTATGAAGTACTGTCTATGTTTACTCCAAGTGGCCCCTCACCTCAGTCCTTGAATAAGCACTGGTGATTTACCTCCGGCATCAACACACCTACCAAGTGAAATTTATCAGGAGTCCAGTGGCGTCAGCTCACTTTAGCGGTTAATCTCTGTGGCACACAGGTGGAACCCTAGGCACAAGAAGGTAAGCAACAAAGAGAGTGCTAGCAGTAGGAAAAGCTAAAACTAGGTAGTGCTGCTGCCTTAGGTATGAAGATGGGTCGCTGGGACGCCTGTCAATTTTCAGAGAGAACAGACCCATCATGTGGAACTCCGGGAGGGGGTGGGTGCGGCAGGCGAGAAGGCACAGCAAGTTGTGCAGCGCAGGTAAGAAGGCAGGGGAAGGCAACTTTCCCACGGGGCCGCCCGCGCCGTCGCGGCCCGCGCCGCTCGGCCGTGTGCGCCGGGTCAGTGCTGGGCGCCGCCCACACGCCTCTGGGGCCGGAACCCGCAGAGGTGGGTAAGCTGGGCCGCGGGCGACGGGGAGCGCTTGGGTGCTGAGGCCAAAGCCGCGGGCTCCGGGCGGCCGGTGCAGCTCGAGCGCTTTCCGCGGGGTTTGGCTCCTGTCGCTTCCCGTCTCCCCGAACTGGTAGAGCTGCCGGGAGCCGCCGCGAGTCCTTGGAGCCGGGGTGCTGGCGGCCGGGCGCGCCGGGAGGGGGCGCGGAGCCGGTGGCGCTGGGACGCGGACGCAGGTGAGGGCCGGCGGCTGGACGTCCAGCGGGGCGTGGCCCAGGCGCCTGCGGGAGCCGTGTGGCCTTGGCCCGGCCCGGCCGCGGCGGCTCAGGCCCCCCAGCTCGCTCCGGCGAGGACGCGCGGAGGGCTGGGCTGGGGCTGGGCTGGAGCTGGCCCGTCGCCTCCCGCCCGGCCTCAGGTGACACGGCGGCGGTTTAACTTTCACACCTGAGGTTCTCCGGAGGCCCCAGGGTGCCGCCGCCAGAGAGTGGAATTACGCGGGGTCTGGATACCTGAGCCCTAGCCGGGAGGCGCCGGGGGCGTGGTGGGGGAGGGCAGAGCTCCAGCCCCGGGCGTGATCCGGTAGGGGGCTACGGGGTCGCGTGTGGGGCGGCCTGCAGGTTGGGGGACTGCGTGTTGTTTCATATCATAGCAGGTGGGGAGAGTCGGCACACACCCCCTTTCAAGGCCGGTTCCCTCTGCTCAGATCCACTTTCTTTTGTCTGGTATCAGCTTCTCAGCTGTTTTTGTTGCAGCCTTGGGTCCGGAATGTAGACTTTCTGCAAAGGCAGAAGTCTTAAGTAAGCTCTGAAATACAGGGGGCCGAGGTGAGAGAGGGTCCTTTGTGGGGGGAGGGGGGGTCGGCGGCGGGCGTGGTATTATTAGTACCTTAATTCGCACCAACACGTAGATATTACCGTGTTCTTTCCGAGACAGTACTCAATATTATTGTGGCATCACACAGTTTTAAGTGCACCGGGAGAGCATTAATTAGTTAACTTCAAAGGCACATTGTGTGGGCAGGTGACTATTAAATTGCTCCATTTTATAGACCAGGCGGCTGAGGCACCCTCAAGGAAAAGTGATTATCAAAACTAAGCAGTCAGCCCTTGTGGGAGCTGGGAACTTGCTTGAAAGTTGTCTTCGTTTAAGTCACTCAACCTCAAACAAAATTTAATGTTCAAAGAGTGACAGTCTAATACTCATTATACTTTAATTTACTCATTAATTACTAAAATCTTTCTTAAAAATAAGTTTGGTTCCTTTCAGACGCCTGGGACAGTATACCCCTAAGAGTGATTCTTATAAAATCCCAATTATTTCAGTTCTTGAACTGGATCACGAGATTCGTGGTAGAGAGTAAATTCTTGTGTCTTTCATCTGTCTAATCACTGATCTCTGTGTAAATGTGGTGCCACTGAAATCCATATATTTAGTGATTATCATAGCAGAGACCCTAAGTTGTTGTTGTTGTTTTTGGATGAATAAATAGTAGGGAGGCCAGCTTTTAGGTATCTCTGAATATTGAGCAACAAATTTTCTTTTCTCATGCAGTATAATCAAAAATTTATAACAGTAATTTAAATAATTTCAGCGAAATTAAACGGTAATTGTGTATATTACTTTGTTGTGCTTTCTTATCTGTCCAGAGCTGTCAACAATTTAAAAGTTCCCCTAGGGATTGCTCTTAAAGTGATTTTGCTAATAGGTCTTTTATTGCCCCACTTTCCCTCTTTCATTTGTATATTTGGCTTTTCAAAGTGACAATGTTTTCTTGTAAAATTCAAAGAGCATTGTGAAAAAATCTTGTTTTCTTAGTGAAATAAACTTATCGAGGATTTTTATGAGTTTGTCTAAGGATAGATACCAATCTTTAATAAGTAACTCATATATCTAGGATGATTCTTTCAGTCGGGTATGCAGTGAATTAATAGTTATTTTAATAGATCTCTGTAATATTTTACAACACACTACCTCTTTTAACGCTTTTTTTTTTCAAGCAACATAAAGCTAAAAATTTTCAGTAAAATTTTGCTTAACTACATAGCACACATTTTGGTGCATAATATGCCTGAACTTAATTATTGATCATATAATAAACACAATTCTCTTTCACCTTCATGCCATCATCAAAAAATAAAAAATGATAATATGTTTTCTCTGGTGAATTAATAAAGTAACATCTGGGGAATATTTTAAACTCCATGGACGAAAGTTGCTTTGTGACTTCAAAGTGTCACTATAGAGTCCTGACCAAGACCCCCCCACCATGCTGTCATTTATGTTTTTAAGTAATGATTGTTCCAGGTAGTCTCTTTAGGGAGATATTGTTATTCACAGTTATTTTTAATCTTTTAAAATTTCTAGTCAGTTTACAAACAACAATAAAGACATTATTTTAGAATCCCTCTTTTATAAACACTTATTTTTTGCCTGTATTTTTTTTTTAATCAGAAAACTATGCAACTCAGTTTAAGCACTAAGCTTGGAAGAATGACTTCTGCATGGTTGCAAAACTAAGTTCTACCTTTAAGATTTTCCCACTTCTAAGGATATTTGAAAGATTATACTGAAGACCATGAAGGCAATTCCAAAAGTGCAGATTTAAAATAGTCTTATAATAGCAACATCATTACACTAAGTTTGCAAGCTTCCAAGGTGTCTACTCTGAAGAGGTTAATGCTTACTTACAGGCAGAACTTTTATATCTTTGTGTACATTTGCATGAACTTAAACATTTTGGAACTAATGATTTATATTGTAACCTATTAACAATTTGTTATAAATAGAAAGCAGTAAATAATATATAGCTCTGGGACAGCATTCAGTTAGGGGGGTGTTTTTATATAGAAGTTTGAACTTCACATAAATGGAAGTGTACACCTTTATAATAATTTAGAATGATACAATTTGGCTCTAATATATTTTGAGAGTAATATAACTGGATGAAAATGATATCAACAAAATATAAAACTGCTGTTTTCAAAAAAATCAGCAGCATGTTATATATAGATGCAACAAACTTTCCTGAGTACACCAATACCAGATACATCTATTTTTCATTTTTCAGTTACTGAAAAATTTGGAACTATATCCTGTTTATTGTGGACCATACAATGTCAGACGTCTGTAATAACTATACTAGCAATTAAGGAGATAGTGGTCTGGTTCCCTAAACTCATAATTAAAAATGAATTTTATGTTAACATGAATTTGTCTTCTGTAGGATCAGTTAGAAAGGAAGGAATTTTCTGTGCAGTCTGTAGCTTGAGAACAGGGTGCCATTCTCCTACATACTATGCATAATCATGAACGTATAAAAAGGGGTGACATTCAGATGAAAAAAAAAGTTACATTATTTAGATTCCAAATCTGTCATCTTAACTGGTAACTTAAATGGTCTAACTTTGAGAGAAATCATATTTTGAGGTACAGACTGTTGAAGTGACTTAAACATTACCAGCAGACAAGCAGATGGCTCCTCCTAGAATGGCCCATTTTAAGATGAGCAAATGTGATGGTAAACATTATCTCCTAGCTATATATAGCATGGTATGTCTCCCAGATAATGGTCCATACCCATCTCATCCCATCCATGAATTCTGTCTTGCCTCTGGGCCTCAACTTTAATCACCACCTTTGGGCAGAGGGTAGTTGCCTCTGAGAGGAAGGAGGTGCAGGGAAGGGATGAAGATACCTGTTTCATATATAACATGATATTTCTTGTTAGTGTATAGTTTCTTTTTAAACTAATAGTTTATTTTTTGGTATCGTCACAACTTCCCTTCATCAAAATAACCCCAATAAAATGGGGATATAAAAATAGCCTCACACTAAAAGATCGTATTTTGACCCTAGTACATAAAAAAGTGTACAAAAATACAATAAAAATGATCAAAATTAAGTAACCATTATATAATAGATATTAACCAATTAATTAACAGGGGTTTGCTTGCTTTCTCAAATTTTAGGACAATATTGAGGGAATGACTTGAATGGTGAGATGCCTACAAAAGCTAACTGAGGAAATTGCCTTTTAAAATCTTGAATAATTTCTCCATAGCAAGCAAAACTGTTAGGTTAGTCTATTATAAAAGAACTGCCCTCAAGTTCTGCAATTGCATTACCTACTTATTTCACTGACAGATTGATAGCTAGAAAACCTTAGAAGCAACCAATCATTAGCACAGATTTTAAAAGCATCTTCAAAATATCCTTCATAAAATTGCTGAGATAAGCATGAGTATTATTCTGAATTAGAATTGCTTGGCCTTTGCAAAAAAAATTATCCAAGGGGCCAGAATTGAAGCAGAAACACCCACTTTAGCAACATGGAATAAGCAGCCTCCAGGGAAACCTTTCGAAGATGGAGAATGAAATGAAAACTTACATAAAGCCAAAAAGCAAAAGTACTCCTAAAAAACACACAAAAAAAAATGGGGGAAGCACCCTTAATGAAGAAGTATGTGGTCCTCAGTTGAGAGGAATTTCTCTTTATCAGCACCTGCATATCCCCATCCTATGTTCCCTTTTGGTACAGACTGCCTGACAAATACCGGCTAAGACTTCACTCTTGCCTTCCAATCAGTTGGCTCAGATACTTAGGTTCTCTATCAACCAGAAAATTGGGAATGCATCTTTCTCTACCTTTCCAACACTGCTCTATGAGGCAAGAACTGCTGACTTTTCATTCACATCTATATTCCCAGCAAATTCCAGGAAGCCACTAAGCAAAGTATATTGAATTTGTGGTGGGTGCCACAGAGCATGTGGAGACCTGGGACACAAAATACATACCAGAATTGGCGATTACAGTTTTGTTTTGTTTTTTGTTTTTTAATGGGTCATGTCAGTTCCTCTCCTGTGGAAAGAGATAATAAAGGCTAGTACAATATGCTACTCTGAAGCACAGAATAGAGTAGAGAAGCAGGTGGTGGTGAAGGCCTATTAGAGATAGTGAAACCACATCAAATGCTTTGTATATCAACAAGCTCTGCTACCTTAAATCTGAGCAGGCAGGGGAAATGTGACCAGGGATAATTTCCTTGCCTCCTCTGCTTAACACTATGGGCAGATGGCCTCATGGCTAAAATGTATAGCAAGAAAAAGAAATACAGTAACCTAAAATGAAACTTTTCAAATGCTGTGGAACAAAGGAAGATTTATTATTGAAAGGAATTGTAACACTGATTTCAAAAACTTGAAAGATGGTAGTTGCACAAATACTATGTTTTATATCCAGAGTGCTCAATCTGTACTTCATATGTTCTATAAATAGTGAAATATTTAACCCTTTCATTGCTCTTTTCAGGTTGATATTTTGAGATTTAAGTTTGTGTATGAGGGGAAAAGTACAATTGCTGCTTACTGAAATTAGGTGATTCTCAAAATATAAATGTTAAAGAATTTTTTCAAATTGAATCTGATTTCACTGGACTTTTTATTAATTACCATTAAAAGTTTTGCTGTGCAATATGGATACTGGAATTGAGACTCATGAATGATTATTCAGGATCTAGGGTAAGGTTGTGTAGCAGAAGTCTGGGAACATTTAAAGGCAAGCTAAGCCCTATTCAGTAGCCTCTAAAGGCCTCACTGAATTGAAAGACACAAGAAACCCCAAGTGCAGTGTGGTTGTTTTATGATTATGTGCCAAATAGACATCTTAGTACATGGTCTAACAGCATGATCTGTGCTGAACAGCTGCTTGCAGAGTTGTTTACTGCCAGATAGTGGTAAACATAAGAACAGGAGAATAAATGACAGCAAACTATGTATGTCATGTTGTAAAGTCCCTATTTCCAAAGAAAGGAGGGCAAGCACACAGAGGCAAAGCAAATGTTGAAAGTAAAAAACTGCCAGTATCCATAGGTTAAGATAGGAGTGTGTGCATAGTTTATGTGAACTCCTAACTTATTGTGCCCTGTTTTATTTTTAGAATGGCTTAAAGAATAGTACTTCTGATATCACCCAAAAGTAGACCCAGAATGAGTATAGATCTTGAAACCGAGAACCTAGTTACTGCTTCCATGCTTTTACTGTCTGTTTTCCTTACTTCAGTCAGTTAAGATATGAACAAACAGGCAAGGTAGCCAATGACTTTGTTCCTCTTCTGTTCTACTAAATGACTTAAAAATCACTTTCTCCATATCTCAACTTAGGACTATCTGAAAGTGCTTCAGTGTACTCATTCCTCTTATCCTTAGAATCTCAAATTTCTAAGGACAAATTCTCAAAAAAATGAGAATGTTCTTACAAAGTGGTGAGAATAGTTTGGGAACTTAACTTCTCTAGGCCTCGGTTTTGTCATCCATAAAATGGAGTTAACAATCCCTACCTCACAGGAGTGTCCTGATGATTAAAGGCACTAATGCTACTTAATAAGTACTGTACTGAAAAACAGTAGCTAGTGTTTAAAATAATACCAACCCCTTGAATTCATGTTTATATGTAGAGATTTAGTTTAAAAATATGAAAATATACCACTTTTGGCCCATAGCTAATTTTAAAAAGAATTACTTTCTGATGGACAATTTCATATAAAGGATTATAAATAAGTTAAAAAGACCCAGTAACATATAGACACCCAACCACATATGTTATTATGAAACTCAGTGTTTTACAGTAGTCTCTAAAAGTCAATCTCTATAATAGCTTTACGAGGCTAGTGAAACCAGCTTTATTTGGTGGTGTTTCTAAATTTATCCTGGTGATGTAACTTATTACCTTACTCTGGCTTTAAGCAGAGTAAGGATAGACTTTTTGATCTATGCTTGCTTGCTTATTCCCTCATTCATTTGACCAACACTGTGCTAGCCCTACAGCAGATTAAACTGTCAAGGAGTTTGCACCTCAGCAAGGAAAAAAAGACACAGAACAAGTAAGTAAATGTGTGACAGATGTTCTGAAGGAGAACAACAAAGGCCTGGGAGGGAAATAGGTTAAGGAAGACCTTCCTTTCTCCCCCAGGAAGGGGATTTGAAGCTGAGACTTGAAGGAGATGGTGTTGCTCCCTGGAGTCTAGAGGCAAACTTTCCAGAGATGCAGGGAGAAGAACAGGAGAAAGAGGCCAGAGAAATTTAAAGAACCCTGGACTGCTCAACTGTATAGCAGGCTAACTGAATGTAAGCAGCAACCAGCTCAGTAGAGCACTAGGAAGTTCCTGAAGGAAGAAGGAAAATAACAATTTGTGTTTTGTTTTCAACAAGGACTCAACCTCAGTGTGGAGATTAAAATGGTTCAGATTTTCAGAAAATAAAACGTTGGTGACTAGAACAAGAATTTTGGGCATTTTAATGTCACATCGAAAATAAATATTGTTTTATAGAATGTTCAAATGTCTAAGGCACTTTCCCCTACTACCAACCCTTATTAACCATCCTAATCCTTCCCCCTCCCACACTCCCTTCAGCTCAGAAGCCTCATGTCTATTCATTTATTATCTGCTAGCTTTTTAAAGAATTCTACTTTGTGGAATCATCTGCTCTGTCTAGTACTTGTCTTTGTCATTCTGATTTGCTTTACTACACGTAATTCCTTTGAACTGCTTCCATTTTGCTATAAATCACAATATTTCATCTTTCCTTATGGCTGAATAGATCACATCTTATTGATCCAATCTTCTATCAATGGGCATTTGGACTGCTTCCATGTTGGAACTTTTGTAAATAGTGCTGCAATAAACATTATAGAGCATGTACTTTTTTGTTTGTTTGTTTGTTCATTTTGAGTTGATTCAGGTTCTTTGGGGAGATAGCCAGGAGTAGGATTACTGGGTCATACAGTATTTTCATTTTCAGTTTTCAAAGGTGAATCCCGATCGCTTTCCAAAATGTCCACACCAGTTTACATTCCCATTAACAGTGTAGTAGGGTTCCTCTTTTTACATCTCCTCTTGTAGTAGTAGTAGTAGTTAGTGTTTTGTTGTTGTTTTGTTTCTAATATGTATCATTCTCTGATGAACCTTAAGATCTCATGGTATTTTGCCTTGCTCAATTTCAGACTTGCTTTTAAATCTTTCTTCTTTCTAATTTCTCCCTTTTGGAATGGAAATGTCTATCCTGTGCCTGCCCCACCATTTTGTTTTGAAAGTACACTTGTCTGGTTTATAGCTAGAAAGGAATTTTGCCTCCGGATGTATCAGACCTCACGTCTTTCTTGTGCCATATACTAATATTTTACCACAAAAAGTAAATAGGGAAAAAGGTAAATGAAGGAGTGAGACTTCTTTGTGGAGGTTATAATTTCAGTAGTTGATTGTATAGATTTCAATCATATTTATTGTAAATATGTTTCTCCGCAGGGACTCATTAACCCTTCTTAAGTATTTTAAAGGATATCGGTGGGAAGTAAGATTTTCATAGGCAACACTATTTGCATGAAGTAGCAGTTCTCAAAATATAGTACATTGCTCCTGATGTTTCTATAACCTTTCAGAGAATCAGGTCAGATGACTGTTTTCTTGGTAAATTACTACATTCATAGTTTTCCTTAATAATACAGAGCAATAGTGAGTAAAATTTGATTCCCTTAGCAGAATCAAGGAAGTGGAACAAACTATATACTATTAGTTTATTTCTCAATACCATATATATGCAATTTAAAAACTAATTATTGAAACAGTAAATATTATTGACTTTGTTAAATGTTTACTGAAATATATATCTTGTAAATATTCTTTCTGGAAAAAATAGATGGGAAGAATTCATAAAATACACTGAAGGCCAATGACAGTCTTGAGGAAAAGTCCTTGTTCAGTTAGTTTAGCTGAAAATGATCTACCCTTCTATGGCACACCATTTTTACTTGAATGATTGATAAACTGTGGTTATACAGACATGGATTTCCGGCAGTTTTTGTTGCAAGTGATAAAATTTGACCTTTAAGCAAAAATCATTATGTTGGGAAGCTTATATCTACTACTAGGAGTTTTACTGGCAATAATTAAACTTATTTGCTGAGATTGGTGGTAATGGTAACAAATACTAGTTTGGGGAATATTATTTAAAGAAGTGTTTCCGTATTGGGGAGATATGCACAAGCTTTATTTTCTAAATACCCAGTATATTGTGGAAGTACCAGAAAGCCACACAGATTCAAGATAGGTAGTGACACAGAGCAATAGGATTTATGAGCAGGTAATCAAGAGAAAATCAAGCAGATATAGGTAGCTAGCTTGGCTCAAGTCACAAGGCTTGGGATAGGAGATCAGAAGGTTACCATGGCAAAGAATATGACACAGGTCTGAAGAACTAGGTTTCAAGGGGAATATTCCATCTTAGGGAAACACATGTATCTGGATCTGATCAGCAGTAGAGTAATAGGAACAGGATCTGGGAGAAAAGCAAAAGACCACTATTCCTGGATTTTTAGGGCTTATCAACCTGTAAGTTCAACTGCATGTCAAGATCCTATCATTTGTTATCAGCATCTGTTGACTCAGACATCAGCCCCCTGGTAAAGTCCCTCAAATATATTTGAGCATTTTGACACATCAGTAGGTACTCAGCATTAAGTTCATTTCTATATTATGTTGTGCCGTTGCCAGGATCAGCCTGTCTGTGTGTCTCTGCTTGCTTCAGTAGTTCTCTAGATGCTGAGCCCAAGTCCTCAGAGTATTAAAGCCACCTGCTATATGCTACCCAAAACTGTTTAGATCCCAATGTGTCACAGAGTTCAGAAAACAGTTTCCAGTTTATATTGCTCCTCTCTTCTAAAACCCAGCTAGTGTCTAGAGTTGTGAGTTTGGGATGGATATGAGTCGCCAATAATATACTGTACTCAGATCTGTTCAAAGATTAGTATTTTGTTAATAGGTTTGTTTACCATGTTTGACAGCTTATTTTAATAAATTTCTCTGATAGAAACCACCTCAGCTTTCCTATAAATATATCACTGTTGGGTAACCTCCTGTTCTCAAGCTCAGTATATAAACACAGGTTTCTTTTTTCCCTTGGACTCCTCATGTTCCTTGCAAAAGGACTTGTATTTGGTTTGTCCCACAAGGTGGTCAGACATATTTAACACTTGGAATTTAACACTTTTTATAAGCTGAGATCTCTTTCAGATCTTGTTCATTTGATTTCAGCAGATATTTGTTGAGGGTCTCTTTTGGTGCTAGGTGCCATGTTTGATTATAAAAGTAGAGAACTGAATATAGTGCTTTTTAGAAGCTCACAGTTAAATTTTAAGACACACACGTACATATAGTATAATACAACATGACAGTGCTATTATAGAGTATGTGCAAGTTAATATGGCAACAAAGAAAGGAGAGTAATTCTATTTTTCTGGGGAGCATCTGTAAAAGGAAATTTTAAGCTAAACTTCAAAGGATGAAAGGATAGCTTAAGATGAAGTCAGGGGAAAAAGAAAATGACATCACAGGAAGAAAGAACAGTAAATTTGAAAGTAGGAAAGCAGAAATAAGTAATTGTAGGGAATCACCTAGTATGCTTTTTAAATATGTATATTCTTACCTTAGAAAAACTGAAATAGAATCTCTGGGGAATGTGGTCCTATGACCTACATTTAGATAAATTTAGTGATTTTGATACCATAGCTTTGAGAATACGACTTTGAGCTGGGATCTGAATAATAAGAGAATATCCAGCCATGCAAAGATCTGGGGTTTGGGGGTCTAGACAAGTGCTATCCAATAGGACTTCAATGTAATTCATATATATAATTTAAAAGTTCTAGTAGCGGGCCTCCCTGGTGGCGCAGCACTGCGCTGTGGAGCTGTGGACAGCGGCGACAGCCGGGGAGGTTCCCACATGGCAAGGCAGACCTCTCCTGCCTCCCCCACTGCTCCCCTCAGCAGTGTATTTCTGTTGATCTGCCTGTTCTGCTCCCTACTCTGTCTCTGGTAAACCCTCTCACCGCCCCACGCCTCTGGCTTGTACCCCAGCTTGTATGCGTAAATAAATAAATCTTTAAAAAAAAAAGTTCTAGTAGCCACACTAAAAAAAGAGAGTAAAATTAATTTTTACAAAATATTTTATTTAACAATATATTAAAAGTACTATTTCAGCAGTGAAATTAATATAAAATATATTAACAAAATACAGTTAATATAAAAACTTAGCACTTACATTTATACTAAGTATTCATAATCCATGTGTATTTTGCACTTACTGCATATGTCAGGTCAGATTTGCCACATTTCAAGTGCTCAGTAACACGTTTGATTAGTGGTTACTTATATATAGGGTAGCACAGATCTAGACAGAGGGAATAGCACAAAGGCCCTGGAAGAGATTCGTGCAGAGATGTGCATTTGACATCTGGAAATTGAAAATACTGTTCTAGAGCTTTGAAATAAGATCAAAACCAGATATATAGGTTTAAAAATCATTGATATAAAAGAGTTGTCACACAGAGTATAATTTTCAGTGACGATTTATTAGAATCATTTATCATGATTTTGCTAACTATTGATACATGACTTGCACCCCAAGAGGGCTTGGTAAAATCTAGGTGGCATTGGGGATAGAGAGGAGTGTGTGCATATCCCGCTGTGGGAGAACAGAGAAGGAGTTTCTGAATAGTTGATTCTGTTATGGCCCCTCCCTGCAGTCTCCACTCCTGGCTGACCACCTCTGGTGGTTGAAAGGGAGATGAAGATAAAAGATGCTAAGAAGCATATGGAAAGATGAAAGGAGTGCTGTAGAAGTTAAATAACAGAGAGGGGAAAAAAAAAAAAGATCCGTCAGGCAGGAGGAGAACAGGACATTTACAAGTTTAAGATAATTGATGATCATTGAGGACAAATAGAGTGGTTTATTGACTACGATGCTTCTGAAGATGAGTCCATGAAAACACAACTGCAGCCTAGCTACCTGAAGGTAAAAGTTAGAGTGACTACAAGAGAGGCTTGCTGGGTGCTCCAGAGTTCTTTAAATCCTTCCCTTATATCTGGTTAAGATCCATCTATGTTCTCTTATAGACCTTACAGCTGTTGCATTTTAGTCACCTGTTTATATACATACATTTCTGTCTGTACCCTGACCACACTATAGGATCACTTGGGGAACGTATTTTAATATAATTTTATATTTTTAATATACCCATCTCTGACTCCATCCCCATCTCAGAATCAGTAAAAATTTCTGGCAATGGGACCTAAGCATCACTATTTCTTAAAGCTTGCCAAGCAATTCTAATTAGCTAGGGTAGAAAAGTATTGCTCTATAAAGTAGTGAGTATCTCTATGACAAAAACAAGTTTTACTCATCTTTGTAACACCAGAGTTTGACTCACTGTGTGGCATATGGTTGGTTACCTCTCAGAAAATGCTGCATGTATGAAAATGGAATAACTAGTAAGTGAGGACATGTGGCCAAGGAAATAGACCAGTACTTGTGGATGACCAAATATATTAACATACCTTTTTTATAGTGCATAGTCATCAAGCACATTAACTGTACCTGTTTTGGAACCCTTACTTACGCGTATTAATCTATTACTCCAAACAGGTCCAACTCAAAGTGTTAACATAAAATCTGAGGTATAAAAATAACTATGAAATTGGTAGGGTTATTCTCATTCTTAATGTTTGACTACACAGACCAAAAGATGTGGTGTAGATAACTTCCACTGCACAATATACAAGAGGAATTATATTATTTAGAATAAAGGATTTTTCCTATCAGTTTAAAGTATGTCCAGTTTTCACAGAATTAACTAAAATGCAGTTAATTCCTGCTATATTTAAAACATAATGACTATTCAGAATATCCTACTTACAAGAACATTTATAGCTCTTTCTGTCACTCGATTAAAGCCATTGCAGTAACTTATCTGACTCTTGAATAGCTGTCTCTTGCTACTTTTAGTGAGAGACAGATAGAAATAGACATAAAATGTCCTCCAAAAATAAAGCAAGCTGGTAGTTAGTAACATAGCGTCACCATCCTAATTAAATGGCATTTTCAGTACTAGCAATAGTTTGAAGGATGCCCCTAACCTAAGACCTGGTAACTAGTAATTATCTCAATAAGTGATAATTCTATTTCTTCTGCTTCCAAAATAGCTAATACTGTGCTAAGGGTTTACTTTAATATTCTAAAAATGCATTAATTTTCCCACAGATGAAAAGAAGTGAAGAATTAATAACTAAAAATGATAATCAAGAAGAAAGTATTCTTCGTTGTTGGAAATGTAGAAAATGTATAGCAAGTTCTGGTTGTTTCATGAAGTATCTTGGGAATGAAGTACTTACAGTGAGTATTGCCAACTACAATCATTATTTTCCTAGCAAAGATTGCAATGGGCACACCCACACTTGTGCACATATACCCTTCAACACCTGATCTACTTTTACATTATTTTACTAGACATATTGAAAACATTGCAAAGTGATTTCCACCTTTGAAATTAAAACATTTCAAAAGGCATTCCCACCTTCCACAGCTAGTTATTTTTACTGTTAGCTGCTAACATGAACTTAAAAGTTTTTAAGTTCAATATTAAAGACTTAATCTCTAGATAAGTCATGTTTTTTAGCCCTGCCATAAGATATTAATCATCACTAGTTAAATTCAAGATCCTATTAATAAATGAAAAGCCTATAATATAGTCATTTTTAATGTATTCAATATGGGCCTAGGAAGAGAAAGTTCATGTGTAATTTAGAAGTAAGTAGAGGAAAACCTGAGTAACATTTTGAAATATTTAATTGGTCATCCTAGGAAAAATAAGTCTTGAAAAATAAAATCAGAATCCCTTAAGCTTCTCTAAGAGCAGCATGAAAGTCAGTTACAGGTAGTTGCAAACTAGATAGTAGTTCATGGACTTTACAGGGAATTCTCAATTCAACAGAGAATAACTGTAATCACCTGTCATTGCGTTCTTCCCCTTCTTTGAGAGATACTCACTTGTTTTTTGTTTTTTGTTTGCTAATTTTGTTTTGTGCATCATCTACTTTCAGTCCTGATTGTTTCCTCTACACTCTAACAAAGTAGCCAGCTCGAACTGATAATAGCGGGTAACTTTGGTTGCGTACTTATCACTACATGCCAAATACTTTTTAAAAGGTGACAGTATTTTAATTGGAAAAAAAATTTTTATGCTATAAACACTTTATTGTGTGTGATTTATACAGAATAAAAATATTATGTATACTGTTGATAATTTTTTTCAGTTCTGCTTTGAATCAGCTCTATTTCCATCACTTCTGAAAGTTGTCTTGCCCTTTTCCAGGCAGTTCTCTGTCTCACAAGACATGTACTGTGCTAATGATGTCTATCACCATAGAGTAGTTTTCCTTGGTCTTCATTCAAATGGTATACAACATGTACTCTTTTGTGCCTGACTTATTTTGCTTCATGTAATGTTTTAAGGGTTAAATTATGCTTTATATGTATCAGTGGTTTGCTCCCTTTTTTACTTATTTCGCTTAGTGTAATATTTTAAGGATTAATTTCTGCTTTTGCATATCAGTGGTTTGCTCCCTTTTTTTACTGAGTAGTATGTCATTTGTGAATATACCACTATTTATTCTTATCTGCTGATGATCATTTGAGTCTCCATTTTGGGGTTATGAATAAAACTGCTATTGATAATCTTGTAAAGGACTTTCTGTGTGTTTTGTTGTTATTGTTGCTGATATACACATAGGAATGAATTTGGGGGGGGTCACAGTTTTTCCAAATGAATGTTCACCTGCAATAGCAATGATGAGAATTCATTTGCTTTACACCTTTGCCAACACATAATATTTTCAGACTTGGTAACTGGGTCATTTAATATAGTGGTATATCACTTTAATTTTAATTTGTGTTAGTCCTTAGTGACTAATGATATCAGGTTCCTTTTTATGTGCCTATTAATTAAGCATTGTTATAAATTATTCCTTATAGTAACTCTGTGAGTGAGATAATATATCACCTCCATTTCACAGATAAGGGAATTAAGGCACAGGAGATTAAATAATTGGGTCAGCGAATACTTCTATATTCTGTAAGTAGTGAGGGTTGTAGTCAGGGCTCTTAACAGTAACACTCTTTGTGCCTTTACTTCTCGCTTAGACTATAATGCAATTTTATACCATTCTAGTAGAGTAACTGATCCTTTTATTTACCTGGAGAACGCCCACTCATTAATTCATTAAACAAATATTTACTGGCCGAGAACATTTAAACATTAGTATAGGATACATTAAGATGGTTTGTGGAAGAGAGTGATACATAATCAAAAAAGCATTTGACCCTCTAGGCGCTTTAAACTCTAGTTGAAAATAGGCTAACCAGTGTAGCCTGATTTAATAAGTACTCTAACAGAGGAATGCAAACAACCTACTGCTTGGACTTGTCACAGAAGACCTCCCAGAAGAGGTAACATAGTTTATATATATAGTTATATATTATATGTGTTGGTATTTATGTATATATCTACAGCGTTGAAAGTATAGTTTGTAAACTATAAAGTTCACCCATTATTAAAACAGTAATTCAAGCATTTTTAGTAAATGTTTGAATTGTACAACTGCCACAACATAGTTTTAAAAACTTTCCATTACTCCAGAAGTTTTCTCATGTTCATTTGCCCTATTCTCATACTGAGTCCCAGAAATCCATTTATCTATTTTCTGTCTCTATAACTTTATATATAAAATGAAATATATGTATATACGTAATAAAAATATTGAAATTATCCCATAAAATAAAAATATATTTACCTGACTATGATATATATGAGATACATGTACATTGCCCATATTAAATATTTATATTTATATAAAAATATATTTAAGATATATATATCTAAACCTACTAAATACCATGCTAAGGAATAATTCAATATCATTGTTAAATCCAGAGAGAATTATGAGTATATGATCAGAGAGGGATGCCGAGAAGACTTTAAGTACTGGTAATGTATTCATAAAGCTGAGTAGTGAATATATTGGTATTTGCTTCTATTCAAATCTTTCTTAAAACTATACAAACATGTTTTACATTTTACGAATGTACACATTTCATAAAAATAGTAAAGCTGAACATAAAAAGATCTGTTTTGATTAAAGGAAACTGCAAAACAAAATATTTAGTCTAAAATTAATTTTATCAGATAGTATGCTAAAACTAAAATTATCACCTATCAGGTTACCGAGATTTATTATCCATTATCTATTCAATTTTAAATGAATGTATATAAAGTAGATGTTTTGTTTTTGAAAATGTTTACTTTCTTTAAATAAAACCACACTATAGAAAGATTTTTCCTGAAATTGCTTTTACACAATATCACCACATTTAGTGTAGCTACAGTTTATTTTCACTTTTGTATTGTATTCCAGTTTTCATATGTCACAATTTATAATTCATTCTACCACTGATAGACATTTGAGTTATATAAAGTTGTTTTGTTTGTACAAATAGTGCTGCTATGAGCATTCTTATACCTATCCATCTTGGCATACGAGGGAAGGGCTCTACTACTCCAAGCGGGTATATGCATGTTCAACTTTACTAGGCAGTGCCAAGCTGCTTTCCAATGACAGTCCCAAAAGCAGTGGTTGAGTGTTGCTGTGATTCTACATCTTCACCAACATTTAATACCTTCTTATTCTGAGTCCATTTGTATTTTTTGTGAATTACTTTATTTCTGGCCTGTTTCTCTATAAAGTAGTTTTGTTTTAAATTTTGGAAGTTCTTTGTGTATTTTAAATACTAATCCTTTATTGGTTATTTTGTTGCCAATCTTTTGCCAGTTTATATATTCTTAGTGGTATCTTTTTAGGAGCAAAAGTTGATAATATGGTGCAGATGAATTCATCAACCACTTCCTTTATGTTTTATCCTTTTTATGTAAGAAATCCTTCTATACCCTAATGGGAAGATCTTTTTTCTTTTCTTCTTCAGAAAACCAAAGTTGACTTAGGCAGGTTTATTGTGGATCCCTCTGAGCAACAGGTTTATTTCTCATTTACTCTTAAACTCTATAACCCGTATTTTAAGTAGTGAGTTCCCTCCTCAGGAGCTCTCCCTGGACCAAATTCTGGACTTTGTCTTCTGTTTCCCAGACCCCATGCAGACATGAAATAGCCCTAAAAACAACATAGAGGATCAGGAAACTGGGAAACAGTAATGCATAGCTGTTGGCTCCAGTTCCACACTTCTTTAGCTCTAACTAATACCAGGAAATAGAATCCTCACTCTGCCATTCAGCCCTCAAGAAACTAGGAACTAAACTGAAATCAGTGTAATTTTCCACTGCAGAATATCAAAGTACCTCCCAAACCAAGTTCACTAGACAAAATAGTAGAGATATAATCATCACTTCTGTTTTCATAATACTGAGCAGGTATATCAACTTGGTGGATGTTAAGTAATGTGTAAAAACTTGAGCTGTAAGCGAAACTGGGGCATCCATTCCCTCGTTTTCTAGCCATTGGCATGCAGTAAGGCATGTGACAGGGAATTTAGAATGGAGTTTTGAAACAATCTAAAATGTCTACAGGGACAAAAGTGAACTTCTATACCCAACTCAGGCCTGAGATACATGAAATGTTGAGAAGAACCAAAACTACAAGCAAACTAACAAGAAAAACCCTAGAAACAAAAACAAAAAAAAATAGAAATGTCCTCCATGTATGAAGTCTGACAGTGAGGGTGATTTGTTTCCAGCTTTACTTTTATAGTTAGTTTTTATATAGTTTTGGACATGTCAAGTTTATGGGACAATATAGGACTTTAAATAGAGATTTAGGAGATAACTGGTTCTATTGATAAGGGGCTCTGAACAGAGAACTGGACTGAAAGCATGGATTTGGGAATCACCAGCATATATGTGCTGAAGGAAAATGTGAGAGCAAATGAGATAACCATGTAGAGTGTGAATGGAGTGAAAAAGAAGAGGATCTGAGAACACTTAAAGAGAGAGAAGAGTTCACAAACTAGAAAAAAAGACTAGTGAGAAAAATAGGACTGAAAATCAGGATACAGTGTTATGGAAGTCAAGAGATGGACATCTTCCAGGAGGAACTGGTTAATAATTTGAATGTTCTGAAGAGATGAAAAAGATCAGACAGTCTTGAATGTACAGGTTGGGCACTGCACAGTTTTAGGGGATGCTAGACTGTGAAAGGTGCCACACTGGTACAAAATTGGCATTCAAACTGAATGCCCATATTAAGAGACCCTGAAAGTTAAAAGTGCATTTTGTTTTAGCAAAGAGGAGATCACTGGTCAACATTCACTACATTTCTGAGAGTTGTAGGTGCAGGTACTAGATTCCAGTGAATTGAGGAAAATGGGAGCTGAGGAATAATCTAATACTTACTATAAAGTATTATAATGATTTGGAATGACTTTTTTCTATCTTTATAATACTATCACCAATACAGAGATGGCCATGCGAGTTGAACTGATTATTGCATTATAAACGTCCTTCTTCACTTTTTTGTTTAGAAACTTTGCTCTTTTTCTCTCTGGCTTTATTATCTTGGTGTGTTGTCTTTCCTTCAATGACTAAAATAATGAAATAAATCTTTTTTTGTCTTTTTACACTTAATATTTTTAATTTTATCTTTTTTAAGTGTTGGCATATATTTCTTCCATACTGAATCTTACTACATGTTATGGGCTGAATTCTGTGCCACCGCAAATTCCTATGTGAAGTCCTAACCCCCAATGTGACTATACCGCAGATAGGTCTTTATGAGGTTGTGGGACAAAATATTCATGTAATATATAACTCATAAGGGCTATATAACTCATAAGGGCTATATGCACTTTTCTGTTTATTTCAGTGCTATATACTATAGCCAAGCTATGGAAACAACCTAATGTCACTTGAGTGGATAAAGTGACAACCAATGTCACCTGAGTGGATAAAGAAGATGTGGTATATAAACAAAATGGAATACCACTCAGCCATTAAAAAAAAAAAAGATGAAATCTTACTATTTGCCATTTGGAACTGCAGAGGATTATGCTAATTGAAGTAATCCAGGAGGGAGACAAATATGATGATTTCACTCATGTGAAATATAGGAATATAACTCATGAAATATAAAACAAAAAAAGAAATAGAAAAAACATTGGAATTCAGCTTCAGTATTGAGGCAGTTAGAGGGGAGGGTTGGGGTGAGGATCAGAGCGGGGAGGGATCTGTGGACTGTGGAGGAGAAATATTGGTATGTCAGGGATGAGCATTTTGCCGTAATCTACATCTGAAGAAGTGTGTACCTATACCTCTAAGTCATATACGGTATTGTAAACCAACCTCATCGCAGTTAAATATAATACAACTTTAAACATAGGGGATTTATCTCTTTTTTCCCACCTTGTGGAAACACAGCAGGTAGGTACCATTTGCAAGCTAAGAATAAAGCTCTTTCTCATACCTGAGCATACTGGCACTCTGATCTCAGATTTCTAAGCTCCAGAATTGTGAGGAATAAAAGTGTGTTGTTTAGGCTAATCAGTTTATGGTGTTTTGTTATTGCAGCTCAAGCAGACTAAGACACAACAGCAACAGGCCCTATAGTAGGTAGTGACATTTCAAAGAAAAGCTGAGGAGAGCTGGTCTATTCTTGTGAAGCTTTCAGGCCAGCAGTCAATCATGAAAATATATAAATTATTAGCTGTATGAACTGACAAAAGGAAAAAGTAGAGGAGCTGTAAGAATAGGCTAGACGTAGGATTGGACCTAGTTGTAAGGAAAGGATTTGCATGGAGATATGGTGGATGAATAAGTGAGGACAGTATAGGAGAGAACATTGCAGGTTTGGGGAACAGCATATTCAAAGGTCCTGTGATGGAGAGAATGTGGTGTATCTGTGACGCTAGAAGATGTCAATGATTGGAGTTCAGAGAGCAAGAGGAAGTTTGGCAAGATTTGAGGCTAGAAAATAGGTATTGATTAGATAATTTATGGCTTTATTAGTCAAATTAAGTACTGTGATCTTTATCCTAAGACCTGAATTTTAAGAAGATCATTTTTGCTATTGCATAAAGAGTGAATCAGAAGGTAGCAACAATGAATGCATAGGCTTGTCCTTAAGTGAAGCTTTCAATTTATTCTCATTGTGACTTTTTGAGGAGAAAAAGTTATTATCTTTGAAGCACCTTTCAAAATACAAATAGAAAAGCGAGGCAGTCCAATATAATTCGATTTCTTTACATGTGTAACACTTTAAATATTTCATTAGTAATGTTACTCTAAATGATATTTTTTGTTACCTGATCTCTTTACCTGTAGTGTTTATAGTTTCAGTAGTTAAATGATATAACTGACTCATTTTTAATGAGTTAGCTAAGTGAATGTTACTGTTAACACTGAAATGCCAAGTGTTAGACATCTTTCAAAGCATCACATAATACTAAATTGTTTATGCCAGTTTTTTTACATTTAACCTGGTCAGCTTAATTAAAAATTTAAATATCATTAAGTGATAAATAATTTATAAAATTTGTAATTTTAAATTAAAAGATCCCACCAACTGAATGGCTTATTAACTGGAAACATTTCCTACTCTTAAAACAAAATAATGCATTAGCTCCACCTGCTGCTGGAACAGATGATTTCATTTACAGATTATTTCAGTATTTTTCTGACAGCATTAAGTTAGTCTTCCTTTCCATATTGTGATCAATCTGACACTTAAACAAAATATGTCCAGTAATATTTAGTTTTTTTAATTCTAATAAAAGTTTTTCAAATTTTCAGTTGCATTTGATCCCAAGTAGACTGTTATCACTATTTTAACGGCTTTAAATTCCTCAATTTGCTTCCTGTTTAATCACTCATCTTAAAATAGATTCACTGAAATTTGTTTTATTCCAGATATTTGTGTGCTTTTATAAAAATTAAATTATTGTAGGCTTAAAAACTTGATAGTTTATATCAAATACCAGTAAAACCATATGGACTTAATTATCATATATATTTTCTGACTGCATGTAAATACAGGTGAAGTGGTTGGCAGTCTCATTTATAATTAAAGCTTCCACTTTGTCTTCATTTGACATATCTAAGTTTTCATATGAAGGAAAATACTATTCACTCTTAACTCAGCATTTTATGCTTTTATGCATTCCCACCAGCTTTTCCTGTAACTGATTTTCCCTTTTTGTGTGGGAATTAAAATATGCTTTAACTTTTAACTCTTTAGGGAAAAATATCTATTTGCTTTATATTTATAGATCTCAAATGAAGGAGATCGGGTTGGGTGTTGCATATCAGAATTAACTGTGGAGTTATAGCATATAAGTTAATGTCTTGTTTTTGGACAAGTTATTCTTCCTGGTTTTTGTTTGGTTTGTAAGCCTCAGGAAGAATAGTAGTATCATGTCTTAAAACATACTTAGGCTAAAGATGAACAACAAATTCAAACAATGTGTAATAGAGATGTAGCTCATTAGTACAAATTATATCACTCTCTTTGTATGTTGTACTATTTTTAATGAAAATAGGGCTTGGTCCTCCCTGGTTCGTCTTCTAGTCTTGCTGCAATTGATTTCCATTTTTACTAGGCTTTTCCAGATACACTGGAAATTGCCTGATATTTCTCTGTTCCGAGTATTCTTGTCTGGAAACAGGAATCTTTTTGCTTCTCATTTCTACCACTTTGGCATGAACTATTCTTTGTGGTGTTATCTATTACATACTTATATACAGGATACTGTTGTTTCTCTCATTAACCTTTCATAGCTTTGAATAAATTTCTGGTCAACTAAACCCCTCCCCCCACACACACACATATTCTAGTTGAGCTATTAATTTATTTTTTAAAAAATATCTTTTATGGGTTCTGTGATTTGATAGGGTACACAGATTCACTTTATGTACTCACTTTGCCACCTTAAAATCAATAATTAATACCTTTCTCTCTGAAATTTTCCTATGTCATTTTATCAGACTCTACAGTCAAATAAACCTTTGGATGTTTGCATGACATTTTTTTTAAAGATTTATTTATCTATACATACAAACTGGGGTACAGGCCAGAGGGGTGGGGCGGCAAGAGGGTTCACCAGAGACAGAGTGGGGAGCAGAACAGGCAGATCAGAAATACGCTGCTGAGGGGAGCAGCGGGTGAGGCAGGAGAGGTCCGCCACACCATGTGTGATTCTCCCTGGCTGGGCGTCAAACTCGCTTTGCGCGCTGCCGACAGCTCCACAGCGCAGCGCTCAACCGCTGCGCCACCAGGGAGGCGTGACATTCTTATGAGAAGACATTCTTACGAGAAGACATGTACTAGGGAGCAGTAATATGATCACTAGTATCTCCTCTTTTCTTCCTAACTTTTCTTCCATTCCATAACATCTTCTTCATACTGCATGCACTTGCCTGGCCCTCTCTCATAGGTAGTTTCGAGGCACACATCTCCACCCTGCCCTGCATTTTTTTTTTTTTTTGAAATGTTGAGAAACCATACTGTCTCCACTGTGTATCACATTTATTTCTACAAATCCACTTCTGAAAGCTGAAATGTCTTTTTGAAATTTTTGTTGATCTTAATTCTTAAACAGCTAAAATTTAAGCAGGGCTTTTTTTCTAGCTATCTACACAATTACTCTTCCCTTTCCTATTCTACTTTCTTTGTATATCTTGATAGAGAATATAGCTTCTTTATTCTGTCACTAGAAGGGTGCAGATAGAGTCAGAGATTGAAGGCTGTGGAAAGTTTTCCTGAATAACACTTTTTTTCACAGAAAAAAAGTATAGGGAGTTGGATTTGTTTATTCAATAATTACAGCTAAATTTTAACAAAATGGGGAGTTTTCTTTTTAAAATCATAGATTGTTATTCCCTGAAAAAAAGAGTATTTTTCTTTGTGAGTTTGTTTTAGAGGATGAGTGAGATGAGCTATAATTGCATTTACATTTTTGTGTTTTACTCAAGTATGAAATTCATGAAACAAATCCCGAACTGGTAATGACAAATATCTTATATTTTGATAAAACAGGATAGACACGATGCAACTGATGAACAAAATATTTGTCATGTGTGGCACATGAATGTAGAAGCTCTTCCAGAATGGATAAATTGCCTGATACAAAATGTAAGTCCCCTAGTTTTATCATGAAATTAGTAATATAGTATCTTCAGAATATTATTATGTCCTTGTGTTAGAACTATCTCTCTTAATTGCATCATTTCAGGGGACATGGAAGGGTGTGTAACCCTTGATTACACTTATTAGCATCTTCATTATGATTGGAGCACTCTAGTTGCTTTTTTACTCAGATTTTACACTAGTTTTTCCCCTTTCTCAAGTGTTCCTTGCACAAATTATCACTTGTTCCCTCATTTCCATAGATTTTTACTTCAGTGTGGGCCAGTATATCAGCTGCCCCTCCCTTCTGCTGCCACTCTTCATGTGTCCTTTCTCCCTTCTCTGCTTTATATACTGATCTGTATTTACACACAAATAATATTGTGTATAATATATATAAATGTAATACTTGTAAATATGCATAAGTGTATATGACATGCATTGTTATACATATGTAGATACTTATCCCCACATACACTTAATGGATTACTATCTTATTAATTGCCTTGCTTCCCTACTAGAATATAAATACCATGAAGTTAGGGTTTTTTATATTTTGTCATTGCTGTATCCCTAGCACCTAGAACAATACTGAATAAGTGAATTATCCTGTATGGATCATTCATGTATGCACATATATAAAATAAACTTGATAATTAATGACTTACTGGCACAGTCAAAATGCCCCACTTTTAAGAATTCTTAATGAAATATTATAAGAGCAAGAACTTACCCTATTAATAGTGTATTATCGTTCTCATAATTCAGAACATACACGTCTTAGAAAGGTATAAGAAATAGGATTTTTTTAAGAAATATAGTTGCTTTAATCTACTGACTAGCTTACATTTTTGTTAAAAAATAAATTTGATAGCTATGCCTTGCACCCATTCTTTCATTGTATGATTTCTTGGGAAAATGCCAGTGCACTGCTATGTAAGTCCTGAACTTTTACAAAATGTTTTAAGGCACTGCAGATGTTCTGCTATCTCCACTGAAAAGATAATTTTAAATCAGTTTACTGTTAATTTCCAATTGTGTATAGAAAATGCACTATCTGATGTATACACTAATATCTGCTGTTTGTATGTAAAAAAGGCAGGAAGAGCTTTATTCTTTGGTTGGATAAAGTTCTCTCCCACAGTGCTTGGTATGCAAGAAGTGTATCAAAACAGACACTTTTCTGTGAGATTTTACTTGCAAATTAAGCTCTGTAGACTGATCTGCTTCCTGGTTCCATAGTGCATTTTTCTTTTCATTAGTTCACACTGTATCCATATTCAACCTATTGTTTAATAGGTTCTTTTAGAATTCTTAGGAGTATTGTTTAGGTGGGCATGATGTGCAATATGTTATCATTTTAGAACTTTATAACTGTTTATCACTATTTATTGGAAGACTTGTTTCCATCTGCTGTTTTTTCTACTAGTGAAAAAAACAGAAAGCTAGCTTTTTCTAAGGCATAGAAAACTTTCTCGTGGTAGGCTTTAAAACAAAACAAAAGAAAAATAACTTCATTCTCTTTGGTTACTTTACAATGAAAGCATTGTCTTCATTTTTGTTTATTACCTGTAGGCCCAGTGGACGGTTGGAAAACTGAATTGCCCTTTCTGTGGGGCCCATTTAGGGGGCTTTAATTTTGTCAGCACTCCAAAATGCTCCTGTGGCCAGCTTGCAGCTGTACATCTCTCCAAGAGCCGTACCGATTATCAGCTAACACAGACAGGCGGACTAATGAGACCATCTCTGAAATACTTGTCACATCCTAGAGTTCAGTCAGGTTCTGACAAGGAAACTCTGCTGACAGGTGGCAATTCCAAAAACAGAAATCACGGACGTTTAAACATGGCCCAAAATAATAATGGCCCTGGAAGATTAACAGAAGCACTCTGCCTGGAGGTACGATCAACATATTTTGAGATGAAGAAGGAAAAATTGCTATTCAAAGCTTCAGATCCAAAATACCAGCTTTTTGTTCCCCAGCTTGTGACTGGCAGATGCACTCCAAGAGCTTTTCATAGAAAATCACATAGTTTGGATCTGAACATCAGTGAGAAATTGACTTTATTACCCACTTTATATGAAATACATAGTAAGACCACTGCCTATCCCAGGCTAAATGAAACACAGCCTATTGACCTTTCAGGCTTGCCTTTAGAAGGTAGTAAAAATAGCTGTTCCTTTCAGATTTCATCAAGTTTTGATCCTAATATGCTGCTGCAAAGATTTTCAGTGGCTCCCTGTGAGACTCAGACACAAAGAGGAGGAGAATTTCAGTGTGATCTAGAAGCTTCTGCAGTGTACTCTGACCATACTAGTTCTAACAACCTGACTTTCCTGATGGACCTACCCTCAACTGGCAGGAGCATGCTGGAGGCCTCGGACCAGGAAGAGCACCTCTCCCCCTTGGACTTTCTGCACTCGGGCAGTTTTTCATTGGGTGCCATTAATCAGAGGCTCAGTAAGAGAGAAAGGAGCAAATTGAAAAATTTGAGAAGGAAACAGCGAAGGCATGAAAGATGGCTGCACAAGCAGGTAATTTTTTTTTTTTTTTAGAGTTTACTAAAAAACTTTTATGATAAATGTTGAGGCTTGGGAGAGGAATTAGCTTTTGAATACCTGTATAATAGAAAACTTAGTTTTAATAATTTTTAAAATGACATTTCTTTTTGGACTTAATAATCATGCAGCTCTGTTAGAATATACATGTATAACCCTATCTCTGTGCTGATGCATGTTTAGCCCTTTTTTTAAAGTTTTTCCCAATTCTGCTAATATTATAAAGGAATATTAATCTCTACTGAAACTAGATCATTATATACTATTAAGTTAGGGATTGTATGCAGTAATTTTATTTCATTTAGTAGAAATAAACATTTCTCTAAGCAAATGCAAGTAACAAATTCATTCACTTTTATGTTACATTTAGAGTAAATGAATATTTTCAAAGTGCCTTATTAAATTATGTGCCTGTAGGATCCAGATGTGGTTAACTGTGCTAAATTTTGAAAATGATCTAAAGGAAAATTGGGTTTATGGTAACTTTGTAGGAGAGTGTACTTCTCTATGGTATAAACTGCTCCTCTATCCGTAATGATATGTTCAAGGGTGCAGTGTGAAAGAACTGAACAATAAATGTTAGGCACTGGGAAAACCAATTAAAGCCAATGGATGAGGTATTCATGATAATTTGGAAACTTGAGGACTAGTAATTTTTATATATTATTTTGCAAACTACCTTTATTATTTATTTGTTCCTAATAGACAATAATCCTTATTAATCAGTGTGCTGTAAACTAACAGTATTCATAGAGCTAAAATACAGAAAGCTGTAACTTTACATTATTTTAAAAAGTAAATTCATAATTGCTTAGATCTTAATCATAGACTGCATAAACAAAAATTACTACATTAAGATAGGTAATTTTTCATCTTGCAGTTAGTGTAATAATTATGCTTTGTAATTGTTTGCTGTATTTTTGAGTGATTGCTGACAGGAGTATCCAATTTGCTTTATTTATAAGTGATGAAGTACTGTGGCTTCAAACTGTATAATGTAGAACATAACAAATGCATATATTTTTGCATCATCATAGTATATATTTCAGTTTAATTTAGTGAATTTGTAAAATTCAAAAATGTTATAGAAACTCTTACCTGAATTTACATAAATTGGAGGTGATCATATGTTAAGTGAATATTCTATTCAAAATACCTTAAAATACCTAAAATAATTCCCTAACAAATGGGAATTTAAAAGAAGAATGTAGTTATATTTGCTCTGTACTGTAAATACATGCAAATTGCATCTTTGCAGTTTCAAAAATGTGTTTAATGCTTGGATTGGGTATTTCTGAAAACCTGAGCTATATGATTATTCATTTCCCAGCATAGAAACACTATTTTTCAGAGTCTAGACCAGAGCAAGACCAAAGTTAAAGTTTATTGTTTTTATGAAATTACTTTTATTCATTCACACACAGGTGATTTAACCAATCTCCTTAGCTAATTGATCAGATTGGATTTTAGATAGACCTGTGACAGGTCAGTATAGGAGTGACAATTTGGGGTCTTAACAAGTTTGCTTGGCTGCACAGGTGCTACAGGCAAACAAATACTCATAGTTTTCTTAAAAACAACAAAAAAAATGTGTACCAGCATAGACGTAATATGAGTTAGCAATGTGAGAGTGCACCATAATTGGAGCCAGAAAAAAGAATTAAGTTAATCTTGCTAATTCAAGCCAAGAGATAAATTCCAGAAACAGTTAATGCCTAAGATAAATGAATGGCTTTGCTATTCAACTTATTCCATTTTTAATAAAGATTAGTTAATTCTGTAAACATTGATCAAATACATGTTTGCGATACCATGCCTTTGGGAAATTAGGACTTTGGGTAAAAATGACTTGAATACAGATTGTGTTCTTTTTTAAAATGAGGAAGATAAGCATGCAAAATATAAAGGAAAAAAATGCCTATTATTAATTATAGCTTTAAAATAATTGGTTGGGAAATCTGTATTTCTAATTTTAATTTGGCATTTTTAATGATTTTTTAGGCAAGCTAGATATCTTTCTATGACAGTACCATGATAGAAAATGTTAATGATAGTGAAAAAATTATTTAAATTTTGAAGTTTAGAGATATTGAGATTGATAATGAAGTAGAAAATATATCCAGTTTTTCAGTATTTTTGTTTAGCAATTGTTGATTGAGCATCTGTTTTGGGAAAAGATGGTTTTGAGCTAAATCCAATAACAAAAACCCTTTTTTATTCAACATAGTCTTTTTTGTTTTTGTAATTATCATGCAGTAAAAATGATTTATTCTTGGTACACAACTCAGTGGTCTAAATATGTGTATAGATTCATAAAACCACCATCACAATGGGGATACAAAACAGTTCCATCATACTAAAAGCCTTTTTGTGCCTTTATAATTGTGCCATGATTGTATTTTTATAATCACACCCTCATCCCAGTTCTGATCCCCTGAAAACCACTAATCTGTTCTTCACTACTTTAGTTTTGTCTTTTTGATAATGCTATAAAATATGTTATAAAATTGGAACCATGTTATAAAATATGTAATCTTTTGAGGCTGACATCTTTTACTCAGCTTAATTACCTATGAAATTCATTGCAGTTGTTGCACATATTATTGTTCAATAGTATTCCATTATATGAATGAATTTGTTTATGCATTTTCTGTTGGACAGGTGAATTTGTTCCAGGTCTTGGCAATTATGACTAGAGCCGTATGAACATTTTTGTGCAGGTTTTTGTGTGAATCCAAGTTTTCATTTCTTTAGGGCAATTATCAAGGTATTTTTGCTGAATCATATGGAAAGCGAATGTTTACCTTTATAAAAAACTGTCAAATTGTTTTCAAAAATGACTGCTATCATTTCTTAATCCACGCAGCAATAAGTGAAAGTTCTCTTTGCTGTACATCCTTGCAAAACCTGGTAGTCTCAATATTTTTTTATTTTGACAAATACTAGTTATATGGTCAGATCACAATTATAATTTTAATTTGCATTTCTCTAACACCCTTTCCCTAATGATGCTGAACATTTCTCATGTGCTTATTTTTGCCTTGTGTAGATATTCTTTAGGGAGGTATCTATTAAAATATTTTGGTCATTTTTTTAAAATTGGGTTGTGTTCCTCATGTTGAGTTAATTAGTTAATTGAGTTAATTGAAAGTTCTTCATGTATTTAGATATAAGTCCTTTGTTGGGTTTGTGATTTGTAAAGATTTTCTCCCGGTTTTAATGCTCTGTCTTAAAGCTCTGAATATCTTCCCCTGTTGAGCAGACATGTTTAATTTTGATGAAGTCCAGTTTCTCAAAAAAGTCTTTTGTGGATTATACTTTTTGTGTAATAACTAAGAACGCTTGCTAATCCAAGATTATGAAACTTCATCCTATGGTTTCTTCTGAAAGTTTTATACTTTTAAGTTTTACATTGAAAATGATGATTCATTTTGAGTTGTTTTTATTTTTTAAAATAAAGTGTGAGAAGCTGGAGGTGCATCATTTTGCATAGCAGTGGTTGGTTGTTCCAGCACCATTTGTTGAAAATACTTTCTCCACTGAAATAAATACTTTTGCAACTTTTTCAATAATCATTTACTGTGTATGTCAGGGTCTATTAATGTACTCTCCATACTCTAGCAATAGCCACTTTTTCTTGGTTATTTTAGCTTTATAGTAAGTCATAAAGTAGGGTTCTATGATTCCTTCAATTTCTAGTTCCTTTACCCTTCCACATAAAATTTAGAATCAGCCTGTTCATATTTTTAAAAAATTCTGCTGGAATTTCATCATGTTAAATCTATAGATCAACTTGGAAAGAATTTCTGTACTGTCTGTTGATTTTTTTGTATCCATGAATACTGTACATCTCTCCTTTTTATTCAGGTCTTTGATTTCTTTCATCAGCATTTTTCAGTTTTCAGCCATCAGAACCTGTGCATGTTTTGTTAGATTTATACCTAAGTGTTTACTTTGTTTTTATTATTTATTTTAAAAAATTGGTTTACAATTATAAATTGCTGTTATACAAAACACAATTAATTTTTGTCTTGACTTTGTCTTGTGATGTTAGGAATACAGGTCTTTGATATCTTTTGTCATATTTATCACAAAGTAGTCATATTTTTTATACTGTTGGTAAATAGTATTCTTTCATTAGATTTCAATTTCCAATGGTTCATTGATAATATTTAGAAATACAATTGAACTTTGTATGTTGACCTTATATCCTGTATACTTTCTAATCTCACCTATGAGGAATAGTAATTTTTTTGTAGATTCCATTGCATTTTCTACTTGGATGATCATGCTATCTGCAAAGAGACAACCTTACTTTTTTCCAGTCTGGATTTTTCCTTTTTGCATAATTAAACTAGCTAGTACATCCAATACAATGCTGAGTAGAGGTGGTGAGAGCAGACATCCATGTCTTTTTCTTGTTAGGAGGAAAACATTCAGTTTTTCACCATTAAGTATGATGTTAGTTGTAGGTGAATGGCCTTTATCAGGATAAGGTTTCCTTTTATTCCCAGTTTGCTGAAAGTTTTATTATGAATGGATGTTGAAGTTTTTGCACAAGCTTTTTCTGTATCAATTGGTATGACTGTGTGTTTTCCCTATTAATTGTAATTACTGAGCTAGTTTTTCATTCCCCTTGTAAATAGCATTTTATTATGTACTTTTCTTCTATATATTGCTAAATACTATTTGCCAGTATTTGTAAGGGTTTATTATTTTTTGCCTCTGCACATGAAAGATATTAGTATAAAGTTTTTTCTATTTTTATCATGTGTCTGGTTTTAGTATTAAGGTAGTTGGCCTCATAAAATGTGTTAGGCAATGTTCTTCCCTCTATATTCTAGAAAATATTATGGAAAAAAATTTTTACTTAACTATTTGTAATGAAAACTTTTTGATCTTGAAGATTTCTTTTTTGGAAGGTTTTTATGAATTCAATTTCTTAAAAACTAATAGGGAAATTCATGTGACCAGTTTCATATTGAGTGAGCTTGGTGGTTTGTAATTTTCAATGAATTACCTAAGTGTGTTGAAATTGTTTATGTAGCATTGTTCACAGTACATCAGGTCTTTGAATAATGTCATTATAATGACATATAATTTCATTATAATGTTTATGAGAAAAAACAACCCCAGCTAATGTTAAATGAAAAATGACATTATTCAAGGACCTGCTTTTCACTCTCTTTCACTTAAAGTAGACTTCAAGAACCTATTAACTACATTAAGTGAGGACTTAACTGTATTCTTTTATTATTCTTTTAAAGTCTTTTTGAGTCTGTAACTATAGTCCCTTTTTAATCTTGACAATGGCAATTTGCATCTTCTCTACTTCTTTATGTATATTTTTTAGAGGTTTACTATTTTTATTCATCTTTTTAAAGAACCAACATTTGGCTTTCATTATTTTCTGTATTTTCAATTTTCAAAGTTACTGTTTTCTGCTCTTACCTTTATTATTTACTTTCTTCTACTTGTTTTGAATTTATTTTGCTCTCAAAAGTTTTTATGATAGAAACACTGACTGAAAATCTTTCTTCTTCCTCATGTAAGCAATTATGGAATAAATTCCCCTTTCATTTACTGCATTAGCCACGTCCTATGACTTTTGTGTTAATTTTTACATTAATTCACTTCACACTGTTTTGTGATTTCCTTTGAGATTTCCTTTAGCCCAAGCAGTTTGTCCAAGTAGTTAGTAAAATCAAAAATGGTCTAAAGAAAAATCAGCATTTTAGAAGAATTAATAAAAAAATTTCATCTCAGGCAAAATACTTCTTTCTTTGGATTGAGAGAAAATAAAGTTGTCGCTAATATAGTTGCATAGTACTTTTAAATAAATCAGTATTTAATTTTAAAATTAAAGTATTTCTGTGTTTGCACTTCTTAACTTAGGTCAATGTAATATAAATTAAAGAAAGTGTCTCTTTAAAGCCCATAGGAAAGTATTCTCAAAAGACTTTAAGTTTCTGTGGTAGATAGTACACAAGAATATAAAATAACTGACCAAATGTCACAGTATGTGATAAATCACTGAACCATCTACTATCATTATATCACATTTTTCTCAATGAATTAAGTGAGTTGCACCTACTTGTATTTTTACAACTGTATGATTTATGCTCTGGGGAGAATACAAGGCAATGCACTGAAGTCCTGCTTATTTAAATTTATCTAGGAAAGATAGATATTTTCCACAAAGTTACTAAGTTTAATGTTCATGGATTTGTGCATAGGGGTCATTTTGAGTGTTCTTCCAAAAACATATTTGGTTGTCTTTTTAAAGAGGACTTTTCATGCCTCTGATTTTATAGTTACCCACATTTTGAACAGTTATTCCCCATTCATTCACTTCCTCAAGCAGAAAATTAATGGATTATTGATATGAAAAACCTCAGTAATGAAAATAAGGCAATTTTAAATAGATGACACAGATTTTGCTGGTTTTATTAAATGCAAAAACATAGTCATGACTACTGCCTCACACCCTGCACAAAAGTCAACTCAAAATGGATAAAAGACCTGGATGTAAGACCTGAAACCATAAAATGTATAGAAGAAAATATAGGCAAAACTCTACACGACATACATCTCAGCAAAATCTTGAAAGACACATCCCTCAAAGCGAAGGAAGCGAAAGACAAGATAAACAGATGGGATTACATCAAAATAAAAAGCTTCTGTATAGCAAAAGAGACATTAACCAAAACTAACAGACACCCTACCAACTGGGAAAAGATTTTTGCACACAATACATCTGATAAAGGACTGATAACAAAAATTTACAGGGAACTCACACAACTCAACAAAAACAAAGCCAATAACCCAGTCAAAAAATGGGCAGAAGAGCTCAAAAGGCACTTCTCCAAAGAAGAAAAGCAAATGGC